>CM032447.1:128462909-128570409 GCA_019049505.1 Pachyrhynchus sulphureomaculatus
ATATATATATATATATATATATATATATATATATTGATGCTGTCAATATTAATTTTATTTAACAAACATATTTCTAGAAAAACTAGATATTCTTATGAGGTCTTTTTCTTATTGTGGTATTCTTGGATCTGTGCTTGGATAGGGTGTCCTTTGCCTGGTAATGACTTTCCCTTCCATTACTGTAGAAACCGCCGTTGTGGGATAATAGGTCAGCCGGTGGAGATGATCCAGTGTGTAGGTCTCAATAACAAATCTTGATACAATTCTGGTACCGATAATGTTTGTATGATATTCTGTTCTACATTGAGTTTAGTCTGGGCAGACGTAGTCTACATAATGGGTTGGTTCTATTACACTCTAACACACTACTCTCCCCTAACTTAGGTAAATAATTTGTAATGATCATCGTTGTCATTTCAGTTAATTTTATCTCTGCAGTCCTTATTGGGGCACAGATTTGTTGACTTGTAAGCTACTATTTTTTACAACTCTAAGCTGATTAGCAATCATACGATTCTGGTATTGACTTGCCACTCTCTGTTACATTCAGGATTTTTCTTGCTTAGTAAAAATTTAAAAACTCTTCCTTACATAGAATTTTCTTGGGGAAGAAGCGATACCAGAGTACAGTTAACAGTTAAAAGAAAAAAGAATCATTTGCAGAATGTTCTCATGCAACATTTTAGCTAATGTATGAACTCATAGGTGGGTTAAAAGATCATTTATTTAATTTACATTATGTTGCAGCAGTTCGACTATAATAACATTTGCACCAATTTACATATATGTAAACTACTAAATTTATAAATTCTTACAATATGGTTATTACTATAGATATCTAAAAAATGTATTATTAATTAAGCGATATTATGGAAGAACAAAAATATTTTTATACAGACGAAAAAGTTATTCCGATCAGACTATATAACTGCATGCGAATTTTAGACAACCAAAAGTAAGAGGCAAACTCTTTATAACAGAGATGCCCTGATCTATGTGGGACCCCCGATTTCATTAGTATACAGAATTTGTCACAAGATGCGTTAAGAAAATGGGAGTGTTTGAAGTTCTTTCGCCTTCTAGGGATTTTTATTTGTCGTTGATACATATGATTTTCTAGTCTATATCAGTTCATTCGTCTATGATTTTAGAAAAAGAAATAGTTCTTAATTTTTTTAACGGCCCCTCCGTAATAGGACATAAGTTAATACAAAATACATAAATGACAATATAAATGACTCACCTATGTCGCAGGGGCCACAAGTGGTATATTAAACACTTGAAACACAATATTCTGAACCCAACTTAAAAAAACCTCTACCTAACTTTTCATATTGGTAAAATAGAAATATTAAAGAGTAATAGAGATTTGGACTGGGTGTAATTATTTTTTGAATCATTATACAAGACTGACACAATTACATACAGTTTTTGTAGACGTAAGTTATGTATGGAAAAAATTTTACCTTTTCTATCATTTTTTTTTCTAAACGGAGTTTGTGTGACCTATATAAAAGTGCAATAATAGGACTATTTAAAGTATATGAACCATGTATTTCAAGTTTGGTGGTTAACAACGACACGCTCGGATTATTTAATACTCTTGGACTAACTTACTTTTAATGCAAGCACAAATCTTACTGACGGTCTTATCTAATTATTTCAAAATTTAACATCATTCATTATTCGGAGTCACTCGTAACGATCTTCCTTACAAGGCAAATATAGTACTTTCCCTCTCGGTTTTGTGTACAATTTTTTCTTAAATAATAAACCCCTGCGAAAGAAAAGGTATAGAAAAAGACAAAATAATACACACAGTCACATATGCATGCAATAGAAGTTTTGTCAGTAGATTACGGCAAGAAACCCCAGATGTCGACTTGTTGCAGCAGGTAATAAAAGGTGATTGTTTTACATAATTTATCTCAGCCGAATTAAGTATAATTTTATATAATTTCAGGGTGGCTTTTTAAAACAGTTCTTTGGAAACTTTTACATATATTTGGCTAGCTATATAAATATAAACTCCTGGACAAAATTAACGCAACAATCTGAAAATTAATTTATCTTTTTCTTATGTCAGTTTTAAAGTTTATCGAGTATTTGAATATTAGGCTATGCATATTTTGTTTCGTTGTTCATGACAGAAATCAAAACAATTCGTTTAGATTTACAGTTTTTAAAGAGTTTTTTAGAAGATAAACAATTTTCTGTAATAATGCGATAGATTTTCTTTAAAAGTAAGCTTATAAATTGTTCCCTTTTTCAAAGTAATACGTTTTTGTGGTGGTAGACTGTTTTATTTTTGACCCCGAAGAATTAGATAAATGAATCGAACAAAGAATTTAACTGAACACGAGGTAGTGCGAGCCCCAGTTTTATTGGACGAGGGATATTGTCAGAGTTATGTTGCCAATTTGTTAGGCAAACATCGTTCCACAATAAGTCGTATGGTAAACCGCTTGAATGAAGTAGGAACTTATTCTAGAAGGCTAGGGCAAGGGCGAAAACGATGCACTAGCGACCTAGATAAACGTTTTATAAGACAATATGCTTTAAGAAACAGGACTGTCACTAGTTCTATAATAGGAAACGAACTCGAAGCTGTTCGCAAGGTCACAATTTCTTCTAAAACAGTTAGAAAACGGTTAAATGAAGCTGGATTAAACAGTAGGAGACCAGCCCACTGCGCCCTTGCTTACTAGAGAGAACAGAGTTGCCAGGTTACGTTTTGCTCGAAATCACGAAAACTGGTCTGTAGATGATTGGAAATAAGTTTTCTTCACAGATGAAACTAGGGTTAGTCTAAAACATCCAGATGGTCGTGAGCGAGTATGGCGAAGACCAGGAGAGAGATTTGCTCCTTGCAATATCTCTGTAAGGATTCCCATTCGGCGGTGGCTCTGTTACGTTCTGGGGTGGCATCTGCTTTGATGCTCGCACAGAGTTAGTTCCTGTCCGTACGAGATCCATGAATGCTGACTACTATCTTGAGAATATTGTAATAGAACATGTGATGCCTTTCGGTCATTTTGTGGGGCCCAATTTCCTGTTTATGCAAGACAATGCTCGACCTCACGTGGCTAGCGAGGTACTCGATTATCTTAACCAAGTTGATATACCGATTATGCAATGACCACCAAAAAGCCCGGATCTGAATCCGATAGAACATGTATGGCATCACCTTAAGAAAAATGTGAAACGTCATATACCTGCACCTAGAAACCTGAGGGGAACTTGAAAATGCAGTTATCACAGAATGGGAGCAAATTCCTTAAGATTTTATCCAAAATTTAATTAGAAGCGTGCCTAGGCGCATAAACGCTGTCATCCGAAGTAGAGGAGGCAACACACGCTACTAGTGTCCCAGTTACACCATTAATTTTGCTACTAGTGTCCCAGTTTATTTTTTTCAGTATTACATAATTTCAACGATTTTGTTATTAGGTCTTAAGAATAATTTTAATTATTATTATTATATATATATATATATATATATATATATATATATATATATATATATACCATATATATATATATATATATATATATATATATATATATATATATATATATATATATACCATATATATATATATATATATATATATATATATATATATATATATATATATATATATATATATATATATATCTATATATATATATATATATATATATATATATATATATATATATATATCGCACCCCGGCAAGAACAGCGACACAACTCAAAAAATGTCTCTTTTGAGGTTAGGTCAGTTTTTAAACGCGTATGGTATGTTTCTTCTTGCCCAAAAAATATGGCATCTGCCAGGGGGCAGCTGTGTCAGTTTTACTTTTAAGCTAGTTCTTATTTATCACGACAAGAACAGTGACACTTTAGTGTTTTTACAGATTCACAGTATTCTATAAAATATAATAAAGTTAACTACCCAAAAATATTTATCTGAAAGGTAAAAGAAGCCTATATTATTTCCATATAAAGTTAATAGTTTTCTTATTTGCGTTATTTTAGAAATATTGCATTTTCGAGTTGTGTCGCTGTTCTCGCCAGGGTGCGATATACTTAAATTAACAATTTAAAAATGATCTTATTGCCATTGCCGTCAGTACCTATGTTTTTGCTGCGTTTTTAAATTTGTATGTTTAATTTTATACAAGATTTACTTTAAAATCAAATTAATATATATAGTGTAATATTTTGACTTATGATATTTTAGGTGTGCAATAAAATGTAAACGAATTTCATATAAAATATATTAGGGCTGCCACACGAAGTGTCATGCCAAAAGGGCATATGAACCTAAGAATTCCTATGGGGCTTTTCTAGGTTCAAATTTTCATTGGGGTATTAATAAATTTTTTAGTGTAGGTAACAGACACACTGAAGGATGTTATATGTTATGTATACCTTACATTTTTGGGGTGCATATGTATCTGTATCGCAAACTTCTTTAATTTAAAATGCTTCCTAATTTTATATTTTGTTCTTTCTCTCCTTAAAAATTAAATACAGTAGAATCTCGATTATCCGAAATAATATGGACCAAAGTGATTTCAGATAATCGAAATTTCGGTTAATCCGAATTTTTTTTTATAAAATAAAAGTTTAGAATGAATACAACATTGCATATGCTATTACGTATATAGGTATTTATTAAAACAAAGAATAGAAGAATTAGTTTACTTATTTTATGTATATGTACGGAAAATCGAAAATAAAACAGTTTTCGTTCTTAACTTTAATGTCTTAAAAATGAGGTACTTTTTAACTGCACTAGTTTTGCGTTAGTTCTGTTTTTGGCTGCAATGTCTCTCCAACGTTTGATAAGCAAAACGTCCGCGGCGGGTGCATTTTCTTGCTGTTCTACATAAGTTAACGCTTTTTCTAGGGCCTCTAGTCCTTCTGAATGTGACATTTTTACTGGAATATTGTCAGTGGCTTCTACTTCGTTATCATCATCGTCATCACTGTCTATTTTATTAGCATTTTTGCATACACTTTTAATTAATTCTTGGTCAGTCATTTCATCTTCCACACTGTCACTGTTTAACCATTCACAAACATCGGTTTCCGTAACACTTTCACATCCTGATATTCTTGTAATTATTTTGATGTAAACTTTCGTTATCTTCTGTTTTTGCCTCTGAGTAACGTCTCTCCTCTTGTGGAATCAATTTTGACCAAGATTTTTCCAGAGTACTACTCTTTACTTGATTCCAGGCTGAAGCTATCCAATATATAACATTTTTCAAATTTATCTTTTTTACACAATCAGTAAGATGGCCACCTTCATCTACTTCTTCTAAAATATGCTCCAATAACAAACGCCTGTAATTGCGTTTTAAATTTTCCAGTACACCCTGATCCATAGGCTGAATGAGAGAAGTTACAGCAGAAGGCAAAAACATTGCTTTTATTTCCCCACTTTCGACTTACTCTGCATATGGGTGAGTGGGGGCGTTATCTACTAACAATATATTTTCTAGGATATCCATGTTCTTTTAAAAAAAGTTCCACTTTGGGAACAAAATCTCCAAAAAAACAGTCTTTAAATAGAGTCGCGTTTATCCAGGCATTGTTTTGATTTTTATACAAAACAGGAAAAGCATTGCGACGAATATTCTTAAAAGTTCCTGGATTTGCTGACTAACCAATACATAATAATGGTAGTTTGTGTCTTCCAGAAGCATTACTGCATGCAAGAACAGTAATACGTTCTTTGCTATGTTTGTAACCAGGTGCTCCAGCTTCCGTTTTTGAAGCTAAGGTATTGGACGGCAACATTTGGTCTGGTTGTAAACCATATTCTTTCATAAGCTGCTCAAAATCCTCTGCAAATTTTTTTGCAGCAGATACATCAGCCGACAATCCTTCTCCACAAACTTTCAGTTGACGTACACCATGTCTTTTTTTCCACCTGTCTAGCCATCCATCACTTGCAGAAAAATTTACAGGCGCTTTAATAACCGGGAACTTTTCGCTTAAACTCACTGCCTTATGTTTTAAAATTGTTCCTGAAATTGGTATTCCACATTCTGGATTCTGTGTAAACCATAGGAATAAAGAATCATCCACATTTTGGTATTCACCGCTTTTCATACTTTTTCGTGCCTGTGTGGGCGATGACAAAACACTACACCATTTTTCAAGTTTTTTAGCGATTTTTTTTTCCATTCTGAAACAGTACTCACGACTACACCTAAATCGTTCGCTGTATTTTTAAGAGGTTCAAGATTATCTAAACGTTGAATTGCTTCAAGTTTCTCTTTTAAGGTAATAACAACACGTTTACGCTTATTATTATGACGTTCCATTTTGTAAAATATCTATTAAAATGAAACTCTTACCTCTGCGATAATAATAGACCTAATGAGTAACTTATAACCCTCGTCGATTACCCAAAACATAGACAGCGGTGAAATTCTAGACGTCGGGGAGTCCCCGATGCGCTAAGGGAAACCACTCATCGTCTATTTCGAATAATGGGGGATTTTTTCGTTTAATGGGAATACAATTTGCTTTTTAACAGTTTGTTTCGGATAAGCCGGATTTCAGATAATCGCGATTCGGATAATCGGGATTGTACTGTAGTTCGTTTCTTGCCTGGTATTAGCAAACTGAATTGTAATTCCGGCGTCGACTTTATATTTATAGAGCTTTTTACATCCACATAACGCATACAAACTATCCGTAAATTATCAAATTGAAGGTGAACTTGGATTTTTAATAATTAAGGCTCCATATTTTTGTGTATCAAGAACTATTAGGATTATTGAACCCAAATAATGATTGTAATAAATAGGTATAAAATGGTTTCGTTACTATTTAACTATTGAATCATAACAAAGCAAAAGGACCCAGTACCATCGACGGATCCATATACGCAATAAACAAACCTACCGAAGAATGTGTATATGTGATTTAGATTATATTTTAATCGTTATCTTGACGAGAAATCGAAATTAGTAAATTTGAATATTTGTTACGTTGTTAGAGTAACACACAATAGAAATGCAACTATTATCAATTGTTACTTTTAAAATAACACACTGTATATTAACAATATATATAATGCAGTTATAAAATAATAAATTTGAAGAGTTATCTTGTAAAACCTAAAAATTTATTTCCAATCACTTGACCGTCCAATATTTAAAATTTAATTTTGCCTCCTTAAGGAAAGTATTTATATAATATGATAATAATAATAAGAGAGAAGAATAAAGAAACTCTGCGTTAAGATCAATAAGTCAAGAAATGAATAAAATAATAATAAACAACAATATAAAGAAATTAAATTTTGATGGCTGTTGCAAATTATTGGACAAATGTTTGCAAGTAGGTATTTATATTTTTCAGTTTTTGAGTTACAGGTATTTATAAATTATTTTATTGATTTGATATATTTGATTATGAATGTTATTTCTAAACTGAATTATATTATATGAGTAATTATATTTTTCTGTTAAAACTATTCTAGTTTATTTCCTACTTTTACTGATTGAAAGTTGATGGTAAATGATCTTATTTTTGAGACATTCAAAAATCGTGTACATTAAGATTTGTCAGTTTTTGTTATTATAACTGATGTTCTTGTGATAAATAATGTAGTCGTAATAGAGTTCATTTAAAATAATGGACTGGTTTTGCTTTGTACTTAAATAAATCTTGAAATTTTTTAATTTAAGACATGATTTATTTCTTTAAGTTACCCTGTGGTCTACACAATATATGTGTAAAAATGATAATAATAATAAACTATTGAGTATTACATAGTTTTTCAGAAGTCACGTCTTAATATAAGGAAATAACTAATTTATGATCTTTTTTGTTACATGCAAACATTTACTACCTTTTAGTTTATTTAAAAACAACTAATCATGCAGACCTAAATTTGTTAAGTACATGTTGTAAAATCAGGTGGTAAAAACAATAATAATAAAAATTCGCAATTAAATATTTATACTAACTGGAATTCTTAATTTGGGTTACCAGTATTTACCCGAGTTTATTAGCGTTTGTTTCAAGCTTTATTAATAAATGTAACCCAGTACACAAATATTTTTCATAGTAAAAATTTGAATGAATGTCTGATCTAACTTGGAACAAATAACACGCGTGCAACAGTCATTTTTTTGTTTACTCAATTTAAATATATAAAATTCTTGTTTCGTTTATATCTAATATTTCCCTATATGCGAAAAATCGTGTATTGGCTTAAATTTTTTTTTTAATAAAATGTAATTTTTGTTAGGTAGAATGTTATTAGAATACTAAAAATAACGTTTATACTACGATATGAATTTTAAGAGAGGAACGTGTTTGGACGGTGGAAAAATGCAGAACATATGTCCAAATCTTATAAGGCTGCTCCTACAAGTTAACGTTTTTTGGCTGTGCTGGTTTTTTCGGGCGTTGTGGCTAGACAAAAATAGTATAATGAAGAACAGAAATAGTGTAAAGACAGAGCGGTCAAGCGCCAGTTTGACTACGTTAAACAATTTAAACTTGTCCTACTCTTTCTTCTCTACAACTTTACCGATTTGACACATGGTGATTGTTTGGGCGGTCGATTTACCGACTGTAAAATCCTTTAACAAAAAAAAAAGTAGCAATCGGTTTAGGCTGTGTGAAGTTGCTCTTACGTGCTAACATTTCGTGGCCGTGCCGATGTTACTGGGCCTCATAGTAGAAAAAGTAATAGCATGTTGTAGCTCCCATAATCACAATACTGCGCAGGTGAAGCAAACTCCTGTTCGGATCCCCGAGTGGGAGTTGGATCGGGAATGTCATCATGCAGAGATCGAAATAAGTTGATTTTTGCAACACACGAAGTTCAAACACGAAATTCGGCGTATCAACATCTGCAATCCAATACCCGAGAGGAAGCTTTAGAGCCAAGCCATATTGATGTTATGTGGTTAGCTGGTGGCAAAGAAGCGACTAACTGCGCAAAATTTGGGACTATAAATTTGCTAAATAAAAAGAACTAGAGAAATATCTTTGATTTTTCTCTATATTACGTTTGTTTTAGGTCTCATGGCTCATCTGATTGTGTTAAAGAACTTTCTGATGGAATTTTGGCTAATATTCACTGTATCGATATAATCTAGTAGCTAAGTATCATTTAAATCCTTCAATCACCTCAAGTTAGCTACTTATCTACTGCCCTCCTAGACATAATCTGAGAAAAGATGATTACTTAAATCTACTGCAACATCTTGGCAACAGATTTATTGCTAGAGGAGATCTCAATGCCAAGCATGGCGACCTGCACACTACGACCAAAAGTAGGGAAGTAAGACAAGCTGTTCGAGAAATAAATTGTAATTATCATTTAACAGGTAAGCCCACATAATGGCCCACTGATTTTAAATTAATAAAATTCCTGACTTATTAGATTTCTTTATCACTAAAAAAAGTTCCTCCTAACTTCAGTGAAGTGGGAGAAAATTGGACTGTGATCATTTAGCTGTCATTTTGACACTAACTGAAAACATTATTAAAAGAGCAAGCCGACCTACTCTTGCTAGCATAACCATAGATCGGGAAAGTTTCTGTATTCAACTTCATAATAATATTAACCTGAATACTAATTTAACCAAAAGAGTTAAGTATTTTGCTGAAATCAAAGACCATGGAAGAAAAAAAAGAAGAGCTGGAAGAAGATGGCAGCAATCCAGAGACCCTGCTCATAAACTTATGCTAAACAATAAAACAGGAACTTAACAGAGGGACATTATTAAAGACATTTAAGAAGGATTGGTTAAAGTCTTATTTGCAGAATCTCTTTCAAAAACAATAAGAAAATAAAAACTATATATATATATATATATATATATATATATATATATATATATATATATATAATATATATATATATATATATATATATATATATATATATATATATATATATATATATATATATATATATATATATATATATATATATATATATATATATATATATATATATATATATATATATATATATATATATATATATATATATGTATATATGTATATATATGTATATATATGTATATATATGTATATATATATATATATATATATATATATATATATATATATATATATATATATATATGTATGTATATGTATGTATATATATGTATATATATGTATATATATGTATATATATGTATATATATGTATATATATGTATATATATGTATATATATGTATATATATGTATATATATGTATATATATGTATATATATATATATATATATATATATATATATATATATATATATATATATATATATATATACGAGGCTGGTTTGAAAAGTCCGTGCAAAGTCCGAAAGATGGCACCACCGGCGCGTATCGAGGTCATGTTTAGTTAGTAGCATCTTTTGAATGAACGCACACCAAGTTTCAGCCTTATTGGTCTATTTCTTTGTGTTTGGCATTCGTGTGAATCAAGGAAGTCGAGTGATTTTCAAGAAATGGGACGAAAAAGAATTTCGTTTGGTGATTAAACATTACTTTATGAAAGGCAAAATGCCTCAGGAGACTAAAGAGAAGCTTGATAAACATTATGGTGACTCTGCACCTTCGATTAGAACAATTTATAAGTGGTTTCAAAATTTTCGGACTGGTCATATGGGCACAAGTGACGCTGAACGTTCTGGACGGCCTGTGGAGGTTACGACTCCAGAAATCATTGATCAAATCCATGATATGGTGATGGATGACAGAAGAGTTAAGGTGCGTGAGATTGCTAGTGCTGTGGGCATCTCGACTGAACGGGTACATAATATTTTGCATAAACATTTGGACATGAGAAAGCTATCCGCAAGATGGGTGCCGCGATTGCTCACGCTTGACCAAAAACGGAATCGTGTGAAGTGTGGCAAGGATGGTTTGTAGCTGTTCCAGAAGAATCCGGAGGACTTTAAGCGTCGTTTCGTCACTGTGGATGAAACATGGATACATTACTATACTCCTGAGACCAAACAACAATCTAAACAATGGGTTACCAAGGGGGAATCTGCACCAAAAAAGGCGAAGACCGTTCCTTCGGCCGGAAAGGTTATGGCGACTGTCTTTTGGGATTCGCAAGGGATAATCCTCATCGACTATCTGAAAAAGGGTAAAACTATTACAGGTGAATATTATTCATCGTTATTGGACCGTTTGAAAACCGAGCTGCAAGAAAAACGCCCGCGATTGGCCCACAAGGAAGTCCTTTTCCATCACGACAACGCACCAGCACACACCTCAGCAGTTGTGGTCGTAAAATTAATGGAAATAGGATTCCAACTCGTTTCACATCCCTCCCATTCTCCAGACTTGGCTCCCTCGGACTACTATTTGTTCCCCAATTTGACGACATGGACGAAATGGCTGGCGGGACAAAGATTTTATTCAAACGAGGAGGTGATTGCAGACACTAATGGATATTTTGCAGACTTGGACAAATCCTATTATTCGGAAGGGATCAACAAACTAGAACATCGTTGGACGAAGTGTATAAGCCTAAAAGGAGACTATGTCGAAAAATAAAAAAGGTTTACCCCAAACACATAAGTAGTTTTTATTTTTGCAGGGACTTTTCAAACCAGCCTCGTATATATAAAATATCAGAAAACATCACCCCTGTTACTTCAACAGAAAAAAAAACGGAAATTTAAACTAAAATGAATCCGAATAAAGCACCAGAATACGATTTAATTACTGGACAAGTTTTGGCATGGCAAATGTTTTGTCGTGTTCACGTACGTTTTTAATCAAGGCTCCGCTTGTTTACATTTAAACGATCTCCTAGATTACGGGTGGACTCAAGGAAGAACTACTAGAAACGATGAGTTACGATTTAGTTGAATATAGGTGTTGGCAGATATCGAAAATTCAAAATATTCAATGGTTTACCGGCTCTCGATATATTATTAAAAGTATAATCTAATGAAGTAACATTGTCATGCATAGTTTTAACTAAAGTAAATAACATTATATTTATAAGAAATAACAGCTGAAGATTATCTAGAATTGTATTGTAATAAGTTATATATAACCACATATAACCTGACACCACCAGTACGTATCCAAATCCGATTTTACTAGCAGAATACGTTCGATCATACAGGCTTTTAGCAGCGTTGTATGGACGCGGAATACAGTAATTTTTTTCCATAAAACAGGCTTGAAAATCTGTCCTTACCGCACTTATTGAAGTTTCTTATCAATCCTTGATTTGACGGGAAACGATGTTATGAATGACATACTCTATCTATTCCTTTTCGTGTATGGGTTTTAAATGCATTCTCGAGACTTAACCTGTTCCTGCATACTGGGAAGTTGCAGAGATTATTTTGCTATCAAATCCTGGAAAACTGCTTAATGTTGCCAAACCTTACAGACTCATTTATCTATTGCCAATTGTGTGAAAGTTATTTGAAAACCGGCTGCTGATGCTTAAAAAAATAACAACTCTGAAAGAAAACAGCAAATTATTTTTAGATTTTCCGTTTAGACTTAGACACAAGCATTCGACTATTGACCCAGTAGATGAAATAATGATGTCATTGACCGTGTCCTTAAGGATAAACAGGTTTGTACAGCAATCTAAGACGTTTCTAAAACTTTTGACAAAGTGTGGCAGATTATTTAAAATCAAACAAGATGAATATTCCGATTTAAAAGACGTAAGAGTTGAAATCTCATTCTCTACCCTCTCCACCCATTTAAACCCTGGAAGAAATGATTGTAGGTACTCTTGCAGATGGTATTGCTTTCCTAGCAGTAACTGAAGATCAAGAAGAGTACCACAAAACTTTAAACGACAAGTCTTTCAGGTCTAAAATAGATTAGAAAATGGAAGATCAAACTTTATCATCTTAAGTCTATCTGTATTAATTTCACAAACAAAAGGCTAGCAAAACCAATCCTTATAGATCTTAACGACCCAACCGTGCCTGAGCTGAATACAAAATATCTTAGCATGACTCTAGAGAAGAAAAGTGCTGAGTTACGCTTAAAATATAAACAACACTCTTGGCTTTTTGGAAGAAGTTCTAAGTTATTATATAATAAGGTCAAGTCCTAAAACCGGTGTGGCTTTACGGTATCCAGCGACAGCAACATTAAATTGATAGAAATGTTCAAGAACAAGATACTGAGTAACATAGTAAACTCCACCTGGAATGTCAGCAATACTGATTTATATCAATACTTTAGAATAATAACAGTCAAAGAGATCAAAAGGTCGGCCAGAAAGTATTAAGCCAGGCTTCACCTTCATACTAACGCAGCAGTTCTTCAATTGCGGGAAATCGACACCATGATAGCAGACTAAAGAGAAGCAAACCATTTGATCTCGTGTAGTGCGCTGTGTGAAAACAGAGCACAATTAGTGAGTGGTGTTTATAATATTGTATAAACACTTAGAAGAACCAAAAGATATTAATGGAGAGACTCTATTTGATACGTACTTAGTTTTAGAAATTATTAAATAAAAATTAATGATTAGTCTTTTAGACCAGTTTCAATAGCGCAACACCAATATGTGAAAATATATATATATAAATATATATATATATATATATATATATATATATATATATATATATATATATATATATATATATACACCAACAACAGTTTTTTTTCATCAGAAACAGACAAACTGATCAGTGCTCTAAAAATTGAAGAACGCACGATATTAACCGTTCGTTTAACCGCTTTGTTTCAAAAACCAGGGTTCCAGACAAGATAGTAATAAAGATCTACCAGTAGATAGTGCTGTTTTACCTTACATATCCAGTACTACAAAGTTGCCAAATTACTGACAAAGTCTAACTTTGGCATATTTTTCAACACTAGAGTATAAAGTTCTCTACATATAAATTTGTATTTTTTTGTTTTATTGCATCTATCATTATTAAAATTAGCATATTTTTCACAAATTATACTATTATTAAAATTTTATAACAATGCAAGTGCTCAAGATTCTTGGTTTTTCTTAATTTGACATTATGTAACATCTGTAGTTGACTAATTATAATAATTCTAATATACGAGGTACTTAATTGTTAACTAAATTAAACAAAAGGTTTTGACAGCTAATAGCGGTCATATTGGTTGGCAGATGTTTGACATCAGTTATGTTTAGTAAGGTTTGCCATTCAATCATGAATCGTTTCATGTTAAAAGGAAATTGGAAATCGTCCAAAATTACTCGATTACTCCAAAATCACTCAGCTGCAGGAATATTTCTTCCCAGAATTTGACGAAATGGACGCAGACGACTTTTATTTCCAACAGGATGGCGCATCGCCCCATATTTCCGGCCCAAAGATGGCTTTATTGCGCGCCAAGTTCGGTGAGTCATTAATTTCACGAAATGGCCCTACCGTTGGGCCGCCGAGATCATTCGATTTAACGCCTTTGGACTATTTTCTTTGGGGCCACGTTAAATCACAAGTTTACAGCAATAAACCAGCAACTCTTGATGCACTTGAAGCCAACATTCGTCGTGTCATAGCCGGCGTAAGGCCGGAAATGCTGGCCTGAGTCATGGAAAATTGGTGTCAGCGGATTCGTGTCTGCAAAAAGAGCCGCGGCGGCAATTTGAGCGATATCTTGTTTAGATCTTAAATGGCATAAAATTTCCCTTTAAATAAAAGTTTCAGAATGAATTTGGCTTAAAAACTCTTTGTTTTATTTAATTTAAAGTTAGGAAGCTCTTAATGGAAAACCCCTTAATATGGATATAAGAAGTATCGTAAGAAGATAGGTTTTATAAACATGTATTAAGGCTTTCTTCATTAAAAATTGAGTAATTCCTAGGTGTAAAAATATGATTCAGTTTTAGGTAACTTATAAATTAATCTACAGTAACTGAGATTAAATTTTTGTTAAATATACAAGCTTTCCTAATGCCACATCCCTCCAACTTTAAGAGTTATCAATAATACTAACATATAGTGGATTGTTCAGTCGTTTTCGTCGGCTTACTGACCAACTGACTCAGAAATATATACTGGTAAAAATGTATAGCTATAGTAGCTAGGCGTGTAGGATTAAAAGCTCAAATTTAGTCATTATCAATTTATAATTTGTTGACTTGATATCCATATAAAAAGAATTCTTAAAGAAAAATAAAAATTTTTAGGGATCAATAATTTTTCTCAGTTACAGTTACATCATAAATTTACCATTCCAGATCCAAATGTGACAAATAATGAGAGAAAGAGTATCATACAAATATAACTTTTGTTTTGCTGTTTCTGCAATTTAAAAATACTTACAGTTCTGTTAATAACAACTCCAAAGTAATCGACTAAACTTTCACCATAGAAAAAATAATTTGATGTCAGAAGAAAATACCATGAAAGAGAACGGAACCAAGGAAGTCCATGTATACGGTATACCGCATATCCAATATTGATTATCTCTTGGAAGCACTTAACTTGAACCACTAAAGTCTAAAAATAAACGGAATATTTTGTTACAATTTTATACAAAAATCTACAAATAAAATTAAAGAGCGAACCACCATTATCATATTTTATAGTTCATTAAAAAAAATAGGGAATGTAATGAAAATTTAACATACCAAAGATCATACTCCACTTAAAAGCATCAATTAGACGCGAAAACAAGATATTGAATAGCAAACCCTAACAATAAGAAATGAGTTTTTTTACCAGGCTTAAGCTGACAGTCACACTCACTGATGAAAAATGGTTTTAAATTAATAAAATTATTATACAACAAAATGGAGGCTGCAAATTACGTAATTTTACATTATATTTTAATTACATTCATTAGTTTGCTAGTTAACAGGTTAATAAATAATACGCCGTTCATAGAATGTCCGATATGAAGTTACTCTTTATGACGCCATATCTAACGGTTTAAGGTGATACAATATCAAATTTGATACAATAATAATTTGGTGGAAAATTTACAGGCTAGATAAAATAACCGGCCAAGTGCAAGTCAGACTTGCGTAATTAGTATTCCGTAAGTTGATTGCTTTTAAGGGGATATATATACCTGGAATTTTCAAAAATCCGATTTTTTTACGGATTTCTATTCTCTATACTTCTTCAAAAAAAGTTTTTAAGAAAATTCCATTCCATTAGAAAGTTCTAGCCTTAAATGTAATCTGGCGTCGGATTGGGACCGCTACCTATCTCAATAAACTCAGTATTACTCAGTCAATTTTTAACATTTTTAAACTTTTTTTTTAACCTTAATAATTACTTTTTCTACAAAATGTCGAAAGGTTTTTTTTAATTTTTCTAATACACAATTTTTTATAAATAATTAAACATAAATTTTTTGGTCGAAAATTGCATACTAAAGTTTGAAACATCGTAAATTTTTTATTTTTGAAAAAACCCTTCGACAATTTTTAGATTATTTTATATATGAATTATTTTACAAGATTAATTTTTATGTTTGCAGATTGGATTATTTTTTGTGAAGTTATCCATTAGTGGTCCATTTAACCCGATAACGTCAACATTTAAAATATATTTAAAAAAAAAATTCTTATAATTTAAAGTACAGTAGAACGCCGGTTATCTGAGGTAACGTGGGGGGGCACCCTCCTCAGATAACTGAAAACTCGGATAATCCGGATTTGTTTTTTATTCAAAAAATATACACCAATACTTTAAACCGATGTATTAACGTTTTTAACATATAAATAGGTACATACATTATAAAACAGTGAAATAAGTATCTATGCGCTTCTGTTTCTTCTGACTTTTGTAATAGACTGGTAGGGCTTTGGGTGAGATGTCTTTTAAAGCTCTTGGACGTGCAGACTTGCCAATCACCATCAGTGGGATTTTGTGCTTGCCAGATGCATTGGAACATACCATTATAGTTAATCTTTCCTTACTTCGTTTGTGGCCAGGAGCTGATTTTTCCGGTCGAGATGCCGATGTTTTTGATGGAAGCATTTTATAATTCAGACCAGTTTCGTCACACTTGTAAATTTGATCACATGTGTATCCACAATCTTCGATTTGCTTTTTAAAGTTCTGCTTAAATTTCTCAATTGATGACACATCAGCAGAAAGTTTTTCACCACATACAGTCAGTTGTACACCGTACTGTTTTTTCCAGCGGTCAAGCCATCCAGAACTGGCGGTAAACCGATCTATCTCTGGGAATTGCCTACTAATCATTATTGCTTTCTGTTGTAAAATTGGACCTGACAGAGGCACACCTTTTGATCTCTGTTGGTTAAACCACATGAATAAAGCTTCGCTAACCTTTTCATAGTCGCCGGTTTTCATTGATTTTCTTCCCGAGGACGCGGAGGCTTGATTTATATGCCACTCTTCTATTTTTGTACGGTTTTTTTTCCAATCTCCAACTGTTACCTCACCTACTCCATAATCTCGTGCAACAACTTTAATTGTCTCTCCTGCTTCAATTCTTCTGATGGCTTTTAATTTTTCTTCAATAGGAACGACGATTCTTTTACGCTTGTTTTGCTCCATTATAATATGACAAACAAAAATTCAAACAAAGCAGTGCGTATTAATTACACTTAACTACCAGAACTCCAACCAAATAAATTATGTGAGTATACTCGTACTTCTCCGTAGTAAACGCTATAACGCACTGCATTCACCCAAATTTACATGCTGAAAGAGTCCAAAAACATAAATAGGAAAACCCTTCACACGGCCTAGGGGGATTCCCAGAAGACCCCGACGATTTTAAATGGAAATATATACATACATATTTTAGAAGCTCGGTTAATCTGCAGCATAGACGCGCGTACCTCGGATAATCAGGTTCTTAGATTGGCTCGGTTAATCCGGAGCTCGGATAATCGCGACTCGGTTAATCGGGGTTCTACGGTACAATGAAAATATATATATATATATATATATATATATATATATATATATATATATATATAATCGCCATTCTTTTGTATTATTCACTTAATAACCTTTAAAATATTTTTTAAATATACATACTTTTTGCAGCGCCCAGGTGTATGTAACCTCGGCGCGGCAAAATAAAAACTTTTGTTACGGAAGTATAAATGATCATGACTCCACAAAAATGAGTTTTCAACAAGGTTTTTTGCCGATCTTTACTGAAAACTGATGCCCTTGAAATTTTTTTGTTTTTTTTTATATACCAGATAAATTTTAAAGGTAATGCACTCATGATAATTTTCGTTCACCCTGTGGAGAATATTTCAGAATTTTTTCAAAACTTTTTGATCAGTACTTTTCGATATATGGGGGGGAGTCAACGATTTTCCGCATTTTTTAAAAAAATAATATAAAGAAAAGTGCGCACAAGTATTACATTATATATAATTTTGAACTCGTGTTGTTACAAGCTTTCATTTGACACCCTCTCGATGACATGGTAAATTTTTTTTTCACTTCCCCAAAAGTTTAAGTTAAAATTTAACTTTCAAAACTACACGGCTCCGATGAGGCCATCAATTCCTATATTAGTACTAAATTTCAACTTTTTATGTCAAATAGTTTCAGAGAAAATCAGGTCTGACAGACGGACAGAGAGACACCAAACTGATCTGAAGTATTCCGTACGGAACGCTAAAACAATTGATAGTCCTTTTCAGTTACACTTTGAATCAAATATTCGTTGTTTTTTTTTTTAATCGTGAGGAAAATTTTAGAAAACGTTGAGTTTCATTACTCAGACCAAATGTTGATACCTTTTAATAACTTCTAAAGATAGATTGATGTTACAGGTTAATACGGTTAAAAATTATTATAAATTATCTGATTGAACAATCTGAAAAATTTTATTTTATTTTTTATTTAATATTGTACAATTTCAACTAATTGTCATTGCTCAAATATGAAATTCTAGTCAAGTAATTGTAAAAAACAGTGTTATTCATGTGCGATGGACAAGGAAACGTTGTTGATAAAAGAAACATCAATAATTTAGTATTTCGCCGGTATGTTAGAATTTGGGAATAAAATTGTTTTTTTAATTTAAACGCTAAAATTCTTAAATCACAACTGTCTTCATACGCACCAGCGCACAATTGTAAACATTTTTTTTTCTCAAAAAAAAAAAATATTTAAAGTATTTTTTATCCACGTCCAATACAATTTTTAGTATTAGGGTGCTTTTTAAGTTAAATTGCTTGGTTGTCAAAGTACTATCGCTATTCGAAGTACTTTGCAGCACAGTTTTTGCGATTTTTTTTATTTCCGAAAAATGAGTAAAAGTAATTTGGATCATTGTGCAGTGATAAAGTTTCTCACTAAAGAAGGAACTATAGTAGGCCAACAACAATTAATAAAAGAATGACAGTTATTAATAAAAACAAAGACATGGTTTGGATGCTTTTAGACCAAGAATTAGAAATTTGAAACTTTTAAATTCACAATTATATTTTTTTTTACGGAAAATATTTTACTGTTTAGAGTACTCTGTACGTATTAAGACACTTATTAAAAAATTTAGAACGACTATAGATCGAGATAGATTTTTTTTTATCTGTCACTAACACACAAAAAAATCAGCGTCATCGGTCCCACGTTCAGAAGAACTTCTTTCCTAAAACTGAATCAGATAGTCAATTTTCTTTTCATTCCTTGAAACTTGGCTATGTATGTACATACTTAATTAAAACCTTTGAAAATATATCGGAGAAGCAAAATCTCTACTTTGCCTTAATTGTAACGATAACAACAAAAATTCTGAGCAAAAAACGATAAAATAAAGAAATCATATTATTGATTCTAGACCAATATTAAAATAGAGTATCTGCTTAAAAAACACATGACTCTATGAAAGTAAGGCGGCAAAAATTCCGCTTGCCGATTTTCAAAAAAATTATATTTCACCATATCTTAAAATTTGACATAGATAATGCTAGGCGAAAGTTAGTTAGATTTAATTAATTGAGTTATTAATATGTTGATTCAACACTAACAGGTTCCGTTCTTGGTAAACGATAAAGTGGAAGTGACTGTTAATTGTCAAGCCATATTACCATCTTGTAAGCGCAATAATAAGGTTTTCATATTAGCTTCATTATCAGATACAGAGATGTAGGAAATAAGAATACAAAAAGCAAGAATAAGTAGTATAAAAAATGGAAACTTGGATATAATCACAGTACAAAATAACGTTAAAGTGGTCCTGTCAAGTATAATTATACTTTAATAATTAAATATTTATTTTGTGTTGGGAGTTTCTAATTACCTGGATATCGCTATATATTATTACAGTATTTGTAATATTAAATAATTCCAAATATCAGCATCATCTTTTTGTAGGATCTGTAAAAATAAGTCTCTGAAATTCCTAGAATATATTTCGCCAATTAATTATAAATGTGTCTGGAGTTATTACATGGAAAAACGGACTAATGAGAATCTACAAATTTTCTAATATTACATGAATGCGTTAAGACATCACACATCAGGCAGACAAACGGATTTTCTCAACAAACTATTTCAGTATTATGTGGCGAGGATACATTTCACATAAAACGTAATGACAGATTTTAAAAACCATAACATGTTAATTTATAGAATTTACATTTATATTTAAGTTATTGTAAATATAATGTCTATTGACTTTAGAGTAAAATAACAGGTATGTGGTAAATAAGTAAATGTTATTCATATTCGATTTAATTAATTAACTGAACGAAAAGTTCAGAATAATTTCTTCTTTAGAAGAATTTTTATTATTTATACTTACTGTAATCATCAAAGCCAGTGGTCCACCATAGATGACCAAAAAGAAAAATATAATCATTATCATACTGAAAATGGCTCGTACTGCCCAATTTCTCCATCTGTCGGGCAAATCCTTAACAATTAATTCCAGAATCCCTGGAGCCTTGTCTGTACCAGTAGGAATAGTCTTGGAAAGGTCAGTATCAACTTTGGCCACTTTATCATCTTCACTCTCAATCTAAAAAAAAGTAGAAATAAAAAGTAACTGTAACTTTTCGATATCGAAATACTCTAAAATGTTAGCTTCTAAAGCAGTTTTTAATGGTCTTCTCAAGTGACGCGCGTTTTATTGAGGCAATATACATATATAGGGAGAACAAAAAAGTTGGCAGGAATTGATAAATTTTTTTGTTTACAACATATCAGAACTCAGTTGTCATCAGGGAAATCGCTCTTTACTTAAAAAATTCTGATAAATATAAGGGATACAAAAAATAAAAATATCCGGCCAAATACAAGTCGGACTTTCGCAATTAGAGTTTCGTGCGTTGATTGCTTTTGAAATAAAAATTTTTGTTACGGAGCACAGTGATGCCAAATCAAGATTTCGTGGCCAAAAATCGAAAAATCGAGGTTTCAATTTAGGGGTAGTTGAGTTTCTTAATAGTTAGGTTGGTACCTCAAGCGCTAGAAATCACCGCTACGAGGACCGAATCGCCGACGTTGTTTGCGCGCGGTGCAGCGCAACATAACCATAAGTTCATCAGTTAACGCAGCTCGCACGTCCCACATTTTCGGCGTAACTTGAAATGCGTGTAACTTTTTAATCGTTAAAGATTTTTTTATGATTCCAAGTGGAAAAACAAAATAAAGGTGAGTAGAATTAGTACATTATATAGATTTCCATGATGTTTGTTTGTTTACTGTTTAATTATTAATATTATAATGTTATTTTTAATACTAAAAATGTTAAAGAAACAATGTTAAAAGTAAAATCCTCCACGACCCTCCGCTTTAAAACCAATTGTACATTGTTCTGTAAACATTTTTAAACAAAAAAAAAACAAAAAATAGCTGCCCCATTTTTTTAAATTACACTTTGTCTGCAATAATGCATAATTTTGTTATAATGCAAGCATTGTGCACTTTATTTTTGGTTGGTTTAATACCTATGGAAACATTATACGACTTGTTGCGGACACATGAAAAGTGTTCATACTTTGCGCGCCGCCATTTTTAAATGCTATTTAGGCGGTAAATTTGAATTTAAACAACTGATTAAAGTAATATAGATATAATAATTATAAAATATATATTTAGTATCATATAATACTAACTGTTCTCATTACATATTAATGAATAAATAGAATATTTTGAATTGTTTATTAACAATTTTTAAAATATTAAAATTTTATATATTTTTAAATTAATGAAATTTTTTAAATATTTCCAAATTGTTTAAATATTTTTAAATTTTTATATTTTTCGATTATATTTAAATTCTTTTAAATTTTCCAATTATCCAAATGTTTTCAAATTTTCAAATTTCTCAAATCTTTTAAGTTTTACAACATTTTCAATTTCAACAATTTTTAAATTTATCAAATTTTGATGTTTACAATATGTATGACAAATTAATTAAATATTGGATTAGTCTTAAAAATGAATTTTATTAAAAAATTTTATTCTTTAAATTTTTAATATTCAATAATGTTTTATAATTATGTACTTTACAGAAACAATGAAAAAAACACTGACAAGAAAAAAGAAATTTTTGATGTTATCCGTCATCGCTTAAAAGAAGAGAATAAAAATTTATTACCTATAATTGAAGACCATTTAACACAAATAAATGAACAACCGTTCGATTTGTCAGATGAACTAAGAGAAAGTTTGGGACTATTAATTAGTAAGATGAGAACTAAATATCAAGAAAGCAAAAGAACCTACTCACGCTTTTGTTTCCAAAATGAATCCTGGTTAAATGTCGAATTTCACTTTGATAACCCGACCAATACACAACTGGAGCCCGTTACGCCATCGACTAGTAGTGAAATAAGCAAGAGGAACGTCCATCTCTTTCTTTCAGTGAATCTAGTGAACGGAGTAAACGCAGACGAGTCCAGGATATCAGAGAACAGTACAGCGCGGAAGAATTGGCCTATGCAACGCAAATGAGTTTGCGTGCTAGAGGAAATATTGATGCAGCAAAAGTTGTGCAAGACGTTTCAGAAGGGAGTCCAACAAAGGCGAAGGCTTATAGAGCGTCACTATGTGATGATCGCGAAAGACAGATGACCAAAGAAGAGACGCTTTCATTATTTGTTGAAAATAAAATGTCTCAAAGTATGTATATAAAAATATTCGAGCGAATAGCATAAAACATAACTGTAAATTGTATCCGTCTTATAAATGCGTTTTACAAGCAAAAAAAGAATGCTACCCTCCCGCTTCAGATATGTGTATTACTGAATCCAGCGCCGAAGTTAAATTATAGAGTTTGTTAGACCACACTACACAGCGAATACTGCTAGTTCAAAACGACGTTGTAAGTAGCCTCACTAAGAATGATGCTTTAAGTTTAACGTTAATGTGTAAGTGGGGGTTAGATGGAACATCCGGACAGAGCAATTTCAAACAAAAATTTCAAAGTGACACTGCCAAAAGTGACTCGAGTATTTTTTTTACCTCGCTTGTACCACTCCAAATTTTATATTTAGATGAAAGCACAGGTGAGCAAAAAATTGTTTGGAAAAATCCTCGAACTTCTTCCATCCAATTTTGTCGGCCAATCAAAATTGAATTTTTGCATGAAACTGTTGAAAATACAAAACATCAAGTTGATTATATTGTTGAACAGCAGCAAAATCTCATTCCTTACGAAACAATTGTTGACGGAAAACAAGTGACAGTAACTTACAAATTAGCATTAACTATGGTTGATGGTAAAGTTTGCTATTCTTTGACAGACACATCTTCTAGTCAAAGGTGCTACATTTGCCAATGTACTTCAAAACCATTTAACAATATTGATGAAATACTTAAAAAATCAATCAAGGAAGAAAATTTGCAGTTCGGTATATCATCTTTACATGCCTGGATTCGTTTTTTTTTTCGAGTGCCTTTTGCACGTTTCTTACAAATTAGAAGTCAAAAAACAAAATATTCAGAAAGGTTTTTGTCAGCAATTAGGACTCTTGATAGATATGCCGAAACAAGGTTTTGGAAGTACAAACGATGGTAACACTGCGCGACGTTTTTTTGAAAATTCGAAAATTTCTGCCACAATAACCGGAATCGATGTGCCTAAGTATAAAGAATACTGCTTAGAAACTGCTCGGTTGTTTGTAGAATTGTACCCATGGTTTTACATGCCTATAACTGTGCATAAATTGTTGATTCACAGTGCACAAATTATTGAGTCATCGCTTTTGCCAATTGGACAAATGTCCGAGGAAGCCCAAGAGTCTTGCAACAAGTTAATAAAAAAATATCGGCAAGACTTTGCGCGCAAAACAAGTCGAATTGAAAATATACAAGACGTTTTTTTTGCGACTTTTGGTATCCTCGGACCCACTAATATCTGGCGTACGTAAATTACCAATTCGAAAATTTAAAGCGTTAGATCCTCAAGCGATTGAATTACTCAAACCGCCAAGTATCAATTCGCAAATTGAATTTCCAATATGTCAAAGCTCTGGTGAAGAAGGAGGCGAACAATCTGATTCAGAGTATTAAGTGGTTCTTGAATAAAATTTGTACTTTCTTATAATAAAATACAAAATTGTAATGTACTCATTTTCTTAACCATTTTGTCAAATTTACAATGATTTTTAAATTTTGGTCCGCCATATTGGATCCGCCATTTTGTTTTTCGAAAAAATATTATCAAATTTGAAATCAGGGACCTAAAAAACCTCAATGTACACATTTTCTAAACCATTTTGACGAATTTAAAGTTTTTTAAATTTTGGTCCGCCATATTAGATCCGCCATTTTGTTTTTCGAATAAATATTATCAAATTTGAAATCAGGGACCTCAAAAACCTTAATGTACCCATTTTCTAAACCATTTTCACGGGTTTTCGATTTTTGGCCACGAAATCTTGATTTGGCATCACTGTGCGGAGGTATAAAATGATCAATGACTTCACAAAACACACCCCAAATGAGTTTTCGACAAAGTTTTTTCCGATCTTTACTGAAAACTGATAACCTTGAATTTTTTTTTATTTTATATACCAGATAAATTACTAAAGGTAATGCACTCATGATAATTTTCGTTCAATCTACACCCTGTGGAGAATATTCCAGAATTTTATCAAAATTTTTCGAGATAAAAATATCTTCTTAAAAATTATCTAAAAATATAGTTTTCTTGCGAGGTATTAGATTAGTAGTTAGCATAACATAATTCCATGTTAACTTATGAGGTTGTATTTGGTTGTGAAAATGAACAAACCTTAAGCAATATTATTTATAAACATATAAACGTTAATGGGGTGGCAGAGAGGTTACATATTATAAGTCCTTGACAGAATTCTTGAGATCACGGGATCTGGAAATTGTGAAATTTTTTCAGGTAAAATTTAATGCTGCAAAAACTAAGGCAGTTTTTTCTTCTAGAAAATTACAGGACACTTCACTCGATTCCACTAGAATTACTCAACTTGTTACACATTAACTTGGGAGTAAATATATTCTGGCATGATCATGTTATCATCGTAACAAAGAATGATGTTCAAAAACTCGGAATATTACTTCGTACTAGCAAGCATTAGAAACCATAGCAGGTTTTTAACCCTGAAGAAGGTTCAAATTCCGTCATCGATGGAATACTGCTCCATATTTGCAGCTCAGCTCCCAAACATATCCTGCATTTGTTAAATTTTATCCAGAAGAGGGCTATTCGCCTGAACTTTGGAACATCAAAGAAAAATTAGTAACTTGAGTTTCTTCCATAAATACTTTCCTGAGAAGTGTTTGATGAATGTAGACCGCTTGATTCCTCCTAGAGTGATGTATCACATCCTTATGCGGATCAGCTTGTCAGTCCTCGTAATACCTTCTTCAAGAACTCCTTTATATGAAGAATCCATCCCTTTGATACGAACTGCCAGGACTGTTTTTCACTGAGTACAACCTTCAGCGATTCAAGAACGACGTGAATCGCTACTTTTGCGCAAACGCCCCTCTTGCAGCGAATTAAAAAATTTTCTGCAAGCCGTACTATGCTCATAAAAAAATTGAATAAGTACAGAAGTTCGCCAAGAAAGCTATAATAAGAAATTCTAGCTCCAACCAATCGGCCAGTAGCGTTGTAGCTACGAAAATTAAGTGTTAAGAAGAAAAACTATACGCAGTATAGGTCCAGGTAAAATTAATCTAATAACAAAATAAAATAATAATAGAAAACACCTAGTTAAAATAATATTTAGCCATAATTAAGAACATTTTTATCTATTATTTGAAAATAAATAATTCCTTGGTAACGCGCGAGAACAACTGGATAATTGCCCTTTAACAGCTGATTTTGACTTTTAGGTTGGATTTGGGCAAAATAAGAACAGAATTTTAAATAGGTTTTTCTCTTAACTTTTCTAAGATTAATAACGAAATGGTAAACGACTTTCTTATAAGAAATATAAAATTTTATAACTAAACCCACTGTACCGAACGACAAGAACTATCACACTTGGTGCTATTTTCTACACTTTCTACAAATTTCTTAATTAACACAACTATATAAGTCTATAAATATCCTTAAAAAAACCTGCAATAAAATTGATCTTTACCTCACTTTACTCAGGACATATTGCAAAATTTGTAAACATTTGCTGTAAATAAACAAACTCAATGTGAATTTGACGTTTTGGTAGAGGGAGTTGTCACTTGGCCACCGCCAAGTAGAAGAAACTAGGGCACATTAAATTTCAGTTTCGTAGATAAAAATATATTAATGTCTACAAAAATATTTAACGTTGATGAAAGTGGATTTTTCACCGTTCAGAAAAAAAAAACGCAAAAAGTCTTAGGATTAAAAAGAAAGAAACAAATCGGCGCAATCACAAGCGGAGAAGGAGGAGTTAATACGACAGCCTTGTGTTGTGCCAGTGTGGCTGGACAGTTTGTGCCACCAATGCTTATATTCAAAAGAATGAGACAAAATCCTGGATTGGCATACCTTCTGAGAGTGTTGTCACCATTTTAGACACTGGTTATATTAGCTCAAACTTATTTATAGAATGGATGAAACATTTTATAAGTGTAATAAAACCAGCCCCTGAAAATAAAGTGTGCTTGATGGAAATACAACGCATTCGAAGAACCTGGAAGCGTTGAACATACCAAAGACTAATGGGATAATAATATTACTGGCCTTACCAGCTTCAGCCACTGGACGACTCTTTTTTTTTTCAAAACTTATGAGCAAATATATTATTTAAACAACAGAAAAATGGTTGAGTTGCAACTTTATTTGCAGAAGTTTACCAAAGAGCTGCTATCAATGGCACTATTGCGAACAGATTTAAAGCAGCTGGAGTTTAGATCGTGGACAAAAAACGTCTTTCCCGAACATTTGTTTAAAGCAGCGACACATGGTCTTCGATATACCCAAGCCTCCATTAAAAGCTACCGACAAAGTCAGGCGACGCCGACAACAAATCCTTCGTCGGTTTTAGAATAAAGTAAACCACAGTAATGTCAAGGGCTTTGCGACTTACCTTAACAATTTCTTTGTTGTACCGTCGCTCTTACAATGAAGCAAATAAAATTTTAGTGAATTACATGTGTTAAAATTTTTACTTATTATAATAAAATATTGAAATATAAAACTTGTATAATTAATTAATTTGTTGATGTCAGGAAGTAACTATTTTAAAAAGTAATAATTTTTATATATATATTTCTTTTTATTAAATTTGTTGGTCAAACCTCGTAACACTGTATATCTGACCTTCTGGTTAATAATCGACGCTATTATTTAGGTTTGTCAGTGGCGGCAATATTCATGTGTATATATATACATATGTATGTGTTCATAAGAATACCTATTAGACTACCGCAACCAAGAAATCTATATTCTCTCAGACAGTCGAGCTGCTCTAAAGGCTTTAGATGCCTGTCAAGTAAACTCCAGGATTATAATGGAGTAAAACTATTCATCGACTTTTAAGGATACAGTGTCCCCCTGAAATTTTTTGTGACCTCCAAAAGGTACTTGATTAAGCCGTACGATCATATAATTTAACTGGAAAACTTGAACAAGCACGACATTAGGAATTAACCTTTAAATTGGATAAAAGTATATCTTCTACGAGAGAAACAATATATAAATGCCAATTAAATAAGAAATAGTTGTATAAGTCTGGTATATTCCAGAACTATCGATATAACTATGGATTTACCATAAAGAAAGTATTGCCTGCAGGAAAAAATAATTGTCTTTTTTTTGCGTTTTCCTATAATTTAAGGTCTCTAGATTTCAAAAGATACATTTTCTAATTTTCGTCGGTCTGTTTGCCTGTCGTCGATCTGTTGCTACACTGACTCTTGAACACATATTCAATACAATATAATATATTCAAATAGGAAATGAATTTATAGTTCTTAATCAATATGGCTTCAAGATAAGGGGGTGGGCGTTGATAAACGTTTTTTGGTTAAGGCAATGAAGAAATTTTATAAATAATTATTTATAATCAAACATACAAGGGTGGGGTGGGGGTTAGAAGAGTTAGCTTGAATATAGCATGTGGGCTCAAAATCGGAAAGTTAGAAAACAATGTTATTTTTTTTATTATTATCTTAACAAGGTATGACTACAGAGTGAACTAAAAAAAAAATATTTTACAATTTTTATTTGTGACATACTGGGTAATTAATTGTATTACTTTTGTATCTAGTAGATTAAGGTTTTAAAAATAATATTGAGAAACCATAGCCTTACTCTATATGGCCACGACGCATTTTTAATTGTTTCTGAAATGAAATCAAGCATTATTGGAATCAAGATACTACGAAAATTCGACAAGTATTACTGATTGGTGCTCTATGAAATCTTTATACCTCAAAACTTACGAAATGAGAATCTGTAATTTCTCATAATTATTTGGGACAACATTGGATTAAAATTTAAATTGGAAAACGAATTCTAGAGCCGGGTAAGTAAAGAGAGCAGTGTAATTTACATGATATACAGTTTAAGGTCAGAATTAACTGTTAAATTGGCGATAATTTACTTGGCACAGGTAGTCCATGTCTATCTGGAGTGTATCAGCAATAGCTAAAGAGGTTTTTTTTTCCCAGCAAGATAACTAAAACAATGTTGTGAGTCTTTTATTAAGGATTATTTCAAAACGCTAAAAATCTTAATATTTTAGTTTTAGAATTAGGTATATATAATTTGAAACATAAACTAATTTATAGCGAATAGCAATTATGATAATTTCAAAACAATAAATAAATCATATTTTAGAGTTCTTTTAACTGGAACTAATACTTCTGAAATATTTAGTTGGTTTTAAAAAAAAGTTAACAAACTAGACAGACTAGACTAATAATTTCAATATTTTTAAAACAAAACTAAAATTTTTCTTCTTAAAAGTCCTTTACAAAAAATTTTTGCACACTTTTAATTAGACAAATATTATTATATATACTTCATTATATCTGTTTTTAAAATTATGTCCTTACAATTTTATTTATTGTTATGACAAAATGAAAATTGGAACCAATAAATAAATAAATACACAACCAACAGATATGGTGTATACTGTATTGAAATAGTATATGTTCAAAAATATCATTATACTGAAAGTGTAAATATTAAATAAGAGCAGTTATACCATAAAAGTAATATTGCAAGAAAATTTACTAACATTTCTGGATAAACAACATGATCTTAGAGAGGGATTGCAGCCCCCTTGGATATGTCGCTGTCTAAAGTGTTTAATGAAATTTGTCAAAGTAGAAGGTATATTTCCTAACAGATAGGATTTAAATTTCTTAATAGATAGGACTTAAATTTCACACTATTGCACATATATATAAACGGGCAAGGTAAATTTTTTTGGTTTGAAAGTGCCTGGCTTTTTAATTTCCAAATTAATTTGAAATTTAATTTTAAACTGAATGCTTTATTACATAGAGGATAGTGAGCTATAAAATATTTTATTATATTTTTCTAAAATGAATGGGAAAAGCAAAAATGAAAATGAAGATAACCACTTCGCCACTGTGTCCTAACTACACTGTGTGTTCTTTTTCTACTCTCTCTAGTCTTATAGGCGGAGTTAACTAGATTCCACTAGAAATATAAATGAAAACATCATATTAAAAATGTGTTGTTTTATTACTCTCAAACTTTAATCCTAGTTAGGTTTACAGGAGTCACCCAAACAAGACATGACTTTCATACTTAAAATGGGAGTTGAGACAAACAATGAGATGATTGATATTGATGGTATTAGGGTTAGTTAGTGAAAGTTCTTTGGGGGGTTAATATTAATTTACCTGAATAAAATTAATTTTTTATGATTATGTCTCATATGTATTTAGGATTATTTATTCAATTTAATCTTAACTTTAACCAGCTAAAAATCTTTCCATTCTTACTATTTACACCCTGTATATTACTATACCACTTGTACATGTTGTTATTTTAATTTAGCTACTGTCTGTCAGTTTCCTGAGTATTTATAAATAAGAGGAATGCCATTTTAAAACACTGTAAACAAAAGAGTGCAGGGAAAATGTTTATTCACACTTGTACATTTTACAATACTGTAAATGCAACCAATGAAAACAGACAATTATTCCCGCCGAATTCTGGTTGCTATAAACATCTTTCCTGAGCTTTTTTGTTTACAGTGTATTAAAAAGGTATTTTTTATACTTACAAACACCCACAGTAACTAAAATTTGGAAAGATTAACAATACCAATCAAAACAAGACAATTAATCCTGCTAAATTCTAGTTGCTATAAACATCTTCTCTGTGCTGTTCCCCTTATTATAAATGTGAACAAGTAAGAAGGTGCTGTAAGTTTTTACTACAGAACCAAATTCAGAGTAACATCTATCTTAAACCTTCTGTACTACTCAGCTAATATTAATACAAGATGAAGCAATTATATTATACCTGAAGAATGAAATAATATACTTTATATATAGAAGAACTTTAAGAAACATGTTCATGTATTTTTAAAATTTATATTTTTATAACTTTTATGTCTAATAAACCTTGACTCTAATTCATTTGGAGGTACAAGTTATTGAATTTTAATACCATATAAATACAAGTATAAAAACTAATTACATTAAGGAAAGGTACAGATATCTTTGAAATAAGACTGACCCGACACAAATTTAATAAATTAATAAAACAGGCATTTTTTATAAAATTTTGTTTAACATAAATTTAAACGCTAATTTTGGGGAAGGTATGAATTATTTTTTTGAAAAAGAAACTGTTATTTTCTTACAAATTTAAGGAAATTTAACTTAAAATAAGGAAAAAGTGATCGAAGGTTGACGGCAGAAATGTAAAATACATCAATAATGAAAACTAGGTGATTACTATTTAATAGAAATGAATGAATGAATAAACATACATGGTCTGATTCCGCCGATTCCAGAGATTTGCCGTCGGATTCACGACGTTTTCTTACTTCAGTCATGTTGTAATTATTTAATATGTGACCACGAATAAATTTTCGTGAATACAATAAAAGGCTACACGAACTATAAAAAACTCATAATCACAAAATCAATAAACCTTCGATTTTTCAGGTTATATTGAAAGCGCCACCTTACGGATTACTACTGTTCTCTTATTGGATTTGACAATCAGCTGTTGACGTATTTTTCATGCTTGACGTTACTCAGTTGCGAGGACTGAGATTGAGGACAAAAACTGGCAAAAACACAACAATCCTTTCATAACAGCCAATGTTCTCGCAAAGTTCAGTAATAGACATTTAAAATCTACTTCTTAAGAATACTAGATACATCTTATAAGCAAAGTTGGCGATTAACAATTCAATCACACATACAGTTTATAAAAATGTGAATAGAGGACACTGAAAAAGTGAAAAATTGCTCAAATATTGTTTACATAAAGAATTTTCGTTCAAAAAATTACATTTTCTATTAATGCCATGCCAGGACAATTCATAAAAGTGAAAGAAACTCGTGAAGTAGTCTCTAGAGAAGCTTTCTCGGATTCTGTCAAGAAGCAAGACCTTTCAAAATGTGATGCTGATTCAAATTATTCCAATTCAATGGGAGATATTTGTAGGATATGTCATTGTGAAGCAGATACAGAAAATCCTTTGTTGTCTCCGTGTTATTGTTCAGGAAGTTTAAAATATGTTCATCAAAATTGTCTTAGGCAATGGTTAGCTGCTTCAGATACAAGATCTTGTGAGCTCTGTAAATTTAACTTTATTTTACATACCAAAATCAAGCCTTTGTCGGAGGTGAGTAGATATAATTTTTTTAATATTATTTAGGTGTATGACTTCAGATTTTTTATTGGGGAGCAACAAAAATTACTTTTTAGGAAGCGTAACATAATCTGTCAGTTTAATGATCGAAAATAGAATACATACATTCACCCCTCCCAAAACAAAAATATTAATGTCTTTTCAAATTACAGAAAAATATGGTGTCATCAAATGAACTATAACTTTGAGTATAACATTCAGATACCTAGTTATGATATCAATATCAAACTGTGGTATTATAGCTTCCGAATTCTGCTCCAGAGATGTTCCCTTAATATACCATATTCAAATTATTATGGAAAAAAAAAATTGAGAAACAATGTTAATTAGTTTGTTATTCAAATATTGGTACGTAAAATAGTGCTAAACTGTTGACAATAAAGATATGTTCATTACGATCACGTTATATAAACTGATCTGGCAGTAGTTGAAAGTATTTTCTGTGGCAATGTCTACAAAAAATGGAAGTACTTACTCAAATTGCATTAATAATGGTGCTTAAAAGTATTAGGAACTACTTGGCATTTCAATTTATTAAATTATAGTATATTTGGCTAAAACATGTTTCCAATATTTTCTTAAAATTGATTTTTGTATTAGCATTTTTAATTACAGAATTATCATGAACCTGTCCTATATTACATACACTAGACCATATTAACAAGAAATAACAATATTAACAAAATTTCAATGGAATCACAATGCAGATTTATTTTTTTCTTTTAGATCTCTTTGTTTCTGAAAGGTTTTGTATGAGGGCCTTCTCACATATTTTTTTAATAATCACTTTTAAAATTGTTAGAATGTCATGTAATTCTTAATAATTTAACTTAATACTGACAATACAGATTTGGTAAGTGCTGCCACTTTTGCAGACATTGCCACAGGAAGGACTTTTAACTGGTGAAGAAGGAGGTAATTCTAAACAGGAACAGTTTTTCATTGAGGGAATATTTATTTTAGTTTTAAAATTATTGTTGCACTCAAATCAAAAACACTTGTAACTTGTCCTCTCAACTGCGGTGCATAGTGCTAGTCTGTTAGTGAAATAATTAAATGAGTTTTTGCTGTAAGGTGATATAGTTTGGAATGGTATGATTTGGACAATTCTGAGCAGTGCTGTTCACCCAAGAATACTTCTGCTGCCAAAACTGTTCCTATTTTGATTTTCTAAAATTTAAATTTAGTTACATTGCCTTATAGTACAATTCTATAATTTATGGTATTACACATTCTTTTCTGGGTTCCCAGATTTGAGGAATCTGAAAGTTATATTATTCTATAAATTATATAAATCATTAGTGTTCTTTCAACTTTTACTTGTTTGTAGTTTAAAAAAACAGCTAAATGTAATTATTCTTTAAAATATTTCAATATTTTGTGCTTTATGTCTTACCATAAGCTATTATTTCCTTCTTTAAATTTTTGGGTAGTAATTACTATTCTTTAGTTTGAAAAACTAAAATTCTTTATTTATTTTATATTTTTTATAAATATAAAGTAAACTGGGTATCTTACTCAGCATTATAAATAGGAAATAGAGAATAAGAATTGTACTAATCAAATTCTTGAGCTCTGATCTATTTGTATTGTTCTGCAACTGCAATATCTAGAGTAATGGAAGTTAAAGTCATCACGAGGCAGAGGACCAACCATTCTAAAACACAGAGCTAAGAATTTCACAATGGGAGAGAAGATTGAATAAGAAGTTCAAGGTTTTCCAGAAAGATATAGGGTAATATATGGGTGTGAATTAAATCGACAAAGAATGTCAAAAATGCCAGTATTAAAACCAAGTGTACTTTGATCCATTCAACACCGAAGAAATGTATGAAACTCTGATCAGGTTAATAATTTCTGACTTAAAATGCTTAACTGTACTCACTTAAAACTGGCTACTCTAATCAATGATGTACCATTCGACTCACAGAAAATGCCAGTGTTTCTCACAAAGGGAGTAACATATCTGTTTCAGAAAGATCCTGAAACACAAGAATCCTGACTAAGTATCAACCAAGCTGATAACTTTTTGCCTTATACAATGTATACATTGTGAACAAAACGTCCTCGCAATTCAGGAAAAAGGATGTGCTAAAAAAGCAATGGGCTACAAGGAACAATTAATTATCGACTCCATCCTCTTCAATCAGACTTATAACAATAAGGGGATTCTTTATGCTGCCTATATAAACTACAAGAAGGCTTTCAGCTCAGTCTCAAATGAGTAGCTTCTAGGCATACTAAAGCCTAAATAGACTCAATGTCCGTATTGTAAACTTTTTGGAGCACAGTGTATCAATGTGAAGAACTAAGATTCAACTTCAAGGGTCACCAACATCGAGATAATAATAATCCCAATACAATAAGGTATATTTCAGGGTGATTCCTTAAGTTCTTTAAGGTTCTGCCTCGCAGTCAATGTACTATCGAGCCTGCCAACCGCAACTGGATACAGACTTGGAATAAGAGTAATGAGGAGGTAGTCATCTTCTGTGGGTGAACTTAAACTAATGACAGCCAGCAGAAACCAGCTCGAATCCCTACATATGATCCTGGAAAAGTTCTCCAGAGATATATAAATACAGTTCAGAAAAAATTATGTATCTTAAATATAGATAGGGGAAAAGCATAATTAGGTGCCTTTGAGATGAAGGCTGAACAAATATAAAAGTACCTATGTACAATCATTGAGGACTAATCACAAAACAATAAAGGTTGAATAACAAACAGAATTCTGGACTGAAGCAAAACCGACATGGATAATTTTCAGAGAAAAATTAGAACCCAAGGCACAAAAACACCACCCTCAGAATGCTACTAAAAGAACAAAGCTAAAACCGTTAGGCCAAATCATAATAATAATAATTGGATCACAGTACAAAGTAGATAGTAGATAATAATCATGTTGCCAGAAGAACAACGCTTAAGCCATATGACTAAATAATAATAAAAATATGAAATAATTAATGGACAAAAGATGATAATAGGTAATAGGTGGAAGATCGATGAGAGATGGTACATAGTAGGTAGTAGATAATAGATCATAGTTAATAGCTACTAGACAATAGGTAATAGATAAATACATACTTGATAAGTAATAAAAAATGATTCATTAACGATAGCAACAGAGAAAACAGAATCACAAATTTACGATAAGGGTTCAAATAAGTAACACGAGCCGCCTGAAATTTTTTTTTCTCGGATTTCAAAGATAACTATGTTTTTCGATACCTTTTTACCCCTTAAATTTTTTTTACAATACAATTATTTTCCAAATAATCGCTAGTTGAATATTTATGTATAAAACTTTTCATTTATTCATATTTCGGAAACGAATAGGGATAATTGAGTTAATTTTTTTTTAATGAAGCTAAATGTTTTTACTTTTCAGTTGAATTCATGCGAGTGTTGTAAAAATTTAATTTGTTAAAGTTATAAACATTTTTTTTAAAACAATTGCGAATTAAACAACGTAAATTTAAAAAAAAATAATCAAGTGCAAGTTGAACTTGCGCAATTAGTATTTCGTACGTTGATTGCTTTTAAAATAAAAAAAATTGTTACGGAGGTATAAAATGATCAGTGACTTCAGAAAACACATCCTAAATGAGTTTTTGAGCAAAGTTTGTTTCCAATCTTTACTGAAAACTGAAATTTTTGTTTTTTTTTTAATATATCAGATAAATTATTAAAGGTAATCAATTTCTTATTATATAAATCAATTGAAACCGCTGAATGTTTCACGTTCTCTGATCAGAGATGGCATTTTTTCTCTACTTCCCATGGAAAAGGGGCTTACGATGAGGATGCGTTAAAAGTGCGGCGAGAACTGCAAGTCTTCAAAGAAATAGTGAAAATTAAATAACATCTCCCAAACGCTTGTTTGATTGGGCAGTTAATTATTTTAAAAATGTAAGCTTCGATTTTTGTACAAATAAAGAATGTCAGGCTCAGGAAAACGTTTATCAATCGACGCATCGAGCTTGTAAAGCTCTATCTAAGACTTGGCAATTCCATGCATTTATACCGAAAGAAAATAACCAGTTGATATGCAAAATATTTTCTAGTTCTGAAGAAGAAGTCACAGTTAATGTTTGAAATAATTTAATATGTATTGTATAATTTTTACTTAATTGTTAATTAAATAATAAATGTAAAAGGTCTTGATATTACTATTATAATTCCTTCGTTAAAAATTAATGAGTTTTTCGAGAGCGTCAGCGTTAGCGGCTCACGCGTTAAAAGTCCACAAGCGCGTTGTAGACCTCGCATCATCAGAAAAAATTAATAACTTTTTTAATATAAGAGATTACTAACCTTTTTTTTAAATTCACTTAGTGGCGTTTTACGCATTAAAAGAATCCGATGTCATTTTTTAGTGAAACCGAGAACATGGTTTAATTTGAAATTGTTTAAAAAAATTGTTTATAACTTTAACAAATTAAATTTTTACAATAATCGCACGAATTCAACTGAAAAGAATAAACATTTAGCTTCATTTAGAAAAAAAAACTCAATTATCCCTATTCGTTTCCGAAATATGAATAAATGAAAAGTTCTTTACATAAATATTCAACTAACGATTATTCGCAAAATAATTGAAGTACTGCAAAAAAAATTTAAAGGATAAAAAGGTACTTGTATAGCTATCTTTGGAATCCGAGAACTAAAAATTTTCAGGTGGCCCGTTTTACTTATTTTGACCTATAAGTAAAATTTTTACCGTAGCCTTGGCAGAAATTCGGATCAGACTTCAAATCTTGATTCCATGAGACGGCAGGTTTTTCTACTTTCACCTTAAAAAGATAGTCCACAAATTCTCAAACTGGAAAGCTTCCGGTTCTAAAGGTGTTCAAACTATATGTGTAGAAAATTTACCTATACAAACTGTCACTGAGCTCACCTTCTCAAGGGGATTCTTACGAACCTCTCTTGCATGCATATATTTCTTGTCAAGTGTATTACCTACTTATTCTTAAAAGTGAAGCCACTACTGCTTTAAAGTATAGATCGGCATTCCTACCAACAATGTACGAATTTTCTCAACAGAAATATGCGAACAAATCTGTACTTACCTTATAGCCAACAATATGCTTACTAAAGAATAGAAAGGCTGCGACAACAAATCATAAGGCGGTTAAGAATCAACTAATTATCGACTTTCTGATCATAGAGCAAGCCAGACCCCACAGCTAGCTTTTGAATATACTAGAGCTGTATAAGATTGATCTTAAAAATAACAGTGTTTTTCAAGTATACAATGAAACGGTGGACTATAATTCTTACTTTAAGAACTGAACAAAACAAAATTCAAACCAGGCAATATTTGGCTCTAAATAATTGGTCCCACGCAATCATACATACCGAATATGGCTAAGAATAATCGTGGGCGAGACATTTAGTATAAGCCAATGCCAAACTCTGTTTATTCAGCGCCAAAAGTTAACACATCCAGATCTTATGTTAGATGAGGAAACAACGATATTGACAATAAAAAGCAAGGACCTCGGGATTCTTCAGATGATCAGGCTAGTAAAATTAAAGGATGTTTACTAAATAACTTTAAAACTGGACTGAAATCCTTCCCGCAAACCAAGCTGGTCTCAAAAAACATTATAATAAAAAACAATAACTAGCTACACCAGTTTTAGGATACTTGTTTGGGGTATTAAAGTGGATCGAAACAGATCTGGAAGCTCTCAATACAATTAGAACTCAACTCACCAAATATAGGATATGCCGCCCTAGATCCTCCATCGAAAGTCTCTTTGACAAGACACCTCGGAGATAAAGGAATTACTAACCTAGAAGATGCTTTTATCCAGCAAATGAGCAATCTGCGGTAGGATTCCCAGTCAACAAATACAATACTACATTCCGCAGTACGTAAAGATGACAGAAAATATACGCTTTTAGATTTATGGTCACACCATATCAAACCGCAATCCAAACATTAACAAGGATAAACTTGTAAAGCGGAAGGTTTCCTAATCAGCTTCAACATCAAAATATTGACAGACGCGTCTCTGAGTTGGCTAAAGAATGGTACCCTAATTTTGGAAACCAAGGGCTTTATTACATAAATTTTTCAATACGAGGCTGGTTTGAAAAGTCCGTGCAAAAATAAAAACTACTTATGTGTTTGGGGTAAACCTTTTTTATTTTTCGACATAGTCTCCTTTTAGGCTTATACACTTCGTCCAACGATGTTCTAGTTTGTTGATCCCTTCCGAATAATAGGATTTGTCCAAGTCTGCAAAATATCCATTAGTGTCTGCAATCACCTCCTCGTTTGAATAAAATCTTTGTCCCGCCAGCCATTTCTTCAAATTGGGGAACAAATAGTAGTCCGAGGGAGCCAAGTTGGAATCCTATTTCCATTAATTTTGCGACCACAACTGCTGAGGTGTGTGCTGGTGCGTTGTCGTGATGGAAAAGGACTTTCTTGTGGGCCAATCGCGGGCGTTTTTCTTGCAGCTCGGTTTTCAAACGGTCCAATAACGATGAATAATATTCACCTGTAATAGTTTTACCCTTTTCCAGATAGTCGATGAGGATTATCCCTTGCGAATCCCAAAAGACAGTCGCCATAACCTTTCCGGCCGAAGGAACGGTCTTCGCCTTTTTTGGTGCAGATTCCCCCTTGGTAACCCATTGTTTAGATTGTTGTTTCGTCTCAGGAGTACAGTAATATATCCATGTTTCATCCACAGTGACGAAACGACGCTTAAAGTCCTCCGGATTCTTCTGGAACAGCTGCAAACCATCCTTGCAACACTTCACACGATTCCGTTTTTGGTCAAGCGTGAGCAATCGCGGCACCCATCTTGCGGATAGCTTTCTCATGTCCAAATGTTTATGCAAAATATTATGTACCCGTTCAGTCGAGATGCCCACAGCACTAGCAATCTCACGCACCTTAACTCTTCTGTCATCCATCACCATATCATGGATTTGATCAATGATTTCTGGAGTCGTAACCTCCACAGGCCGTCCAGAACGTTCAGCGTCACTTGTGCCCATATGGCCAGTCCGAAAATTTTGAAACCACTTATAAACTGTTCTAATCTAAGGAGCAGAGTCACCATAATGTTTATCAAGCTTCTCTTTAGTCTCCTGAGGCATTTTGCCTTTCATAAAGTAACGTTTAATCACCACACGAAATTCTTTTTCGTCCATTTCTTGAAAATCACTCGACTTCCTTGATTCACACGAACGCCAAACACAAAGAAATAGACCAATATGGCTGAAACTTGGTGTGTGTTCATTCAAGAGATGCTACTAACTAAACATGACCTCGATACGCGCCGGTGGTGCCATCTCTCGGACTTTGCACGGACTTTTCAAACCAGCCTCGTACTGTGTAATAGCTACCGGAAATAAACATATACAAAACAACAATATACTAGATAACTGTCGAAAATGTTCTCGATACTGGCTGTCCGAAATTGGCTTAGCAGAAATACTTGGAAAGACAGAACAAAGTAACGACTATTATTTATGCTTTTGCTAAAAAGATACAATATAACTCTTAACAATAACACGCTCTACTAGGAATATCAACCTCTAACAGTTGTTGAGACTGATGATACCAGAGTTAGTTGAAGCCTGTGCCTCAACCAAATTATTTTAATATCGAAATATCCTAATTAATCCTTATCAATTATTTCATTTATGGTTAATGTAAAATTTCATTTATATTCTATTACAGCCGGTATCAATAATGATATTTTATATATTTCGTCGTTAAAAATGTGGAATGACAGGGAGTAAAACTTCCTTTCATAGGTTTTTCGCTTTCTTTTCCATTATGCTTGTAGGAACGGTAATTTCAAGGAAAATTGCAACATTCTTTCTGCCATCTAATTGAACCATTATTGGTAAAATGTCTGTTTTAATTGAAATTACCATCGTCTCCACCTGTTTCAAACTCTAATGGTACTTTATGATCGCTATCACGGGTGACCAATTGCACTGGTGTTACTTAATAATTTGTAATGAAGTTGCTTACGATTATTGTATTTTATTTTTAAGTAGTCATGCTCACATTATTACCTCAGTGTTTAAACAATAAAAGCAATTACTAAAAACTGTTTCTCAACCATTTTAATTTTCAAAAAAAAAACTATTTGCGTAAGATATAGTTTTAATTAATACCAAATTATAGTCTTTATTATTATTAAGCTAAGTAGTTTTTTTAGAGTTTTCCCAAAAAAAAAACATTTTTGGCTATATGCCATTTTTCAAATACACGCTCAAAGTTATTTTACTTAAGTATAAATAGCGACCTTACTAAGTTAAAATTATACTTTGGAAAGATAAAGTTAATATTATTTTCGTTCTTAACGGCAAATATTGAATCTTACAGATAATAAATACGGTTTTTTTATAATTCTATATACCAATATGCTTTGCTTATGTACTGATATTCTCAATATTAACTTAGGTGAAGTTAAGAATAGATTTACGATAAAGTAAACAAATAGAATGCAGAAATAGGTATCGGTGCGTATATCGTTAATATTTAAGAATCGATGAAGGTAAATTAAATAAATAAAACAATGTTTAATTTTATTGAAATAATAAGATTTACATTAACTTTCATTTCCAATTTAAAATATTTGTGTTATCTTATAAATTATTATATTATCTAATAAAATGCTTTTAAAGCTTTTTTAAATCATTTTTAGTTGAGTTAAAATTTAGATCGAAATCTACATTAGACACCTAAGATTGGATACAGGCCTAGGCTTGTACTAGTCAAAAATAGTTTCTGAATAAACTTACTTTAAGTAATTAAGTAAAGAAACGTTATAAAATGTGGTCCATCTTCTATGTACCAGATCAACTCAAAAAAGCATAATGATAATTGTCCTTAAATCACACAAAGACGTTGCCCTCGGAGATTCATACAAACCAATCAATTTAATGTTCTCTATCACAAAAACATACGAGAAGTTACTCAAATATAGATTGGAGTATTGATTATTACGTAATAAATTCCAAGGCGATTCATTTTTTGTGTTAAATTTTTTATATGCCTCCTCTCGTCCGCATTTTTAATGTCTGCAAAAGTACCACTACACATTTATTTGTAGTAAGCCTAGTTTAGCATAGAAGATGTGCAATGATTTCTCTTGTTTTAAAACCTGGTTTAAAACAATGGTTTAAATTGTATTAAACCAGGCTTTGAAACAAGAGAAATAATTACACACCTTCTATGCTAGACTGGGCTTACTGCAAATAAATGTGTAGTGGTACTTTTGCTGGCATATAAAAATTTTAACACAACTAACTACACTAACTTTAATAATTCAATCGATTATAAATCTTTTCACCCAAAGAATTACCTCATTTAAAGTTAATAATAACTTAACTCTTTCTTCCAAATAAACTACTCTTGGTATACCAGGCTCGGCACTTGCACCATTACTTTTCAGTGTATATACTTTGGATTTCCCTTATGCTTGAGACGACAGTATTATAGCCTGTCCCAAAATATAAGATCCTGATTTTTGCCGTTTTAAGTGGGCAATATAAAAATTCTGACCTTTTGTTTATGATAGGTTGCAGAGATGGACTTAAGAATTTTATTCATTAATGCAAATTTGGAGATGTTTATTTATAGATGCATGTAAAAACAAATGGATAATAAATACAAATATACAGTTTAAATGAATGGGGTTTACAAGAGGGGACATATTGTATAAATAAAAATATATTTTAACTTAAGCCTAATTCGGTTTCACTGTCACTGTCGGCAGCTGAGGTAATTATCAGTGGTTTTATATTATTTACATAAATATATGAATCTTCAACTTTAACAACGTGCTGAATGGAATTCTTCCAGCTTTCACAAGGTATATCATTTATAACTTTTTTTTACTAATTCAACCACTGAAACGCTTAAAGTAAGAGAAACATTTTGTGTCCTTATTTTTGATTTAACTTGATGCCAAATATGTTCAATTGGATTAAACACACAATAATACGAAAGAAGCTACAAAACAGTGTGTCCCCTTTTCTCAGCCATACTATCACAGACATATTTCTTTTTCAATTTATAGTCTTTCAAAACTTCCAAAAGATCAAATAAATGTCATTTTCTAACTTATATTCCTGTATTTCCGATTTGGTGTTGGCTGCATTAGGAACCTTATTTAGTAGGCAAGTATGGTAACTTATATTGTCCATAACTATCACACTCTATTCGGGAACATTTGGCAAAAGCGAATTTTCAAATCAATTTTCAAAAAGTTCTGCGGTCTTGTCTTCGTGATAGTCCAAACTAGAATCTTTTATGTTTTTTTGTAGATAATAGTCACCCCACCCTTTTAGCACATTGGCAAGGGTGTCGAACCATGGTTCGTCAAGGTAAATTATTGGCCGATTCTCTGATCGATACACTACTTGCCTTTTGTTGATTTTTCGGTAGGTGAATTCCATTCTTAAGAGAATATTCTGTGAAGGGTTGATCGGCCACAATGTATATTGGTCCCGTCCTGCACCAGTCTTAATTTTCTTTTGTCTAGTGTCTGCACCAACTGCTCTTCATACACAAAATATAGTTTTCTCCTGATGACGTCTTTTTCACAATCGTCTACATTATGCATTTGAAAATCTTTCTGTTTGTTCTTGTTCGTGAGTGATAGTTTTTCTACAATACCCTTAATCGTAGAAATTGGGGTTTTTGTTAGTTCACTGGTTTCTTGCAAAGCACTTTGTTTATTTAAATTTCTATTTACCAAACTGTCGTAAACATTTTTCACTATTTGTTTAGCGTCAAGTGATAAATGTTTTCTCTTGCGATAGCCACTATTACAATTTTGTCACGGACGCTATATAATTAAAATAGAACCGTTACGTTGTAAGTTGTTCACTAAATGGAATGAAGAATGGAACAAATTTGGTATTGTAAGCAACACTCACTAATTCAAAATTCATCCAAACATTCCTTTATCACACTGGAACCATGATAACCACCCATCTAGGAAAAAATCACAATAAGTAGTTATATCACGGCTGCTTTCCTATCTCAATAAAATTGTAGTAGAAAATAATCCACAATGTGAATGCGGGGATTACGGAAACGTCAGCCATATATTATTCGGCTGCAGATTAACTAAAAGTCGTTTAGGTACTCCTATTTACAAGTTATAAAAACACAATATATCCTTAGCTGTATATTCCAGAAATACTAAGAAGAAACAACATAGAGATTTTTTCGGTTATCTATAATTTTCTTACAAACATTAATTTAAATATTTAATTTACATATTGTATTTATAATCGTCCATATCCTTGCCTATCTTTATATGTAGTTGTAAAATATATTTAAGTGGTACTCACTATTCTCTCTGGTAATATAATCGCCTTGATAGGCCCCGGAGGCGTGAAACGAGTATCTCTGTGTCTGTATGTTATTCCTGGACTAATAATAATAATATCTCACTATAGCCATCAACTCGTTCGCTATACATATACTCATATATTCATTTGGTATGATCAAATGGTCACAAACAGACATGGAAACATTCACATTCACATCCTTATACGTTTTCATTTCACCAAATACATGAAATTACACCCTAACGCATGACTTACCATCGAAAGGAAAGCAGGAGGAAGAGGAATCATAGACATCAGATCACTACACACAAAACAAATACAGGCACTTAGGAAATTCTTTCACAGCAAGCAAACCAGCCTCCACACAGCAACAGTGAAAGTAGACAAAAACTACACACCACTCGACTTATCCCGGGCAGACCACCCAGCAGACACACACAGTCACACCCAATTACAACAGGAAAAGATGAAGTCGTGGTCAGAAAAAACACTCCACGGAAAACACAGACACCACATAGAACAAGACTACGTAAATAAAAAGCAATCATACACCTGGTTACAGGATGGGCAGCTATTCCCTGAAACAGAAGGCTTCTTACTTGCCATCCAGGATAAAGTCGTATTAACCAGAAACTACCAAAAGCATATTATCAAATGTCACCAGCAGAAAGAAACGATTGAACAGATAACAAGGTGGATGTAAGATATTAGCCGGAACGGAATACACAGCCAGATATGACTCAGCTGCAAAAGTAATTCACCAAGCACTAGCCAAAACATACAAACTAATAGAAAACACAGATCCCTACTACAAATACACGCCAACATCTATACGTGAAAATAAAGATTACAAGCTCTACTAGGACATCAGTATCCATACAGATAAAACCGTATCCGCCAATAGACCCGATATTACTTTTCAGTGCAAAAAAGAAAAGGTCACCTATCTAATTGACATGGCTGTCCCCAACGACATAAACATCCAAACGAAATACACAGAAAAAATCTCCAAATACAGAAATGTTGCAACAGAAATAAAAAGGATATGGAAACAAGAAAAAGTCATCATTGTCCCCCTCGTCATATCAGCCACAGGCCTTACACCAATAACACTCACACCACACTTAGCACAATTAGGACTCAACATAAAACATACACAGAAACATTCAGAAGTCAGTGATTTTGAAAACCTGTAACATAGTCAGGTCATTCCTTAATACACAATGGTAATAGCGTTTGTGTTGAGTTGGCTCGGGCCCGTCAGCCAAACATGGAACCACATTAACTAAATGTGAGAAAGAAGAACTTTTTTGTGAGAATAATAATAATAATTTAGAAAAAGAAACGATAAAAGAAGGATAAAAACACACACGGCATCACATAGATTAGATACGGACAAAATTATAAGATGATGACCGTGTAATTCACAAATAGTCCAGAGTTTTACATTATACAGCCCTACTAAGAATATTCCTTGTTGTGCATGATTATTCTATAAATTTTTAAAGTGAAACTTTAAAGTTACTAAGATTTTTTTAAAATTTAATATAATACGTTCAAAATTTTTTGTCGTTACTATTAAAATTATTATTATTTATTTATTTATTTTTAGTTGAATATTTTGGAAATGAGTACTGTTGAAAGACGGAGATTATTATGTGGGATATTATTTGACTTTGTAGCTGGTGTGTATGTGATGTGGCCACTGTTTAAAGTTGCTAAGATTTTTTTTGATTTAATATAATACTTTCTGAACTTTTTATTGTTACTATTGTAATTATTTTTATTTATTTATTTATTTTTAGTGGCGTATTTTGGAAATGAGTAGTGTTGAAAGACGAAGACTATTATGTGCCATATTATTTCACTTTGTAGCCGCTGTATGTGTGGTGTGGTCACTCTTTGTACTTATCGATAGAGCTGCTGAGGAAGTGCAAAAAGGGCTTATTGGTAAGTACTAAAAATTTCTAGCTAGTGAGTCGAGAACAGTAACATTTTTTGTTATTAAAAAACAATAATAAAAAACCTGAAATTGAAAATATATTGCCAGATCGCCTATTTAGCAAAGCAAAATTTCTAATTTACTGGAAATTAAAACCTCATTACGAATATTACATGAATATTATACCTTCCTCAAATCGTTTGCTCGCTGTATCTGTTTTGCCACCATGTAGACTTACTTTTTTTGTATTCTTTGTCAAATTTGAATATGTATATTTTTATTTTCAATTTTAGTAAAATCTATTTAAAGTTAAAAGTTATTTAGAAAAATATATCATTAAGGATATTACAAATATAAGAATAAAAATCAATAAGAAAAGCTTTAAAAATGTGTTAGTAAAGATGCATTTTACTTATGTTCTCATTTTTCGACAGCACTCTTGCAAATTCTTAAGTTTTTACTTACAGGAAATGTTTAGTTCGCTTTAAATATAAATTTTAGATCTGAATTACTTTTTGTTTTACAAACCAGTGTATATGAATTAGAGGTAAACTAAAATCCACTTATTCTTGTAAAATCTTCCATATTAAATTTAAGCTGCTTTAAAGCTGTTCTTGAATACTATAATATTTTTGTCATAATGGCATTCACTGTCAAATTTAAATATTAATGTGTACCAATAGAGTTTTCAGCTTATCTTGTAGAAAAAGAATTCTTCCTTTCTAGTAGAAAGCCGGACAGGTTTAGGCAATAGATGAAAAAGGCATAAAGATCATGCCAAACAACTATTGGCCAGTTACATTGCTCTCAGTAATATAAAAAGGTTATGATAAGGCTACTATCGATAGATAGTCATAGAATATGATTGAGTTCATAAAGAATTGGCTCAAAACTTGATATGTAACACGTAGGCTGAAAAGTTTTTGGTCGGATCCGTATGAATTTTAGAAAGTACCAATCTTAACACGATACATGTCAAAATTTCATGACATTTCGACGATTAGTTTACAAGTTACAGTGGTTTTAGTCACGCTACTTTTGATATTTTCAAAACAATGGAAAAAACCGAATTTCGTGTGTTGATTAAACACTGTTTTTTGATGGGAAAAAATACCGTTCAAGCAAAGCAATGACTTGATAAGTGTTACAGGGGCTCTACCCCTGGAAAATCACTCATCATTTACTGAATTTAAACGCAGTCGTACAGATACAAATGATGCTGAACGCTCTAGACGCCCAAATACATAAAAAAAATCCTTAAAATTGTTTTGGATGACCGTAAAGTGAAATTGCGTGAGATAGCTGACACCTTAAAGATATCAAAAGAAGGTGTTGGTTATATTTTGCTTGAACATTTGGGCATGAGAAAGCTCTGTTCGAAATGGGTACCGCCTTTGCTCACAGTGGACCAAAACAGAAACGTGCTGATGATTCTGATGCTGGTTGGTTTAAGCGTAATAAAAATGATTTTTTCATGCGATATGTGACAATAGATGAAATATGGATCCACCACTACACACCGGAATCAAATCGGCAGTCAGCTAAGTGGACAACAGCCAGCAAAAGCCGCCCGAAGCGACCAAAGTCGGCTGGGAAGATTTTGACCTCTGCATTTTGGGATGCGCATGGAATAATTTTCATCGACTATGTTGAGAAGGAAAAAACCATCAATACCGAATATTATATAAAGTTATTGGTGCGTTTGAAGGCAGAAATCGCAAAGAAACGGCCCCAACTGAACAAGAAAAAAATGCTCTTTCTCAAGATAATGCGCCGTATCACAAGTGAATGGTTACGATGGCAAAATTGCATGAATTGAAGTTCGAGTTGCTTCCTAATCCACCGTATTCTCCAGATTTGGCCCCCAGCGACTATTATCTGTTCGCAGACCTCAAAAAAATGCTCGCGGGAAAGATTTGGCTTCGATGAAGAAGTTATCGTCGAAACTAAGGTCTATTTTGAGGCAAAAACAAATCATTCTACAAGAAAGGCATAGAAATGTTGGAAACGCGTTGTATTGCTCTTGAAGGGGACTATATTGATGAATAAAATCGATCTTTGCAAAAAAAAAAATGTTTTAAATAGCTAGACCAAAAACTTTTTGGCCTACGTGTTACTTCATGGCATTCTGATTGAAAGTTGGTTAGCAAACGGTAATATTTTCATGAAGCTGAATACATACATTCATTATTTTTACAATTTATCTCAATTCTAAAGTTTTTAATTACCGCAACTTTAAAGGTTTTACAGCTCTCGGTTGTTTCTAAAAAATAATTTCACTCCTAACTATACAGAATAGGAATTACTCTTTATATCGAAATATTTTAACCATAGTGGTATATATACACTAATTTTTTGTAAATATTAATAAATAGAAACAGATTACTTTCAATTGTGTCTAAATAAAAAAAGTCTATTTTAAAATGGAGGCACAACAGTCAAATAATGAGAGAAATAACATTTGACCTTGCAGCAAAATAATTCCTGCTTTATGATTTGTCGAGATATATGATCATCGCGATTAAATCCGTTACACTCAGATTTTTCTGATAAAAATCGATTATTATATTACTCAAATTCTAAACAGGAAAATTCCCGTTGGCACTTTCTCCGCAAACAACCACGATTCTATATTGCACACGTATACTGCAGAAAAATTTCAGGAAATTTCTTGGGGAAAAAAAACAAAAAAATTACTTATTGTCGTGTACGAAAAAATTCGCAGGAAAGTTTGCAGAAATTGGCGGAATATGAGTACGTAAGGATGGAGTATTTGAAGCCATCCATAATCTACTTATATGCATCCCTCAACTGCATAGGGCAGTTTTTATGTCGCAAAGAGTGGGTCCCAGTTATTTGAGACGCTGCTGAGTGAGTTTTTCTTTTGTTTGGTTAAACGAATATTGTTGATCCTTAAACAAATTGGTCTTTTCGGTTATCAGCTAGGCAATGAAACAAACAACTGTAGTTAAAATAAACATTTATGTGTTCAAACAAACTCTAATAAGTATACTTTGCGAATATGTGTATATATTTATATTAAAGGGTTAGGTAAAAATAAATAAACGCGTATCAGAACATCACAAAAACTGTAATTAAATAAATCAACTAACTGTAATTGGTGGAATGTATGATCCGTTTGGTCACCACAGATTTTCTCAAGCCTTGCAGTCAAACTGGTTGTGCCGCCTTTATTTCCTTCTCCATATTAATTTTTGCGCGAAGATTCATCTTTTACTAATATCCAGAATTCAGTTAGTTCCGTGGTGCTAATGCAGATCTTGCATTAAATGAATCTGAAATTGATGCAAATTTTTCCATAATATTATTTTGAAAATAATTCTCCTACCAGGTAATAAGCTGTGATAAGCATTCTTCAAAAATAGATTTCATACCATTAGAGAACAAAATCAGTTGCAACAGTGGGAAACATTCTCTCTGTCTTCATTCTTTTTTGTTTTCCGTAGTTTTAGTCGCTGGACTTTTTTCAGTTCATTTGTGCATGTTGCTTCCCTACAGGGAGATAATAAGGACATTTATCTTTTCAACAATTTCACATAAGTGTGCTAGTTTTATAAAAAATCTTCATGCATAATATTTTTGGTATGCATGGGGCCCTCCTTTTTAAGACAAATTTCTCTGTCCCTTTCAAACGTACGAGATAAAACGTTACCAGGTGAGAGCTATCGCGAAGTGCTATAATAAAAAACAAAGATGTACACGCTAAGCGACAGAAAGACGTGCACTCGGATCCTGTAGTCTCACATACTTTTTTAAAAAACTTTTCTTTTAACAATCGAACTTTTATAAAGTTTATTACATTCACTACATGTTCTAAGACCTACTTTTATGTAGAACTCAGATATTTTGACGCGAGTGCTTCCGTGGGAATAATACAATAGGTCCACAGTGCTTTGCTTCGATAAGTAGCCTACAATAAGTGGGAATTAATAATATTTTGTGGATTATCACTAGCTTTATTGGACTTTATTCTCATTTTATTGACAAGAAAAGGAAAGCATACTTATAATTTATCTTTGTACATATATAAGGTGAGAGAGACGTGATAAGGTAACTTCGAATATGTCATGTTACATATCATTTTCAGGGATTGAACAATTTGAATATCATGTCAGTTTTGGATTTTTGTTGCGTTTAACTACTTTTACTGCTGTTTTCTGTTTAACATAAATTTTAGATGAATTAGTCTTGAACGTACATGAATCGATCAATCCTTTCCAAATGTCTCAAAATATTTATTTTTACTGTTACATATAGCTTTGTTCAGAATCCGATGCATTGATATTTAGCTATATGAATCTCCATACACTAGTAATGATAAAAATTCATTAAAAAATATCGTAACTTTTCCATTACCAATGACTTCCAATAATTCCATTGGCAAATATTCTGTAGTTTCTTGAAAATGTTGAACATTTCATCATCAATCATGTTTGATTAATGACCAAAATTTTAGTGAACGTCGAAAATGATTTGCCTTTATGCTATTTATAGTAAACTCATATCTTTACTTTGAGAACTATGATCGATAAAACCTTCTCAAAACGGTTTAGTACCGTCTTTACGATTTTGACTAACTTACGAATAATCAATTATTTTTTTTAGCCTGGCCATTTTGGACAAAACTAGTGGTAGTAGCCGTTGGATTTACAGGCGGTGCGGTTTTTATGTACATACAGTGTAGACAGTACTTACATTTATTTTCTAGATGGAAAGCCCATAATCGGTAAGATTTCTGTAATATTAAAAAAATATTTAGTAAAATTGCTAGTCAGTATTAGCTCAACTAGAAGGTTGACAAATAGATAATAAGAAATAATTGAGCAGTTTTACTGCAGCTAGTTTTTACTGCCCTTAATGAATCTTCCTATAGCGGTACTACAATCCTGCATTAAGCCTTGTCCTAATTATGTTTAGATACGTACAGTTTTTTCTCAGATCAAGTGTGAAAAAGATTGTGATGCAAAGAAGAAATGATGTACAGATGGAAAAAAACTGAAGTAACATTAGTGGAAAAAATCTGTAAATGAAAATATTGAAGTAAAAAAACTGAACACCGAGAAATATAATCTGCAAAATCTAAAATTAACTTACACCAATATTAAAGTAGAAGAAGAAAAACGGTAACTAAATCATAAACAATAAGTCTCATTCGTTAAAACTTGCTACCCATTACCATAAAAGGGCCTCTACTTAAAATTATTTAATTAAATTTTTTTATTACATGCCACCAACACATTACAGATAGCTCGTCCATAACATAACCCATTTGATGCAAAAAGAATTGGATAAAATTGACGATAACTTTGAATCTATGTCGTTAATACATTTTTTATATGAATTTTCACATTTAAAAAGTAAAAATCTCGTTTTTTTCATTTATTTTGATTTAAAATACACTACATATCAGTTAATTGATTGTTCAAGCGGGTAAGCTATTTTAATCAACCTTCGTGGTTCTTTTCGACTTTCTTTTAAGATGCATCATTTTTATGGTTTTTCTTCAAACATTTTAGATACTAGAATTTACAAGTTACAATACATTCAACCATATTTGTAACCTCATATACTTTATTTAGTACCGAAGGTTACTGCAGGTTTACCAATGTCACGAAGTCTAAGAAAAATTTGTTTTTCAAAAGAAAGGACCAGAATTAATTTAGCATCATTGGACTGCCCGTCTTAGTGCAGTCGTAAGTTTAGTTGACGTAACGAATCTAGTTGCCAAGATTCTCTGTATTTGTCACATTTTAATATGTGTTACACATTACTCTTTGCAGTAGAGACATTTCTAAATATTCTAGATTAAACGACCAATATTTTTCTTTTGACTTACTTTCTGTAGGTGTTTGAGTTTTTGTGGTATTTTTTATTAAATGTTTAAAGGTAATGTAAGGTCCAATTTAAAAAGTTACATTTCTTATAGGGATTAAACAATATATATTAACCAAAAATTAGGGAGGAATGACGATTTTCTGCATTTTATGAAAAGCCAACATTTCACAGACATGTGCTTACGCAGCGTAGCAAAACATTTTTAAAGCACTCTAAATTCGTGTACATATATCGCACATGCTATTCATTGGTATACCATATATTACTAGGTTAGTTTCGTATGGTTTGTCATACGTTTTTAGCTACTCTTCTATAAACAAACGTTAGAAATAAAAGAATACTCTATTTGCCTAACAATATAATCCATAATTGCCGATCCCTTGTCAAAAATATACATTAATCATTATTTTGTTTATGCTAAATCAGCTTAGTCATACTTCCAATACTCAGGGTATTACATGTTTGATTATAAATAATTATGCTTAACATCTGGTTCTTAACCTAATGACTTTGAACATATATAACATTAATTGACCCCTGCCCCAGAAGCAATATCGGTCAAAAATGATAGGTTCCATTCGTGTTGCAGGCATTATATGTGCACGAAATTTGAAATCGATAACTTATTTTAATTCGAGAGTTATCGTGCCAACATACTTTAGCAAGGATAGTAAAAATTATAGAGGTCATTTTTTACATGCTTTTTGATGAATAGTTATTTTCTCGTCTATTTAAAATTCAAGATGATAGTTTTTAAAATCTTACAATCATATATGGTCATCCATTGTCTTGTTTACAATAGTAGATCTTGCAGTAGTTTCGACGACTACTAGGTTAAATTTAATAGATTTTCTCAATCTGCAGAACATCTTTACGTCATCTAGGGATATAGACCTTTTAATTTTGTTATATATTAAGACACTACCTATTAGCACTATTTTACGTCTTAATTTTTTCCTGTAATAAAATTTAAAAAGTTTTCTTCTTGAAAAAAACACATTCATTTAAAAATGTTCCTTAAATACAAATATTTGACTAAATTAACTAAAAGTATAATTAGTTAAAGATCGATTGTCATTTTTTATTGCAACGAAATCGACTTTTAATAACTTTAAAAATAATCTGTATTCACCTATTTACAATACAATAAAAACTTTACATTCGTTCTACACTGGACCGCTCAGGTACGTTTCATAGTCAGGCGTTACAGTTAATACGTTACAATGCTGCCGGATTGCATACGCTTCGTAATAAGATGTCTACGACTGTACATTTGAATTTTAATATTTTAGTCTTGTCTAAAATTTAAATATATGTTAAATCAGTACCTCAAGTCATGAGAACTTGCAAAGTAAAGCTGCTGATTACTTTATAATATACTATACTATATATATATATATATATATATATATATATATATATATATATATATATATATATATATATATATATATATATATATAACAACGCACTCAGCAACATTGTGGATTGTTAGAGTTTGTCCCGGATGTCTTAACAGCCATGAATCCACCGCAGCATTATAATAGGTTTTGAATAGGCCATTATGCCCAACGTCTAGTGGTTGTATTTTTGCTGTTGTATGTGGATGTAAAGTTAAAATTGTGACTCCCGCAGATTTTGCAAGATCCAGAGCTTCTATAGAGAGATTGTTTTCGTGGTTGTCCATTATTAAAAGTGCGGGATTCTCGTTGGAGGCTAAAACATGTTTGATAAAGTGTTTCATAACATCAACAAATATATCTGCATTTTCCACTCAGAAGCTGCAGCCAACCCTAATGTATCCGGTGCTGCACCATGTAACATGTGTGGTTGAAATTTTTTTCTCGGAAATACCATTGCCGGCGGTAAGGCTTGTCCGATTACGTTGACAATGCAACATGTGATGAACAAGGTACCCCTCTCACAACTTGTGACTTTTGCTACGTTCATGCCCTAATATTTTTCCTGGTCTTTGCACAGTGATGGTGGATGTTTCATCCAAATTATATAGTCTAGTGCCATCTGCAAAGCTTGTATGCCTTTCCATTGCAGATTTCAAATTACAGAAAAATGACTTAATGTTGTGCTTATTAAAAGTAGTTGCTCTTGCCAAGCTACAGGCCTCTGGTTTCCTCAGTGAAATATCAGGATGTCTTTCCTTGAATGATCTCAGCCATTCGCATCCGGCTATTTCTGAATCAGTCCATTATTGCGGTATTTTTTTGTTATTTGCTTTGGCCATTTGATATGCAACGCGTCAGCAATCTTTTGAGGTGAAACCGTAAAATAGTTGAGCGCAATATTCAATATATACTACTAAGCTTTCCTCTTCCTCTGAAGTAAAAAAACTTGTTAACTTCGTAGTTTGGTGTTAAACGTACCGTTCCACTTGCATTCGTTTTGCTTCTTTCCACATATAATCGAACTGTCGGATATTTAAGTTGGCACTCCTTACTTGCTTTTCTTATGCTGATCTCAGATTGGACTAATTCATGTGCCCTTCTCATAGAGTCTTCTGTGTGTCCTCCACTTTGTCTAGCTACTGTTTTAGTTCGCCCCATTTGTAATACAAAAAGTTGCAGAACTTAATAAATAACCTGGGACACAATTAACCACGCATAGGTACTCAATTAACCATGGTTATCTGTTGGACATAGCATTATGGTTAATTGTAGACCAGCCCACTATCGAACACGTTTGGTTTACATAACCTCTAAATTACTAACACTTAATATGAAGACGGATTATAGGGACTTCTTATCCATTTTCAAAGGCAAAATCCGCAATATCTGGATAGAGAGATGGAAAACTATTTCTGAAGCAAAGGGACGTTTTTTACGCATCCCTAATTTCGGCTCCTTACAAGAGACCCTGGTTTAAAGATATTCCTCTTAGTAGAAAATATATCTCTACTTTTTGTAGATTAAGAAGCAATCACTGTTCATCTCCTAAACACCTATACAAATTAAAAGTTTTGGAAAGCCCTCTCTGTGCATGCGGAGAAGAAAGTGATATTAACCACCTTCTTTTTGAATGCCCCAATTTTACTGCTGAATCTAATAATCTTTATCATTCAATTTCCAACTTCCACACCAGGTCCCCTATAACCTTATCAGACGCTTTACAATCCCATGAATATCTGGTTAAACTAATTATATCTTTCCTAAATTACCGCAAAATCAAATTATAGACACCCTCATCGCCATCCACCTTGATTGACGCTATTCAAACTCACCCAGATTCATTCATAATAATTAACTAATCCGAGAAGGTTATGGAGACATTCCAGACACACTGCAAGGTGGACCTTGTCGGATATCATTTAAGATAAAAGGAGAAGATAAGGGTTTTGGAATATAAACCGCCACCCGACCGAATAGCCCTGGCAGCTGTGGTCGTAAAAAGCATAGAGAGAGAGAGAACACTTAATATACAATACATATGTTAAAAGAAGCACGTAAAGTATATTTAAAGATGCAGCATATTTAGATTCTTGTATTATTGAACTTTTGGACCAAAAATGAAAAAAATACTTTTTTTTATAATTTTATCACGAATTTTCGCAAAAATCATCTGTCACGCGACCGTGGTGTACGCCAGCTTGCCACAGATTGGAGAGTGGGGCGGGAAGCCGTTACGGCGTTTAAAACGCTAGGTAGTGCGGATCGGCAACGTCGCGTTTGCTAAATATAGACATGGCTAATTGTGTACGAGTGGCTAACTGTTGGACACGTGACCCTATATACATATATATATATATATATATATATATATATATATATATATATATATATATATATATATATATATATATATATATATATATATATATTTCTCCAAAAAAATATTTCGTAGTTGGTTTTTATTGTTTTATGCAACTCTGTTAGCTTGACGTTTATTTACTAGGTTACCAGTACAATATGCCAAATTTTTCGATCTGTTTTTATTCTCTAATTAGATTTCGATTAAAAGGCATGTCGAAAATTTGGACGCTTTAGTGTGCGAAGACCATAAGCAGAACTACTACGCCCTCGAACATGTAATAGGGATATTCCAGGTATTTTCGGTTTTAGTAATAAGTTAGATCCTAAAATCTCCGAGGTTGAGAAATTCCGTTAGAATGTTTTATTACACAGATATCTATTAAAACGTGATAATTAAAATTTAACAAGGTTTTCAACAGTGTAACATCTCTGCAATTTCTTTTGTCCACCTCAAATTCTAAGTTTTGCATTCAGATCGCCACCACAAACTTTATTGTTGGACTACAGTAGAAAGAACCAACAGTAATTTTCTGATTATTTGGCAAAACAGTTTAGATATAGGTACCTTTAATTGAATTATTAACATCATGATTTCGAATCAAACATGCCCTTGAAGTATTTCTTAACTAAGACTATGGTGCCAGCTCCTCATCTATCAAGTCTATTTGAACGAAATATAATTTGAAATTAAAAGTTTGTAATTTTTAAGAAACGTTTCTTGGACAAGAAGCACATTAAGACTGTTATTTTCAAAAAATTGCAATGATACTTTTTTTTTCGTTTTTACAGGTATTACTATTAATGTTGACGGCACCTCTCTTTAAATATTTAACATCTGCCATGATTGAATTGGCTTTTTGGACTTTTGGTAGATTAACCAGTGACGTGTGTCATGTCTTTTCTATAATTAATATTATAATTTTTTTTTAATATAAGGAAATATCGTTATATTAGAATCTGTCCCCCGATGCCATTGAATTTCTTTAGTGTGAACTGTGTCCATTTGTTCGGTATTTGGTGTTGACGTTGAATTGCTTGGTTGTGATATTTGGTTGTCTAATTTTTCTGTGGGGGTCTGGGGACGATTAATCGGGAGGTCTATATTGGTCGGACACTGATTTCTCCAAACGGCGTAAACCCGTAACCAAAAGAATTCTCTCTGTCAATAGGACGTACCTAGATTGGCTTCTCTTAATTGTTGTCTATATCTCCATACGGCGCACACAGAACAACCCTTCAGCCGCAATACTGCCCCCTAGTATGGGTCCTCAAATCCACGTGATATGTCCGAATGAGGAGAGGCTTGTAGTCGGTGGTGTATCTCCATACGGAACATACAAAGCATCAACTCTTCAATACTGCCGGAATTTTGCTCATTGAAATCCGTCTCTCTATCCGGAAAAGGAAAATCTAAGCGGAATACTGCTCACTGGCCAGTTTAGGGTTCCTTATTTAGTCAACAATCTGAACCGCAAAACTGCTCGAACAGATTATACAACCACCAGCCGCAATACTGCTCCTTTTTAGTTGATGACTCCTCCCTCCATACGGCGCACATAGATCATCAACCCTCCAGGCCGCAATACTGCTCTCTGGAGTACGTCTCCCGGTACGGAAAAGTCAGCCGCAATATTGCTCACTGGCCGGAGCTGGGTTCCTTATTTGGTTAATAATCTGAACTGAAATACTGCTGGAATAGATTATCGAACCTTCAGCCGCAATACTGCTCGTTGAAACAGATCTGTAAGCTCTAGGGCACGGAAACGATAGCCTGAAAAATAAAAATTTTGTAACTTCGTTACAGTTTCATTACTTAAGTTTTTTCCGATGTCTTGTGCTTAATAACGTATCCAAGTCATTGTAGAATAGTCTCTCTTAATATTTTTTATGAATAGAGCTTCACAATTACTTCTTATAAAAAATATGCGAGGAAAGTTGCTAGCAGTAGCAAAGCAAATATAGATAAAAGTTAATACCAGCTACTAACTAGTGCTACCAATTATTTTTTTCAAACCTATTTAAGTAGTGGTAATACTCCATTATATTTTTTTATTTGTGTTTTAATTGTGAACTGTTTTAATTTCAGAATAATATTAGTGCAAAATGCTCCAGAAAAGCCAATTCCAACTTCTCCATCACCAAATTACCTCTTTGCAAAAGAAAGTGGCCAGAGCTTACTAAGTCAAGTAGTTACCCAAGTAGATTATAACGTTCCTCCCTCTGATACAAACCCAAATTCTCAAAGTGATGTACAACTATGTTATGTGTTCGAAAATGAATACAAAAAGCCAAAATATTTTGGAAGTTGTGCTTCATCTATTCAAAAGGCTGATGTACACGTGGAAGATCTCTGTGAAAGTCCAAAGAAAAACTTAAAAGAATCAGACGAATACTTAAAAATAAGAAATAACATAGTAGCTTTAGATATTGAGTGCCCTTCAAGTAGTAAGAGGCTTAATTTTTGCAAGACTGAAAAAATAAGCAGCACATGCAAATCCTTACCCAACTTATTAAGTTCTAGCAATGAGAATTTGCTTGTGTAAATAGATAAGCCGTTAAAATGTATATTTTATTAATTATTATATTTACTTTAATAAATTTAATTTATTGTTTAAGTTTTGAGTTTTAATCACTATTGGTTTTTTGTCACTTTACTAGATGGAGGAGCAGTATGTCATATCTTTGTTACTAAGTTAGATGTTGACTTACCTGTTCAGATATTTTGTTAACCCCGAACTATTAAGTAATTATATTTAGCGTAAAATTTTTAAAAATATCTCACGTTTGAAATTACTATTGAGAAATCGTTTTATATATTATAATGGAAACTAGCATTTTAAAAAAAAAACTTGATTTTGTTTATTTTATAAACACCCTGTAATATTAATTTAGTTTAGAATAAGTAATTCTAACTTATATTCCTAAGATTGACTTTTTGGAGCACATTAATGGCTTCCGGACCGTAGAGACAACTTGCAGAGTACATCATGGAAGTGGATCCGCTATGTAGCTGAACTGTGACTGGTTAAAGACCCATAACTTACGAGCACCTTTAATTCCTTGGAACATTGAGGAATGGTTAGCTACTTCAGTTTATTCTAGTATTTTCATGGAAAGTGTTCGATGGATGTAACCCGCTTAACTCCTCTCAGAATGGTGCGTGCTAGGAATACACATCGCGGTAATATATCAAATCTGTACGAGGTTCATCTTGCCGTTTCTCGTACCACCTTTGTCAAAAATTCTTTTATGTGAAGAACCTCATCTCTTTCGTATGATATGCCCAGGACTGCGTTTCCCACCGAGTACAATGCAATGACTTCAAACCAAGGCGAACCACTTTTCCGTGCATGCTGCCTCCTGTAGCGCTTTAGGGATATCCCTGTAGCATTCTATTTTCGGCATAAAAAACTTAGTGCTTCAAAGTATTTCTTTGAGAACTTTATGTACGTTATTTACACTGGTGAGCAAAAAAATCGACTCGAATCCTTCATTTAAGACCGATCCTTGAATTTAATTTTCAAACAGTGGTATTATTTTTGGTATCATTAGAATGCTGATTTTCTACTCTTTCCAATAATACCAAAAACATTTGGATTTCCAAAACTCAGCAATATACTTGTTGCGCGCTATTCATCCCTATAAAAACACATGCAACTGCATTTGACTGTCATTCCTTTATCGGAACTTGAATCCTCAACATCTCTGATATACCTGTTCACTAATAACATCATCGGAAAATAAATACCATGTCTGAACAAACGGCACAAGTCATTGCCCTATTGCAAGAAGGGCATAGCCAATGTGTAGTCGCTGCGTAACTGCACCTGAGCCAGTCAGCAGTCTCCAGAGTCTACAGACGTTACTAAGAGACTGGTGCCTTTACACGGAGACCAAGCTCAGGAAGAAGAAGGTGTACCTCGAGGCGAGACGACTGCTTCATTATCAACACAACTCTAAGAAATCGTCACTTGACCGGTATTGAGGTCCGGCAGAAGCTCCGACAAGTTCGTAGTCGGGCTGTTAGTCATTGGAGAGTCAGAAGAAGACTTAAAGAAGCTAACCTAATTTCAAAGAAACCAGCTAACCGACCTAAATTGAAGCGCGGTTCATATTTGCCCGAGAACATGTTGACTGAATCTTAGAGCAATGGCGCTCCGTTTTATTCTCCGACGAATCCCTAATGTGTCTACATGGCAATGATGGAAGAAGACGAGGCCTGGGTAGCACTATGCGCAGTGTTGCATTAGTGAAACGGTCGCCTACGGAGGAGGTTCTTTTATTGTGTGGGGAGGCATCTCACTGGATGCAAAAACGTATTTGGTTTTCGTGACTGATGAGACTCGTAGCATCCTTCCTTACGCTGGGTTTGTTGGCGATAGCTTCGGGTTAATACACAACAATGCGAAGCCACATGCTGCTGCATCGGTACGGCAATACCTGACGAAGGTAGGAATACCCAGATTAGACTGTTCTGGGCGAAGTCCTCACCTCAATCCAATCGAGCACATGTGGGATGAGCTCAAAAGAAGGGTTCGAGCCAGAAATCCACCTCCTGCATCGCTGAGGGGCGGGGTTGAGATGGCGGAAGATTTGTATCTCTATGATTCTCCATCTTATGGAAAGTGCCTTTATCTGCTGAATATTTATGAACTTTCAAATTTTTTTTATTGCTGCACTGATTTGGAAATAACACATCTTGGATTTATAAAAACTTTTGATATTTTATTAAGTAGGCCTTAATAACCTGCTGAGCAAGCTAGCACTTCTAGAAAATTAATTGACTCAATTACAAAAATTTTAATATAGCAATTATTGCAGGCCCTGATTTACTTTTCCTTGTAGATATCGTATTTTTGCTTTTTAGAGGTATTTTAATAAATGATTGCAAAATGTCTTAAAAGTAACAACATATAAAATTTTAAAGCTGAAAATAGAAATTAAATTATTTTATTCCCACAAAAGGAAGTTTCCTCGAAAATATATTAACTTTATCTTTCGGAATGATCAAAAATACACGACGAATCTAATGAATTAAAGCTCGTTCGAATATACCGTTATTGTAATTTTAAATAACCTATTTTTTGTTTTTGGCTTCCACAGTTCAAAAATATCGCCATTTAATTTTCGGAATATATCTGCAAAAGTAAAAGTAAATAAATAGTGTTAAAATGGGCTTTAAAAACATTGTAACTATATAAAAACCGGCCAAGTAAAAGTTTGACTTGCACAATTAGTGTTCCGTACCGTGATTGCAGAAGTATTCTATGAAATTTAGTCACACATCCATCTTCAATTAGGATCTTACCTGTGGGCGTAGCCTACTATGATTATTATTAAGATAGCCGAAATATGGGTGCAGATTTAAATTTATAACGTGTGAAGCATAGGGAGTGTAACAGTATTTTTCAAAAACTTTATTATCAACTGGCAATATTTGTAAAGGAATTTCACACTCGGTGAAAAACTTAAAATCAAATCTTTTCCTTGGATGTGGAATAACCGATGACAAAACTGTCGAGCCCACCATAATGAAAATTCAAACAGCATGTATAACCACAGCCTGATTGCGAACAATAGTGTTTGAGATAAATGGTACATTCAACAGTAGAACAGGATAAATTTTATTTATGAAATGCTCTTGTAAAGCCGGTGAAGCTGAAAAATGCAAACAGATCCTCGGAACTGGTTATCAATAAGATTCTAACCTATGTCTAATATTTACATTTCAATTTTTGTATGAAAATTAATTTTTTATGATTGTAGCAAAGTTAACTGTTTTAACCTGCGCTGATATCAAATGTACCTGGAAAGTGAAACGTCAAGAGGTTTTGGGAACATTCGAATCGGAAAAATTTTAACTGGTTTCAAATCAAATGCCAATTCACTTCGGAGGTTAATATTTAATAGCTATTTATGACTTTAAATAAATAAAAAATAATTGAGACAGTATTTTATCAAAATAAAATCTGAAAGAAGCAATTTTTGTTTTATACAGGCACACAAATTACAAAAAAAAACAAGTGATTGTTCAAGAATAAATAATTTTTCTTACCTGGAAAAACGTAATCTTTTTTAAAATATTTAGAACAAACTTTAGCATCAATTGGGATTTGTCGTTCAATTTGAAGAAGTTTTTTCCACACTTCCAGTCTGTCAACTTTTTCCACTTGCTCAAATGCATTAGTAGTATTTACATAACCCTTCGCTTTTGGAAATGCATGAAAAACTGCATTTAAATCCTTTTGCAGACGACTTTCTTTACAATTATAACACAGCATAAAAGTCTTTTTATTGGTGTTTCCCGAAAAGCAAAAATTTGTAATACTAATTTACACAGACGCTTATGACAGATTTGAAAATGAACCACAAGTTTAATTCTTGAAAAAGTCGCGAGGTGTCGTATTGAATAGGTAAGATCCCAATATAAAAATTACCAAGAATGTATAAAAAGCGAGACATCCTTGTAGTAAAAGTTTAAAACAAATATTTACTACCTATATATTTGTTTAATTATAAACAAATAAAATACAATTATTTTGTCCCGGTGCCTATCTGTTGGTCACCCGTCATCATGATGTACTGATTGCACCTAATACATATTAAGATTTCGTAGCTCTTAATCCTGGTTAAATTCCCAACTTTCCATGAAAAACAACTCCACCATATTGTCAAGACAAATAGTTTTTTAATACCACATAAATTATCAAACGTAATGTCCTCGTGATAATTTTCTCTCAATCTAGACTTTACAGAGAATATTCCAGAATTTTTTAAAATTTTTTGATCAATACTTTTCGAAATAGGGGTGGACAGCGGTTTTTGGCCATTTTTTCTAAATAATATGAAGAAAAATTTGCGCGATTATTACATCATACATATTTCTGAACTCGTATTTTCAGAAGCTTTCATTTGACACCCCACTCGATAACCTTAGAAAAAAAAAATTCCATCCCCTCTACAAGCTAACCCCTGAAGTCAAAATTTAACTTTCAAAACTAGACGGCTCTAATTGAGCCACCAATTCCTATATCCGTGCCAAATTTCAACTTTCTATGTTAAAATAGCTTCGCAGAAAATCGGATGCACTAACAAGATATGCTTATACATCTGAAATGTTCGTGAATTGTACATTTTGTGGATACGAGGTACCTGAATTAGAGGAGCGGTTCTAGTATTGTCTTATATTGATTGTGAGAGCAAAAAAGATAGATTTATCAAACCTTGTATCATGGCATTTCTATAGAGGACTATAATATAATAAGAATAAAGGGAAAAAAATATTTTTAAAAAATGAAATGGGTGTGCAGAGGTCTGCGTAATTTTTATCAAGTGATCCCTCATTTAGACGGTTCTATAGCTGCATTCGAGTATAAATTCGACTGTTTAGTAAAATGTTAAACCTCGCAAACACAGAATAGTTTTATTTTCATTATAAACAATTTGTATCCTCTTGGGATGTATATTTTCTTTTTTTAATACCATTCATATTAACTACTCTTTCACGATGCCAAGAAATATTGAGTATTACTTACAGTTATGTCAAGAATGTAATATTCACATTAATTGATAAATTTATTTTGGTTAATCAAAACTATGGAGGGCTATCAGTTATTAAACAAAAAATATTTAAAAATGTAATTTATTAATAAAGAAAGATTTCATTTACACAAATCATAAATAATTTAATTATCCTATTTGTTTATTCTATTGCGCTGGCACGCCGTATACAGCATGTGGTTTAACCGCTGGTTGAGGAATATCGTATTCATGGTGGGGTTGTTGTGGTACACCATATTCTTCATAAATCTTTGGTCGTTCAACATGAGGAATATAATAATCGTAGTGAATTTCGACAGGTTTTACTTCGTGGTTGGGAACACCATATTCATCGTGAGGTTGAATTGGTACGCCATATTCCTCATGAATTTTTGGTTTTTCTTCGTGGGGAACACCATAATTATCGTGGGGAATTTGTGGTACTTCGATGTGAGGAATATAATAGTCATAATGAGTCTCGACAGGTTTTACGTCTTGCTTGGGAACTCCATATTCATCACGAGGTACCCCATAATCATCATGATGCTTTTCTGGGACACCATATTCATCATGAGGCTTTTCTGGGACACCATATTCATCATAAGGTTTTTCTGGGACACCATATTCATCATGAGGCTTTTCTGGGACACCATATTCATCATGAGGCTTTTCTGGGACACCATATTCATCATGAGGCTTTTCTGGGACACCATATTCATCATGAGGCTTTTCTGGGACACCATATTCATCATGAGGTTTTTCTGGGACACCATATTCATCATGAGGTTTTTCTGGGACACCATATTCATGATGGGGAATCTGTGGTTCTTCAACATGAGGAATATAATAATCATAGTGAATTTCGACAGGTTTCACTTCGTGTTTAGGAACACCATATTCGTCGTGAGGGTGAATTGGTACACCATATTCCTCATGAATTTTTGGTTCTTCATAGTGGGGAACACCATAACTATCGTGAGGTATTTGTGGTACTTCGATGTGGGGAATATAATAGTCATAATGGGTCTCGACAGGTTTGACGTCTTGCTTGGGAACGCCATATTCGTCATGTGGTTTGCTCGGCACACCGTATTCCTCACGAAGTTTTTCTGGTACGCCATAATCAGCATGAGGTATTTGTGGTACACCATAGTCCTCATGGATTCTGGGAGTTTCAGTGTGAGGAATATAATAATCATACTGAGTTTCGACATCTTTTATATCTTGATGGGGAATGCCGTATTGGTCATGAGGCACGCCATACTCATCTTGAGGTATTTGAGGTAAACTTGCTTCATGTGATGGATAAATTTCTGGTGTAATATATTCTAGTGGCACACCATATTCGGCATGGGGTTTTGGCACGTATAGTCCATGACACACAGCCAGGATGGCAGCTACCGTAAGAATCTGAAAATATGAAAATAAAATGATTAGTATCTTTGGTTTTCACTCTAGTACATTTATAGAAAATTATTATATAGTATTTATAAACTTACAAGTTCCATGGGTACTGTTTTGTGTAACACACTGCAATGCATACGTTTTTAAATAATTAATCTATTTTATACCTTTTAGCACCTCATTAGCTACATAATTTGAAGTTAACGATCTTGAAAACTTACTGATGATCACAGATATATATATATATATATATATATATATATATATATATATATATATATATATATATATATATATATATATATATGTATATGAGCATTTCCGTAAATTGTTGGTATGTTCGACGGTTCAAAAAAGAAAGAATTTTTTTTAAAGTGACACTCATTAGACTCAATTTAAATCGTTCCTTGGACCTCCAGAAACCTTTTTTACAGCTCAATATACCAATTTTTAAGGAAAAAAATGGAGACTCCCTAAATTGACGTAAAAAGCGTCAAAAATTAATATATAATGTACCGCATTATAAATTTATCTATGCGATTTATTGAAATTATTCATTGTGAATCCTGATAACGTTTTCCTCTTTTATATAATGGTCGTTTTTGCCTATTTTTTGCCCAAATGAATAATTTCAATATTTCGCACCGATAAACTTATACAACGGTATGTTATATATTGATTTTAAACGCTTTTTACGGCAATTTAGCGAATTTTTCCATTTTTTTCGCAAAATTTGCATATTGGACTGTAGAAAAAATGTTCTTAAAAAAGTCGTGTTCAGCCGTGAATGATTTTTTCTGGAGGTACAAGGAACGATTTATATCGAGTCTATGAGTATCATTTAAAAAAAAAAATCTCCTTGTTTGGAACCGTTAACATACCAACAATTTACGGAAATGCTCATGTATATATATATATATATATATATATATATATATATATATATATATATATATATATATATATATATATATATATAATTTTTAGGAAGTACCAACCTTCAAACGATACGTGTTAAAATTTTACAAACGTTTTTAATGATGCTACTTTTGATATTTTCAAAACAATGGAAAAAATCGAATTTTGTGTGTTGATTAAACACTGTTTTTTGATGGGAAGAAATACCGTTCAAGCAAAGCAATGGCTTAATAAGTGTTACGGGTACTCCGCCCCTGGAAAATCACTCATCATTTATTGGTAAGCTGAATTTAAACGCCGTCGTACAGATACAAATGATGCTGAACGTTGACACTCTAAAGATATCAAAAGAACGTGTTGGTCATATTTTCCATGAACATTTTGACATAAGAAGGCTCTGTTCGAAATGGGTACCGCGTTTGCTCACAGTGGACCAAAAACAACACCGTGTTGATGATTCTGAGCGCTGTTTGGACCTGTTTAAGTGCAATAAAAAGTATTTTTCATGCGATATGTGACAATGGATGAGACATGGATTCAGACAGTCGGCTGGGAAGGTTTCGACCTCTGTATTTTGGGATGCACATGGAATAATTTTCATCGAGTATGCTAAGAAGGAAAAAACCATCAATAGCGAATATTATATAAAGTTATTGGTGCGTTTAAAGACAGAAATCGCAAAGAAACGGCCCCAGATGAACAAAAAAAGTGCTCTTTCATTAAGACAATGTCCGGGTCACAAGTTAATGGTTACGATGGCAAAATTGCATGAATTGGAGTTCGAATTGCTTCCTCGCCCACTGTATTCTCCAGATTTTGCCCCTAGCGACTATTATCTATTCGCAGACCTTAAAAAAATGCTCGAGGGAAAGAGATTTGGCTCCAGTGAAGAAGTTATAGCCGAAACTGAGGCCTATTTTGAAGGCAAAGACAAATCCTTCTACAAGAAAGGTATAGAAATCTTAGAAAAGCATTGAACTGATTGTATCGCTCTTAAAGGAGACTATGTTGATGGATAAAGTCGAATTTTTGCAAAAAATGTATATATATATATATATATATATATATATATATATATATATATATATATATATATATATATATATATATATATATATATATATATATTATAACATCTAACAAGTTAGTTATATCTTGTATTTTGCTTTTACCGACACTGTTTTTTTTTAATTTTTTTTTTTTCGTAACATATCACGGGTGAAAAACAAATTTTTGATTCACTACTTCAGTAGAAATTTGACATTACCGTCTTTACATCATATCATTGCGATAGTGTAATTGAGTATTGTCAAAATTGGATAAAATACAGACGTAATAAAGGTTTTAAATATATGCCCAGTAAATTGATCCATACTGGAACACAACTTTACTTATTTCATGACATTTGGTAGCCACCTTATATAAATGCATTAAATTTGAAGAAATAGCATCCTAAATATTAGTTTCTAAAATAGAGGCTACGAGAAATTTTTCGAAATACATTTCAAATGGTTAGTTACTTTTAAGAGTCCTAAATTTTACAGAAGTCGCCAAACCGTTGAAAAGGTCTAGCGTAATTTTAATTTCATCAGTAGTGGTCCACCACCGACCTAAATTTAGGGCTATTCTTTTATTAACTAATATTTTAATCTACTACTATTATTAGCAATCTCTGACTGATGGACCTTCGTTAAAACACAAAATTATGAAAAATTTTTAAAATCTTCTGATTATTTACTCAGTTTACATTTTTTTATCAAAATAACCTATTTGTGAAAGAATTACCCTCCGAGATTTGTGTTTTTAGTCACTGTTCAGACCACGAATATCATTTCTAATAGAAATGAGATACTGATTTCAAATTTCAGACATATATAATACTTAAGGTAGGACAAAATCAATTTTATACGGTTCCAATAAATAGTATTATGGGAATTGTTTTTGCTGTTTGATTTGTAGAATGAGATTGTAACAAGAATTTATAATTAAAGACGTAACGGGAATAGAGTTGGTGAGGAGGTTACGGCGAGCACCTTAAACTGTATCATGTCGAGGAATCCGATTTAACCCAACCAAAATCTTTATAGTATAAAAAATTAACTGGAATGTGATTAACGTAAAAAATTTAGGAATACTTGACTTGTGCCTTGCCTTTGGTTGGAGTTCCTAAAACATACTATTTTTAATTTATCATTCTAGAGACATACGCGATTATATATAATTTTTAGCGGTTTTTGAGTCAATGAGTTCGAAAATTGTGTTAAAAGTTGAATAGAAACTGGGATGTGTTTAACACAACTCCTTAAAAAGACATTTTTAATTTTGTTGAGAAGTACAGACTGAGCAAATCATAGATAAAAAATTTTAGAAAATATAATAAAATATATTTTGGTGACAAGCCTCTCATCGCACAAAAGATGAATTCATGATGCTCTTCTATATCTGAAAATGTATTATATGCCTAAAAAAAATTATTTACAACTTTGAAAGTTACCAATCCCTTACCACTGTCGCATACTTAGTTCTTAGGAGCCGATCAACATCATTCTTGCAAACTAAAATATTGGAAAAGGTATGCCGTCGTATGCTGAACTTTTTTTTTTTTAAATCTTAAGATGAAACGCTAAAATTAAATTACTCGCGGCACCTTTCTTCACCGGCCACGCTCCGTTCTTTATTGCTTTCGCTAAAGTTAGAAAAAGTTTATTTAGCCATTAATACTGATAGTCATATATTTGATATACTGAATATTTATGTTAGGACTTTGGAATCTTCGGCACAGTGACACTACACGACAGTTGTCACAACTACACTAAACATTCTTTTTTACTCGCCGCGCGTTTCATTAAATATATTAGCATCATCAGGTACTATGGTTGTCAATCATCGCTGCTGATAATGCTAACATGGTAAGTGAAACGTGCGTCTAGTGCAAAAATGAAGTGTTTAGTGTAATGGTGATAACTGCAAAACTACTTTGACATTGAAGCACAACTGTTGCACAAGATTGTCTGCCTAAAAAATGAGTGATCCAATATTGTAATGAAAGAGAATTAACTAAAAGATTACTAATCGATGAGCAGTAGGGAAAAGGGGCTAGAATGAGAAGCTCTATACAAATTTATATTTATATTTCATATTTCTAGAGAGTATTCTATGTCAAAAAATAAGACAGTAAAAATACTGCATATTCACAATAAAAATATTTTTCTACATAAAAGACACCCAAAGACACCTTAATTTCGATTATAGAGTTACTTGAATTTTAACTCAAATTTTTAGAGTATCTTTAAACAAAAAGATACTTTTGTTTCAAAAAATAACTATACTCTTACGAAAAAATAAAATCTTAAAAGCAGTTTAAAATTAGAAATTAAGTATGGTTTGAAAATTGGAATATTGCCAAATATTCTCTATCTATAATATGTAAATATTCTCTACTACAAAATGTGTTAGTATTCCCTTTAGCGGCTATCGATTTTTTTTATTTTGAACAGAATACACTGTCTTTCAGCAAAATAATTTAAAAATAACTGTAGTTAAGCAAGTAGGCTGTAGTCACCTCGAAATTCTGATTCGAAAATTCTAGCGCATAATATACATCTAAAATATTGCTAAAATATTTTGTGCCATTGTACCCCTTAAAGAATTCTTCATAAGGATGTTAGAGACATCAAATAAAATAGTAGCATGCAAAGTGGGAGTTCTTAAAGTAAATATTATTATTTACACCTACAGTGACTCACAGCTTAAATGATGCAGTCGCTATAAGAAAAGATTAACTGGTCTCAGTGCCTCTTTATTTATTTGGAAAAAACAACTTATTGAAATTAAATTAGTAAAGAGTCTTCTAAAAAAGTATGAATTACTTTTTCTCCTAAATATGTCTTACTTAATTAACAATAAATAATTTGTTTTTGTCAAATTTCCACTTTATTTAGTTTCACTGAAACTGTATGACGCGTTTCGTTATACTATAGCTTCGTCTGATACAAAATGATCATTTTGTAACAGACGAAGCTATAGTATAACGAAATGCGTCATACAGTTTCAGTGAAACTAAATAAAGTGGAAATTTTACAATATTAGTCTTTCATTAAATTCGTTATGAATTTCCATCAAGTAACAGCCACAACAATTCCAAGTTTAAAAAAATAAATAAATAAATAAATAATTAATTTATATGAGATTTTAACGTCACAGCTTAAACGATGCAAAATTCAATATACAAAAATTATTAGAGAAAACAAACTGTAGAATTTAAAATAAGCCTGCCAATGGCTTGTAATCTTCTGGACATTGATTCAACTAACTTTCTAGTATACTCCGGGGAAATAGTGTTCCATGCTTCAGTAATTTTTACTTATAATTCAGTTTTATTTGATATGGGGGCACTATTTACTTTATTTTTTAATTTCAGCCACAAATTTTCAATTACATTTAAGTCTGGTGACTGGGCTGGTGTTTTAATAACATTTGGACAGTTATAAAGCAACCAACTGCGGACTCGAAATGACGTGTGCTTTGGATCATTGTCGTGATAGAACCGATAATTGTTTTCAATATCTAATTTTTGGGTATTAGCGACGAGATGCTGCCTTAGTATATCCAAGTACACATATTGGTTCATATTCCCTTCGACGAAATGCATGTTACCTACTCCTGCAGATGACATACAGCCCCATAACATCACTCCACCTCCACCGTGCTTTACCGTAGCTTTCATATTTTTCAATTTTAATTCTTCGTTAGGCTTTCTCCACACTGATATTTTTCCATCGGACCCAAATAAGTTTATTTTGGTCTCATCAGCAAATATTACTGAATTCGAGAAGTTCAAGTCTTTATTGATATGCTCTCTAGCAAATTCCAATCTCACGCGTTTATTTCTTTGGCTAATGAAAGGCTTATTTCTAGCAGTTCGACCATGTAAATTATTATTTCGCAAGATCCGTCGAACTGTTTCGGGGTTACACCTTTTTCCAAACTGTCTTTCCACCTCGCCGCACAACTTTGGCGCACTTTTTTTGGATTATTTGATACCTCTCTTAAAATCCATCTTTCTTCACGTTCATTGAAGATCTTATTTGGAGCCAACCTTGACTTATTCTCGACTCTATTTTCATTCCGGTAACGTTCAATGATATGCTGAACAGTTGACGGACATTTGTTTACCATTTTGGCTATGTCTCTTTGGCTGTATCCTTTCCTGTAATGAGTAATAATTAAATTTCTCTCAGAAATTGTAGTTCGACGACCCATTCTTAAACAATTTTGTTTTATTGAATGAAAAAATGTCAAACTAAACAAAAAGCAATTGCACTAAGAAATCAAAGCAACGCCGCCTTCGTAAATTTCAAAATGCGATAAGTTTTGACCCCTGTTATTTTGCATCATTTAAGCTGTGACGTTAAAATTGTATATGATTTGATTAATTATTTATTGTTAATTAAGTAAGGCATATTTAAGACAAAAAGTAATTCATACTTTTTTAGAAGACTCTTTACTAATTTAATTTCAATAAGTTGTTTTTTCCAAATAAATAAAGAGGCACTGAGACCAGTTAGTCTTTTCTTATAGCGACTGCATCATTTAAGCTGTGAGTCACTGTATATTAATTTTATGTAGCGAGCCTTTAAAAACATCATACCGAAATAAAACAATATTTAATTTTTCATGCATGTTTTGAAGGAAATATATAAGATAACTTATCAAGCAATAAGAAATCTAGATACATCGTCATGTAACATAAATAAGCAACAACGAAAAAGTTCCTGCCTAGACCTGTAAGAAATCAAATTTTCGCACAAAAAGTGGTCAAAAACTTTTTATAAAGGAATGTAAAATATAATTATAACAGTAGCCCTGCAGCATGTTGTTTGAGGACGATCTAATTATTTTAATTATATTATGTCTCCACCTTTCACTAACCTTTCGAAAAGGAATTTTAGTCTATTTATATGTAATTACTTAAAACGGGTTCATCATCTATCTTTAAAATCTACTTTCAAATTGTCGAATCGTCCTAGAGAACTTACTCCGCTAAAAACGTAGGGTTTTTTTATTTATAAATGTAACTCACTTATTGTTAGTTATTAGTAGAAATATTGTGTGAACAAATACTTAGCTATGGTGAGTAATTATGTATTAAGTCTTAAGTGGGTGAAAACTTTTCATCATCGTTTTACCTGGAAAACCTCAATGTGAAGTTGTTGGAATTTAAAAAAAAATTCCTCTTTATTAATTGCTGAAAATAGTATTTTTATGAAATGTAATTTATAAAAAAGTATTCGTGAGAATATAAAGTCTTACTTTGGCTGGTATGTGTTTGGTACAATAAAAGTACTATCTAATTTTACAAGGAAGCTACTGCTTTGGCATATTGTATTCCATTTGTTTTTTAAAAAAGTTATTTCCATAGGCAGCTCAAGAAAGGTTCAAGAATAATGTTTATTTCTTAGTTTTCAGCTCCACCATTCTGAACCCAACAAAATAAATGACTCTTTAAAGTAACAAATAACAATTCTTTAAATTTTATCTAAAAAAATTCCAATTAAAAATTTTATTTTTTTGTATCATCAAATACTTTTCTAAAATAATAGAATACATATATCGTTAATGTGGATAATTTGGACGAGAACGAAGTACTTTGAACCTTACATGAATCCAAATGTTTAATACAATCTATTTCTTTAGATATATATAATAAGCACAATTATTTATACTCTATGCAAATAAATACACTGGAAGAATGAAAAAATAAATTAATTCGATTTTAGATTTTTTTTTAAAAATAGAATTTCTATTTCTTAATTAACTTAACTTGCCCATTTGACTAAATAGCATTAAGACCATCTTCAATTATTTTGGTACACTCTCATTTTAGTCAAAGTTTTTTCTAGGGTTCTTTTGAAAACTCAGATTTGTTAAATAAACGTGTTCACATCAATATCAGCGTAATGGGAGAAATATTTTAAGCATCTGATATTTTTTTGTTTTAATTAATATTCAAATTACATCAAGTAATTAAAATGTTATTACAATTTAAAACCATGACGCTAATTGTTACATGTGCGTTTCATATATGTACATTTTCAAAAAAACCTCTGAAATACTTTTAACAGAAACGGCTATACGGGAGCATATAAACTTAGTGGGTGTAATAAACGTTAAATATGTTAACATTGAATTCCCGTTAAAAAATTGTCTAGAACGTTATTAGTTTCCGTACGGTACACTTATAAGATCATTTCGATGTCCGTCCGTCTGTCCGTCTGTCTGTCACACCCGATTTTCTCCGAAACTATTTGACATAGAAAGTTGAAATTTGGCACTAATATAGGAATTGATGGCCTGATTAGGGCCGTGAAGTTTGGAGAGTTAAGTTTTGACTTAAGAGGTTAGTTTTGGGGGGTGAAATCGGAAGTAAAAAAAATATACCAGGTCATCGAGTAGGGTCTCAAATGAAAGCTTATAAAAACACGAGTTGAAAAATATATATATGTATATATATATATATATATATATATATATATATATATATATATATATATATATATATATATATATATATATAATGTAATACTTGCGCACACTTTTCTTTGTATTATTTTTAAAAAATTCTCCTCAGAGTGTAGATTGAACGAAAATTATCACGAGGGCATTACCTTTAATAATTTATCTGGTATATAAGAAAAAACCAAAAATTTCAAGGTCAGGAAAGATCGGAAAAAAAACTTTGTTGAAAATTCATTTCAAATTTTTATTTTAAAAGCAATCAATGTACGGAACACTAATTGCGCAAGTCCAACTTGCACTTGGCGGGTTATTTTTCTTTAACATTATTTCGGTGTGTCAAATTTAGTATGTGATATTCAGATATACAATACATTTTTGCTTTTTGAAGTCTAAATAGATTTTAAATTTTGTCCTTTGATGTTTATGCTATCAACACATGTTGCTTTTAAATCGCCATTTTTATTTGTAATAAATAAAATGTTACTTCAGTGCAATTAGCACTGAAAGTACGACAAGATCATATAAGATTAATTCCTTTTAGAATGTTTAGTTTTTCTAGTAATAATAAATGATTTAAAAATATATTTTTTTAATTTTTAAAAAATGCTCGCATTAAAAAAATCTAAGGAACAAAAATTAAAATAACTTTTTAAAAACTCCAGGTATCTTGTTAAAAATTTTCCTAGATGTTTATTAAGTCGGACATAAAAGCATGACATTTTTTTAAATATTACATAAAAAGCAGTTTTTATTTGTCTGTCCTCAGAGTATTGGTTATTTGATTTTATTATTTTTTTATACTGTGTTTGACAGTCAAAGAACCATCACGAGTAATTAGAATGTTGGAATCAAAGGGCTGTTACGCAAGGGTGATCAATTGATTGCAGGAAGACTAGAGATGTCTAGGAACGGATACAGATCCCAAAAGAGACAAGAGCCACTCCGCCTGTACAAGATCGTTTCCTGCAAGTACAAGGTAAGTCAACGATAGAATAAAGTTGATTATCTCATTTGTTTCGGGAATGACGAAAAAATGTTAAATACAATAGTTATAGGGAATGTTAAGGTACACAGCTTAAAATTATTTTTGGGTATACAGGGTACTTCAAAAAAGTGTGACCGATATAACATATGTTTTTTTATGGAACATCCTATTTTCTAATTTATTTTTAAATTCTGCGTAAAATTTTATTACTTTTTTATTAATAATGTTATATACCTAAATCTAGTAGTTTTCCTAATATTTCAATTTTTATAAAAAATATACTAGTTTTCAGTTTCGTAAAAAATTGCCAGTAGCGCCATTGTTTCTGAAGGTTGAATACTCATAATTGGTACGAGCGTTTTATAGAGATGAAAAAAAAGATATATGTAAAGGAATTTGAGTTAGATGCTACAAGATGTTCAAAATAAATTTATACATTTGACTATTTTAAATCGAATAATCTCAAATTTCTAAATTATGTATTTAGACTATTTTAAATTGAAATTTTTTAAACGGCACACCCTGTATATTATTATTTTTTCTGATAGATTTTACAAAATCCTCCAACTTTTATTAAGTATGTCATATACCTATTTCTAATAGTTTTCGATTTATTTTAAATTTTTCAATTTTTACCCTTGTTTTAATACACTTACGCTATTGTGAAGATATAAACAAATAGTTAATAATAATTTTAATATAGTTTAACTTATCTAATGATTAACTGTTGAATAATAATGCATGTTATGGCTGTTAACTACTCCACTACTGCGAAAAGTAGCCTTATCAGAAAACATTATTTTGGATAAAAAATTTGGATCGGCCTCTGTTGCTTTATTCATGATGGTACAAAAGTTTACTCGTCGTTCAAAATCACGGTCTTGAAGTTCTTCGTGTAGTTCCATATGAAAGGGTATTTTCTCGTGGTGAGATTAGCCGTAAATTGAGATGTGTCAGATAAGTCAGCTAGTTGACGGCTGCTGACCTGGGGATTATCTTCAACATAAAGTAAAATCTCCATTTCTATTTCTGGTAGCATTCTAGTTTACTACTTTCCGTTTCGTATACTCAACGCTACCACTACCATCAAACCGTTCCATTATGCACTGAAAAGATTTTCTAGATGGTATACGTCCATTAGGGTACTTCGCTCCGTAAAACCTTACTGCCAAAAGACAATTTTTTCCCGCTTCGCCCAGTATATAAACCATATCAATTAATTCTTTTTTAGGAAAATCCATAACTATTACCTTTATACGTCACTTACTACAACAAACTAAACTATTTTTACTTGCTTAATAGACCTGTCAAAATTTGAAAATGCCTACATTTTTGTTTTGTCTTGGCAACTATGATGTTATAGCGTAAGTGTAAAAATTGAAAAATTCAAAATAAATTGAGAATTATTAGAAATACGAGTAGGTATATGACATACTTAATAAAAGTTGGAGAGTTTTGTAAAGTCTACCAGAAAAAATAAGAATATGCAGGGTGTGCCATTTAAAATAAATTGAGTTTTTTTCATCTCTATAGAACGCTCGTACCAATTATGAGTATTCCACCTTCAGAAACAATGGTGTTACTGGCAATTTTTTACGAAACTGAAAAATAGTATTTTTTAAAAAAATTGAAATATTAGAAAAACTACTTGGTTTAGATATATAACATTATTAATAAAAAAATTATAAAATTTTACGCAGAATTTAAAAATAAATTAGAAAATAGTATGTTCCATTTAAAAAAACATGTGTTATATCGGCCACACTTTTTTGAACTACCCTGTATACTCAAAAATAATTTTAAATTGTACACCTTAAAATTCCTTAAAAATATTGTATTTAACATTTTTTTCGTCATTCCTGAAATAAATGAGATAATGAACTGTAGTCTGTCGTTGACTCACACTGTACAGGTATTACGGCGCCGGGTACACATAACAATAATATAAGTGCTTAAGCTGTGAGAAATAGGCTGCGTCAGTATGACCTTAACTCTCTGAGACTTCCTATTTACTCCATTAAAAAGAATCACTCAGAGGCTGATGTTCAGATTCCAAAAGAATTTAAGTGTAGGGACTATCTGGACATTAACAATGACACGGAGTGCATAGTTGTCAAGATATTAGGAAGCATCACTACAGAAGAAAGAACTGATTTCTTTTTTTTTCGGATAGTCCCTATATATCACAACAATATTCTGCAATCTACTAAACTTCCATGGTCTACTAAATTCTGAAATTAACTTAGTCTAACCTGGTAAAGTTTATTATTTTTTTTTTTCGAAAAATAAGTTTCAACGAAAACAACCAAAGAGTTATCATTAAAAATAACTACGCACCAGCTAACCACTAAACCAAATACTTTATTTTTGAGCTTCACGTGAATTTCGCGACTGACTCAGACAATCATCGCTTCTGATGATGCTAACATGGTTAGCCGAGTGCAATAACAACGTGTTTGGTGTAATGGTGATAACTGTTTTATAGTGTCATTATGCCAAACATTCCAAAGTTTCAACGTAGTAAAAAAATATTTTCAAAAATATTTTTGCCATCTTCAAGGCCAAATGTTACCTCTAAGGACTAGAACGTTTCGCCAATGAGTTTTTGACTTTTCGAACCTGTTTATATTGACATTGGACTACTAGTAATTAAATAATTCCCGGAAAGAAAACAAAGAAAAACAACAAAAAATTTGACCACAATTAAATACATTAACTATTTCTCTTTGATATGATGTAACGCGCAGTTGTTTGTTGTCTGCTACCGTAAGTGATTAGTGTTACACATTTCGTAGAAAATTATAAAGACGACTTGCAACGGTAGAACATTTTTATTTAAAAAGATGGACTCCGGCCTAGATAGAAACTATACTGAAGGAAGTTCATGGAGACTCTGCACCAGCACTCAAGACCATTTATTACTGGATAAAAGAATTTAAAGAATTGGATAGATTTGGCTCTTACTTGATGAAAATCCATTTTTAGAAATTTAAAAGACGAACTGTTGTTCAGATTTTCACTATATTTTATTTTATTTATCAAAATAAATAAAATAATAACTTAAATTAGCCGTGATATGTTTCGGTATGCAGTGCCTTTCTCAAACGGTAGTTAAACTTCTACTATTTTGTCTAAATTCATATGCCTGGCAGCAGATATTTTATTAAATACCACCTGTCATTTTAGCGGAACATTTAACATGAGTTGTAATTTGTTTTGTTCTAATATGCTATGTATTTTTCTACCTATTAATGATTTTTAAAAAATCTTTTCTTATTTTACTTCAATTTTCTAACAAAGGTAAAATAATTTGTTAGTAAGTTTTTAATAATTAGTGGACAACTTCCAACAAAGTAATTTTTTACATCTTTAATTGAATTACATTAAATTACAAAACAACAATCCAATCAAAGTTACAATCCTATATTGTCAGATCCTGTTACACCATTGGGGGTAGTTTGTGGAGGAAAAAGCTGGATGCACTTTATAACTTTCTTATTTCGAATAATTTGTTGTTCTAGAATAGTATTATATTGTAGCAAATCAAAGAAATAAACGAATAAAACAGTAAAACTGACAAAAAATACCTGGAACTGAAATTTACACGGCTTAGGTTTGATAAGTAATGTCGGAATAAAATTGGCGTAACTCTCCGACGTTTTGCCTGCGAACCCACGATCCATAATTTCTTACTTAAAGGAATAAACAAGGAAAGGTGATACTTTCACTTGGGATGCGACGAAACTTATAATAATATATCCACAAATATTGGAAATTACAAATTTGCTAAATTATTACAGCAAAAAATGAAAATAGTGAAATTAACAATTTGGATGATAAAATAGGACCAACAGATTATTTGTTTTAGATAACAAAATAGCTAACAATCCACTAAATCACATTACTATTAGTTCAGTATGTTATTTGTTTGAAGCACACATCGAAATTATCATTAACGGTAACTGTCTGTCTGTCACGATAACTCTCGAATAAAATAAGATTTCGATTTCAAATTTCGTAGACATATGTAATACTTGAAGTAGGAATAGAATTTACGTTCGAACGATATAGCTTCAGGGAAAGGAAGTGAAAAGGGTAGAGGGTCGATAAATTTTGTATCATTATGACAATTGTTCCTAATCTTCGGTTAAGATAATTAACAAATGCCAAGCACTGGGATTTCTAATCAAATATAATACATGTTAAAGAGGTGGGGAGAGAGTTAGAGGGGTTTCCTGGCAATTATCATGTTATGCGTCCTTTTTAAAGTTTTTGGAGTCCATAAATTTTAAAATCGTGTTATTAATTAATTAATTATTATATATAATATTATATTATATTATCAAGAGAAGTATTGTATTCATTAAAAAATCACTCTTCGAGATTTTTACTTTTCTTCGCAATTAGGTTTCTGTCGGACACTGTCTAGATGCTGGAATAACATTTCTTGAACGAAACGAGATACTGATTTAAAATTTGGTGTACGTATAATACTATAAGAGATTGAACGTATTGTTTTTGAGCATTTGCATATTTCCAGTATTATTATGAGAATTTTTCTCTAAATTTTTGATTGAGATAATAAATAAATTTTAAGTCACTTTTTCCCTTGACAGAGTAAACTTCAATAATGAAAGGAATCGTATTAGGAATAGAACTAGAGTTAATGGTTATGACGATGACTTAATAAACAAGTTAATAAATAGACATAAGTTCAAATTAAATATTCAGCATTTCACCTTTTTTTCACGCGTTAATCCGAAATATAGCAGGGGACTCAATAAGGTATTTAAGAAGGTAGGCCTCACCTTAATCTATAAGTCATCAAACAATTTGAGGAATACCTTAGGAAATCCGAAAAACAAGATATTTTATTGTGAGAAAAGTGGAATTTATGAAATTAGTTGTAATAATTGCGACAAAAAGTATTTTGCGCAAACTAAAAGGTCAATTAAAACACGATTTAAAGAACATTTAGCACATTTAAAATACAGTAAAACAGAAAAGTCTAGCATTGCCGAGCATGCCCTTGAAGCTGATCATACTGTAATATTAGATAATTTAAGACTAATTAAAAATGTATCGGATAGGAGATTGTTGAACGCATACGAAAGGATGGAAATTATAAAATGTAAAAGTAGTTTAAATAAAGACAGAGGGCCTATTCCGTATAGTCCCCTCTACTGGTTACTTGGCCGGAACTGATGGCTTCGCCTAAGTAATTGAGGTGTTAGGTTAATAGGGCAGATTTCTAGTTTTCTATAGTCAATTATAAAAGACGTTAAATGGGCGGGGGAGAAGGGAGAAGAACGATTGCATAGTAATTTTATGTCATGCATCTTTTGCAGGGTTTTTAGGGTGAAGGAGTCTGAAAATTGTGTTATTGTTAAATTATTTTCAATTTTTACCAAAATAGTTTAGGTGTCAGGTTTTAGTTTTAAATATTTCCGATTGATTAAATCTTACCATAACGTACCTATTATTTACAAAAATTGGTTCGTGAAGGATTAGGTTATTATTTAGTATTAAATTTATTTTAGAATAGTGTATTTGTTAGGAACGTAATAGGAAAATCAGTTTATGAATTTTTTAGTGTACTCCTATTCCAGAAGGGAATCACGTGCTATTCCTGAGCTTCTTCTTCTTCTTCCACGTGTAGGCCTCAGGCCTGTGGTTTCCAACTCATCAATTTTCTTGAGATGTTGATGTCCATGATTCGAGCCATCTCTTTGGAGATCTTCCCAGGGGTCGTCGTGTCCGTGGTTTACCATCTCGCGCGATTCTCGCTAGTCTCTCCTTAGTCATTCTCTCCACGTGATCTCTCCAAGCTCTTCTACGTTTACGTCCCCATCTGATTATGTCTTCCACTTCGCATTCATGTCTTATGTCTGTGTTTCTTTTCCTATGTCTTAGTGTGTAACCTGAAATGTTTCTAAGTATTTTCATCTCTGTTGTTCGAAGAATGCTTTTTGCTCTTTTATTGTCTGCTCTTGTTTCCATAGCGTATGTTAGTGTGGGTCTGACACATGTTTTGTATAGCCTTACTTTTGCCTTTTTATTCATAAAGGCATTGTTCCAGATGATGTCCCGAAGTGCGCTTGATATTCGGCTGGCTTTGTTTGCTTGATCCTTCACTTTATTTGTTCTATTTTGGCTTGAGGTGATTTGTATGCCTAGGTAGTTAAATGACATGACTTGTTCTATTGTTTTATTTTCCAGAGCAAGTTTACATCTTACTGGCTCTTTAGATATAACGAGGGTTTTGGTTTTTGTATTGGATACCTGCATGTTGAGGGCTTTAGCTTTTGTGTAGAATGAGTGCAGAAGCCGCTGTAAGTCTTCGTTCTCTGCCATGATCACAGCGTCGCCTGCATAACAGACAATGTTGATTTTACCCGTTGTAAGTGAATATCCTTCCTCCATGTCTCTGATATGGGTTATTATCTCGTCCATTATTAAGTTGAACAGTTGCGGGCTTAAAGAGTCCCCCTGTCGGATTCCGGTTGGCGTTTGTATTTCCTCTGTCAGTCTTTGATTGACTAAGATGTGAGTGCCTGTATTGTGGTTTAGTTGTTTTATGATGATTCCTGAGCATCTCTCATTAACGCTAAGCTACTGTATCGATCTTATTGTGTAACAAATATGAGCTATTAAAACTTATTAAGTTGGGTATTAAGGAATTTTTTACAAAAAAATTATATATATTAATTTGAAGAATATTCCATCCCAAAAACACCTTGGATAAATTTTGTAGCGCAACTGCTTAAAAAAAATTCTGTGTTCGAGAGATTTGATATGAAGTTATACCAAAACCGAATATACCGGACATTAGGGTCCATTTATTATATTTATAAAACTTAAAATATCAAAGGAACACATTACGGCATTTTAAGATAACAAAAATAAAACCAGTAATAGTATTTTTTTTTATTTCCAGGTTACCTTTGGAAAAAAAGGTGGCGTCGTGGTTCTCGTTTTTCTGACGAACTTTGCTATTGGAGATTTTCTATATCCTTATCCTCCAGAAAGTTACTATGATCCTCCAAGTTTTCCATATCCAGGTGCAGAAGCGGTTGTACAAGTGAAAGGTCTTATCTACCCTCCTCCAGAGTCTAGAATAGTACCTTCTTTGTCTCCATATCCAGCAGCAGAACCTAGAGTTATTTCAACCACTACATCTTTTCCGTATCCGCCAACGATACCTAAGGAAACAACTATTAATTTTCCTTATCCACCAGCGCAACCTAACGAACCGATTACTAGTTTTCCATACCACCCAGTGGAGACTAAAACTACTTCAACTACCACATTGCTTCCGTACCCACCAGCAGAACCTGAAGATCATATAATCCGTTTTCCTTATCCTCCAGCAGAACCTAAAGTTGTTACTACTACTACATCGCTTCCATACCCACCAGCAGAACCTACAGATCATACTTCTAGTTTTCCTTATCCTCCAGCAGAACCTAAAGTTATTTCTACCACTACATCACTTTCATACCCACCAGCAGAACCTAAAGATCATATCACCACTTTTCCTTATCCTCCAGCAGAACCTAAAGTTGTTACTACCACTATATCGCTTCCATACCCACCAGCAGAACCTGAAGATCATGTCACGAGTTTTCCTTATCCTCCGGCAGAACCTAAAGTTGTTTCTACCACTACATCGCTTCCATACCCACCAGCAGAACCTAAAGATCATGTCACCAGTTTTCCTTATCCTCCAGCAGAACCTCAAGTTGTTTCTACCACTACATCGTTTCCATACCCACCAGCAGAACCTAAAGATCATATCACCACTTTTCCTTATCCTCCAGCAGAACCTAAAGTTATTACTACCACTACATTGCTTCCATACCCGTCAGCAGAACCTAAAAAGCCCAGTTTTCCTTATCCTCCAAAAGATTCTGAGAAAGTACCAACAATCACATCTTTCCCATACCCACCAGCACAGCCAAAGGAAACCAGTGTTAGCTTTCCATATCCACCAGCAGAACCTAAGAGACCAAGTTTGTTCTACCCTCCAGCAGAACTAAAAGTGCCAGTGTCTTCATTTCCATATCCACCTGCAGAATACTAGATTGGAAGTACATTATGCCATTAAAGACTTGTAAAATTATGTACATTTAATATATAATAATTAATAAGACTTTAAACTCTGTTAAAAGTAGTTTTTGTTAGTATATTATTTATATAATTAATAATAATAATTTTTTCCAAGAATCCATAGGCTTATTCTTAGAAACTCGTAAAAACTGTCGTAAAACTGATGAAGTAGGCAGTAGTTTCTTAAAGCAGGAAAAAGAAAATATTTTAAATTTTCCCAATTAAGAATAAATGATATATGCCATGACTGACCAAAAAACCGGCCAAGTGCAAGTTAGACTTGGGCAATTAGTGTTACGTACGTTGATTGCGTTTAAAATAAAATTTTTTATTACGGAAGTATAAAATGATCAATAACTTCACAAAACGCTTCTCAAATGAGTTTTCAACAAATTTTTTTTCCAATCTTTATTGAAACTGATTATATTCCAGATAAATTATTAAAGACTCGTGATAATTTTCGTTCAATCTACACCCTGTGGAGAATATTCCAGAACTTTTTTAAAATTTTTTGATCAGTACTTTTTGAAATAAGGGTGGCATAGCGATTTTTCGCAATTTTTTAAAGAAGTATGTTCAAATATTACATTATATATATTTTTGACACCCTTCTCGATGACCTAGAAAAAACATTGTTTTCCCTTCCGATTTACCCCTTACAACTAACCTCTTAAATCAAAATTTAACTTTCAAAATTACACGGCTCTGATGAGGCCATCAATTTATATATTTCAACTTTCTATGTCAAACAGTTTCGGAGAAAATCGGGTGTGGCAGACGGACAGACACCGAAGTAGTCTTATAAGTGTTCTGTACGGAACACTAACAGTAGGTGGTGCGAACTCACCGTGAGATCTCGGATTTCAGTGTTAGGTATAATTTATAACAAGATGTGCTATTAAAATAGGAGCGTTTACCATACAGTTAAGTCTTTGCCACACAGAACGCGTTATAACGCGGCGCTCAGGGAACGCGCGTTGGCCTTGGCGTTCGGCGATATGGCTACGTCACACACACGTTCTCTCTGGGCGGGCGATCCAGTATTGTGTGTGTTTGTACAGTAGATTCACTGAATTGAAAGCAATGAGTAGTTCTGATGAGGAGGAAGCTCTGCTTCTTCTAGCTCTAATTGAGAATAGTGTAAGGAAGAGACGGTATTGGGTGCACCCAATCAATAAAAAGAGAGAAGAACTAGGTGAATACCACCGTCTACATGAACTATTGCAGCCGAATATTCAGAAGATCACCACTAACTGGAGGAGACCTGTTGGAACTAGGGAAAGACTAGCCGTTTGTTTGAGGTAAGTTGATCAAAAATTATTGCTTGCTTTTTTACAAAAGTATTTATTTTAATTAATTATGACCCACTGAAAATATAATAGGTAACATAGGTAACACTCATCGTTAAAAATTCGTACGAGCAATGTAATATAAAAAATAATGGAAAAACATTGAGCTTAAACGATTTGAACTTAAAGACACTATGAAAAAAACAAACAAACATAATAGGTAACGACGCTAATCTGTTTGAAAACGAGTCCCATAATTTTCATATAAATGTCGTGCGCTTTCGTACGAATCATTGGTTGAAGAGCCCACAGGACTTATGTGGTGGTAAACTGGGAACGGAGACGTACTATGTCCTGAGGGAGATGGAGAATAGTCGTATTGCATTGGCGACCCAAGTTCTTTCATTTTCATTTTTGCGAAGAGTGTAGCAAGTTCCATCTTCATCAGTGCTTGTGTCGCTGGCTGGAATTTTCTGAAAGTGTCAGCATAACTGAGAAATAAATAATCTATGCCATCAAACTCGCGTCTTGCAGGCTTATTTTGCAAATAAAGGAGGACTTTGTCCACGGCCATGTTCGGGAGTGTATCATGTTGGGTCTCAAGTTCAACTTTCTTTTTTTTACGTGGAGGCGGGGGTGGCATTGGCGTTTGTGTAGAGGGTGGATGTGTTTGTGTTTCATGTTCCTCAGCTTCATTTTGAGGTTCAGGAGTTTTATTGTCCAGAAATATGGAGTCTTCAATTTCATCACTTGGTATATTGCTGTCAGCGGGACGGGTTCGAAGGGTGTCATCCAAAAATTGCATTTGTTGACTTCATTGCCACTTCTGGTACTTTTTGGCCTGCCCCGTTACACCTTTCACGCTTTTCTTGTACCTCAAATAATTGTCCCGTAAACTTTTCCATTTTGTCTTGGCTGCATCACCTAAAAAAATAAATAAAATGAAATAAAATAAAAAAATAAATAAAAAAATTTCGATTAGTAGTTCCAAGTGTATATGATTTCAAAAATGTAATAAGTATTTAATAGGTATTCTTTATTTTTCAGGTATTTGGTTACTGGCGACAGTGACCAGACCATCGCTTTTTCTTTCCGCCTGGGACGTTCAACTGTTTCCAACATAGTAAAAAACGTTTGTCGGGAAATATGGAACGTTTTGCAGCCAATATATTTGCCCTCTCCCACGACACGGACGTGGAAAGAAGCTGAGGAAGGTTTTTCAGCACTATGGGGTTTTCCGAACTGTGTTGGAAGCATAGATGGAAACATCAAATTAAAATGCCCCAACAACAGTGGATCTGAATATTACTGCTACAAAATTTTTTTTTCTTGTCCTTCTGGCAGTGGTGGACCCATTGTACAAGTTCATAGTAGTTGACATCAGAAGTTATGGACGGCATAGCGACAGTGCTATACTTGGGAATTCAGCTTGCTACCGGCAGTTCATTGATGGAAAAAATATTCTCCCTCCGAAGCCACTACCTGGCACAAATACTCCCATGCCTCATGCCATCGTCGGTGATGAAGGCTTCGCACTTCAAACGTACCTAATGAGGCCTTATCCCAAAGCTGGAATGATCGATCAAAAAAAAAAAATTTCAATGAACAACTCAGTCGAGCCCGTCGCGTCGTGGAAAATGCGTTTGGTATATTGGCCATGAAATGGCGTGTATTTTTGAGACCAATAGAAACAGGTGTCTCAACAGCAGATTGCGTAGTTAAAGCTGCTACCTGTTTGCATAACTATATTATAATGAAAAATGATGTTCACCTGGAATATACAGCCAATGATCTCACGAAAGATGATGTTATAGAGCCTATGCAAGCGCTCGTACCAACAAATGCCATCAATAGAAGATCAACCAATCCTGCGATTCAGGTCCGCGAAAAGTTTTCTGATTACTTTGCCAGTAGGTCATAATTTTATGAGTCTTGTTTATAACACATAAGTAATATTAAACTATGTTAATAAATTACGATATGTAGGTATTCGTACTTACTTGTAATACCCAGCTCTTCAGCAATTCCATTCCATGCCTTCGCCTTCTTCACCACATTTTTGTACAAATGATGTGAAGGATCATACAAATAAACGAACTTTCTCACTTGTTCAATAAACTTCTCGGTTTCTTCACCCATCTTGGTCTGGAAAAAGAGGCAACGAGAACGCCAGTAACGCGCGTGAATTTTGTAATTTTCCACAACCCGAATGGATGACGTCGCGTTCCGGAAAGTAGCGCTGAGTCATAACACCACGTGTGTGACAGGGATGATGCAATGTTGCCACATACAACCGTATCGCCGTAACGCAACGGTACAGGAACGCCGAACGTCGCGTTATAACGCGTTCTGTGTGGCAAAGCCTTTAGGGCTTCTCGAGGATTTTCATTTCCTGTAGCGGCTTTTTGAGTTTTAAGCCCAGATCCAAAAAAGAATAGGCAGAGTATTTTATTCATTACGAGGGCTATAATACGTTAAAAAGTATTGGCGTAGATTCTTGACTTGAACACTGTAAAGTTCATTAACTTGTACTAGTCCTCGGCTACCTTTACTATGCGATATGTAGAGTTTGGATGTAGGCCTAGACACAAAAAACTAATAGATAGAGCAGGGGTGCTCAAACTTGAACTGCTGGCGATCTACCTCAATATTGTTAGACTACGATCGATCGACTCTGAGAGGCTGCAAGTAAGTGTGATGCAGGATTGTCGTCTAGGTAGGGTGTATCGTGGCATAGATATTAGTTTTCCGCACAATATGCATTTTTTTAGTCGAGGTAAGTGTAGGTCTGCTCTAAAATGTCAATGAAAAAACTCATAATTATTCAAAATTGCGAGTTTATTGGTTCTTACAAAACAAACGAGTTCTAGTGTCTAAACTTAACTAAAGAGTGACTTTGGATGTTGAAGCGTGGCACTGCATGTCCTCGGCATACTTTTCATAAGATGGTACGTAATTACCGAGTACTAATCGCAAGCATGATGACATATGTTCGTCAGTTAGTCGATTGCGATATTTTGACTTAATTATCTTCATTTCAGAAAATGCAGACTCGCACAAGTAAGTTGACCCAAACATTGCCGTCACTTGAAGGGCGATTTGTCTTAGATTCGGATATTTATCTTCAGATATAAAACACCAAAATTTTGTATCAGATGCTGTGGCTTTGAGATGTATATCTGATATAATCTGCACTAACTCATTTTCAACAGAACATGAGTCCATGTTAAACTGACTTGCTATTTCAGTAGCTAATTCCTCAATGTTTTTACACGAAAAAGGATAACTAATAAATGATGCGATATTTGCCAATTTACTGAAATCATAAAAACGTATTTTGAATTGGCCCAAAATATTTGATAATTCTGCCTCATAAATATCATAATTCAACTGAGGAATCCTTGCGTTCAAAGACTTTCAGATCCTTTCTTTTTAGTTGATCTATCATAAGTTGCAATTTACTTTTGAATTGCGCTAATCATCTCAATAATAGTTTTTTTCCTTTACCTTGAAGCTCCAAATTAATGGTGTTTAAATGCATTGTGATGTCTGTCAAAAATGCCAAATCAGTCAGCCATTTTCCGTTTTTCAGCATCTTTCGTCCAGAAAAGCTGTTATTTCGGGCAATAATTCTTGAAACCTTTCTAGGAACTTTCCGCGACTCAACCACCTGACGTCCGTGTGAAGAACTAAATCAGTGTGTTCAGCTGACTCACTATCTTCCAACTGCAATTTAAAGAGCCGTCGTTGCAAGCTACGTGCACGGATAGAATTCACAATTTTTATTGCAATGCCCATAATCTCCTCCATATTTAGAACTTTTGAACACAAAACTTGTTGATGTATAATGCAATGGAAGGAGAAAAATGAAGGGAAATCATCATTAACTCGATACAATGCCACAAAACCGTTTTCGTTTCCAGTCATTGCTGGTGCTCCATCGGTTGTAATGCACACTAGTTTATATATTGGTAGCTTGTAGTTTGTTACAAAATTGAAGAAAATGTCTTATATATCTTCGCCACGGGTCTTTCCTTTCAGAGGAATCATTGTGAAAAACTCTTCCTTAGCCGACATGTCATTGAATACTATTCGAATAAAAATACACAGCTGGGCAGTGTCTGTCATATCGGTGGATTCGTCGAACTGTAAAGAAAAGTATGTACATTCCATGATATCATGTTTTAGTTTATCTGCCATGTCCTGACTCATGACTTCAACACGCCTTGTGACAGTCGGACGAGATAACTGAAGTCTAATAGCAGACATAATCTCTGTTTTATTTTTAAAATCTCCAAATAAAGTCTTACCCGCTTCAGTAAATGCTTCCTTCACACCCAATCCATCATCAAATGGTTTCTTGTGTTTCGCCAATATATGAGATATTTTAAATGACGCGATCGTTGCAGCTTTTGATTGTTTGGCTGGTCTTGTGAACATGGTTTGTTCTTTTTTCAGACAAGTTATCAAATCACGTACTTTTCGTTTTCTTAATTCACTCTGTGACGGAAAATCCTTTTCACAGTTTTTATGAACCATTTTATGACGCCTCTCTAAGTCCCCACGCTTAGGTATTGCAACTGACGCACGGCAAATGAGACAAATGCACTTATCCTTTACCATAGAAAAGAAAAATTCTTCCTCCCAATCGTTATTAAAATGATAAGTTTTACTTTTCTTCGCCGCACTCATTTTGGACTATTTATTAATAAACTTTGTATCGATGTATCGCCTTCAAGTTACAACTCAGACTGACTCCTATTCCTGCAGGCGCAACATTTATATCGGCGCGAACGAATTCTCGAATGTTCCCGTCAAACACGCCGCCCAAAGTTTCTAGAAAAATCGGCGGGAATCAAAAACACGGCTTTTCTTTGACAAGTACCGCCCGTTCCTTTGATAAAGCCGCCTTTTGCCGCTAGCAGGGGGTTATTACGAAAAAAGAAAGTGATGAGGGGGTTATTCTGGCCTAATTGTGGATCGAATAAATTTTAGTAGTTTATTCATTACATTTTGTTTTAGTTACCTAAAACAAAATCCGTGAATAGAATCGGAATTTTTTTCTCGAGATCGACTCAAAAAGCACCGCGACCGTTTGAGCACCCCTGAGATAGAGTATGACATTCAAAAATCGTTTCCCTCCAAATCAATGATCCATTAGAAACTGCAGTGAGTATGATAAGGACAAGTAGACAGCATTGGGTGAAATTTAAACGCTGTCTTATACCAAAAAATTACTGTATCCTTCGTCCGTGCTGCGGCCATAAAAACCAGAATCGCACGTTGTCTGCTAGTAAAATTTGTTGGGAATGCGTACTGGTATTATTATATTATTATATTCGTTAATTTTAATAGCAGGTTATATGTGGTAAAGCAAAGGAAAGCAAACCCATTGATTCTTTTGAAATTTGATGTTATAGGAGGATGCTGAGAAATTTCTGGACCGCTAGAAGAATCAATCAAGCTATACTGAAAGAACTAAACATAACCATAAGATTATCATCACTGTGTCTAGAGAGAATTCTTCAGTATTTTGGACATCTGGCCAGAAGTCCGGGTGATAATGTAGACCAGCTTATAATGATAGGAGAGGTCCAGGGTAAAAAGAGTAGAGGCCGTTTGCCAACAAGATGGTCGGATCACACAAAACAAGTTATAGATCAGCCACTCCATGTGTCTATATACTTGGCAGAAGATCGAGAGAGAGATGGAGGGAAACGGTGGACAGAACAATAAAGTCATTCCAAAGAGATCCCGATTCTCAAAATTAAGGAAACAAATAGAGAGAAAGATATGTGGTTAGATATCTTTTTCTCTTTCGCGTCAACAGGGCCACCCCAATACCCAAAAATAGAAATAACGAAAAAATGCAACTTGACCATTTTGAAAAAACAAGATGGTGTCTCAATATGGCGGCTAGAAACAAAAAAAATCATGATTTCATAGCGGAATTAAGTTAACTGAACTTCAAAACTGAGACAAAATTCAATATTGAGGTAAATGCAATATTATAATAATTAGAGTAACCAACATAATTTTATGTAATATCAACATGGCGGACCCAATATGGCGTCTAAAACCGAAAATTTCACGAAAAATGAGCAGTTATGGATATTCGCAGTGAGATAGCACTTTTTCGTACCGGATCACTATCGCTGGCTCATCATGAATATAAATTAACAACTTATCGTAACCTAACCAAGTCTAACCTACTCCAGAGAAAGGCAACTTAACCTAACAAAACTTAATGCATCATACCTTACGCAACAGAAAGGAAAATTAACGTAATAAAACTTTAGGCGTCATAACTTACAAGGTAGAAAGAGAGATTAACCTAACTTAACCTCATGCAGCAGATTCTAACCTAACTAAGTTAGCTTAACCTAACTTAGCCTAAAGCATGATAATCGAAAAAAACATAAAGCTTCATAGCTTAGACGTCGAGAAAGCAAATTAAGCGAACATATCCTGAGGCATCATAGCTCACACAACAGAAGGGCAACTTAACCTAACCTCATCTGAGGCAGCTTTACTTAATATTCACAACAGAAAAGCATCTACCTACCTACCTATCTAACTTAGCACTACCTAAGGCATCTTAGCTTACATAACAGAAAGGTAGCTTAACCTAGCACAACTTAAGACATCATAACACATATTCTATAATTTTATTAAGCAGCAATTCGATACCCGGGTGTGCACAATGTTTCATTCATATTGAAAATTCATAATGAAAATATGTGTGCTTTATTCAGAATTATTTGTATGAGATCTGCATTATCTTATGCGTATTTCTGTGTGTGCATATTCAGTAATCTTCTTTTATTTACCAAATATTGAATGGTTTCAACAGGCTTATAAACGACATAAGCGTTTATTTAAATTGTTGTTTAACAAAATTTTGTTAAAAGAGTAAATTTCAAGATTTGTATACTTTAATAGGGATATGATTAAATCCCTATTAAGCTTATTTAAAATTGCTATGTTTGTATAAATGTACCTTTATTATGTGCATAATTGTATCTTTGCATTTAATAACACTGGTCAACACTAGTCATGCCACACGAACTTTGATAGCTAATACTGTTTTAGCTAACTACCCTTATTTTATTAAACTGCAGTTGTTTTGTTTCAATTAGCCTCAGTTTTCTTGTGATACGGTAATATTTATAACTAGTACTACGTTAACATGTCGAGAAAGTGTAGTAAGGACTCTTTTTGTTATGTTTTTGGTGAACTGACTTTCAAAAAACAAAGACGAAATTTCACAAAACTAGTCTTGGAGAGTTATCACCGGTATTTTGGTTTCGCTGTGGCCCATCAAGACAAATCCTGGGCCCCTCATATTTGTTGCATAACGTGTGTGAAGAATTTAACCGATTGGAAGAAAGGGTCCAGTCATATGCCGTTTGCTGTACCCATGATTTGGACCGAACCAAGAGATTACATTTCGGACTGCTATTTTTGTCTTACTGACGTAGATGGTATAAATTTCAAGAAAAAACACAGTTATTTACCCTAATTTACCTTCACCCATGAGATCAGTCCCTCATAGTGAAAATTTGCCTATACCAGTTGCATCTGCGTCCGTTGAGATTAACGATACACAATCCTCCACTTCAAGCCAATGTGTTGATGAGGACGATGACTCTGAGTTTGAAGAAATTCTAACCAAGCCATACTTGATAACTCAAGGTGACCTAAACGATTTGATTCACGTTTTAAATTTGTCAAAAAAGCAGTCAGAACTATTAGGATCTCGATTAAAAGGCTGGAATTTGCTACATCATGAAACTAAAATCAGCTATTTTCGAAATCGTGAACCCAAATATGTTGGCAGATTACTGCTGGACAATCAAAAGGGACCAACCAGGATCTAAATTTGCTAGAAAATCTTATATCGTAACTTTATAATAAAACTTTTTTACATTTTTGGTTTAGGAGGTCATTGTTTTTTGAAATATTTTAAATTACTTAAGAGAATAAAATTCTTGGCTAACAGATTTTTTTTTAATGTTTGTTTTTACTGCCAACCACCTATTAAAGTAAAAAATATCATAAAAGTCCATGTGGCACGACAAAGTTACAATTTTGTTTACCAGTGTAATTAGTGTCTATTTTAAAATCATAAGAGAAGTTTTAAAAGCTACCTAGTTAGTACAAATTTCTATTACGTTAAATTTTTAAGTAAGTTTAACAGAGATATAATTTTAAAAAACTATACAAATCTTGAAATTTACTCTTTTAACAAAATTTTGTTAAACAACACTTTAAATAAACGCTTATATCGTTTATAAGCCTATTGAGACCATTCCATATTGGGTAATTAAAAGAAGATTACTGAATATGCACAAACAGATATACACATACACAGAATGAGATAACGCAGATCTCATACAAATGATTCTGAATAAGGCTAAAAGAGTGTATGAAAATAAAGCATATATACGAGGCATGTTTTTTAAGTAAGTACCGTTTTGCGATTCCGCCGCCGCAGCGATACGGTCGGCGTTCCGCGCATGCGCGCTGGTAACCTACATCTCATGTCTACGCACTGACGCCATTACAGTCTGATTCTTCATTGTATACGTTGTTTACTGAGTGTTTAAGATGCCTCCGACAATCGTGAGTCCCGCCGATTGTGAAGTACGGGCTGTTATACGATTTCTTAGTGCTAAAGGCGTAAAACCGATCGATATTCATCGTGAGATCTGTGAAGTTTACGGACAAAACATTATGAGTGATGGAATGGTAAGGAAATGGGTGAGAGCATTTAAAGATCGCCGCACAAATGTGCATGATGAAGAACGGAGTGGGCGTCCTTCGGTCGTTAATGAAGATTTGGTGCAGAAAGTGGACGAAAAGGTGAGAGAAAACAGACGCTTTACAATTTCATCATTGTGCGACTGCTTTCCTTAATATTCTCGTAGTGTTTTGTATCGCATTGTGACCGAGAACTTTTTTCTCAGGCGGCAGAATTTTATGAGGAGGGTATTCAAAAACTGGTGCCACGTTATGACAAGTGCCTCAATATTCACGGAAATTATGTAGAAAAGTAGATTAAGGTACAGGCTTTCATGTAAAAATAAAATTATAGCGATATCTTTGCACGTCTTTTTTTAATTCCAAAACGGTACTTACTTAAAAAACATGCCTCGTATTTTCATTACGAATACACATTATGCACACCTGGGTATCGAATTGTTGCTTAATAAAATTATAGAATATGTGTTATGATGCCTTAGGCTGTGCTAGGTTAAGTTGCCTTTCTATTATATAAGCTAAGATCCCTTAGGTAGTGCTAGGTTAGGCTGCCTTTCTGTTCTGTAAGCTATAATGCCTTAGATTATGTTAGGTTAAGCTGCCTCAGGTTAGATTAGATTAAGTTGCCTTAGATAAGGTTAGGGGACGCTACCCTTCTATTGTGTAAGCTATGATGCCTTAGGATATGTTAGCTTAACTTGCCTTCCGGACGTCTAAGCCTTTTGATTTTTTCAATTAACATGTTTTAGGCTGGTTTGGTTAAGCTGACTTAAGTTAATTTGGGTTAAACTGCCTTAAGTTAGGTTAGAATCGGCTGCATTAAGTTAAGTTAAGCTCTCATTATGTTTTGTAAGTTATGACGCCTAAAGTTTTATTATGTTAATTTTCCTTTCTGTTTTGTAAGGTATGATGCATTATGTTTTGTTAGGTTAAGTTGCCTTTCTTTGGAGTAGATTAGGCTTGGTTAGGTTACGATAGGTTGGTAATTTATATTATATGATGAGCCAGCGATAGTGCTCCGGTAAGAAAAAGTGCTATCTCACTGCGAAATCTCCATAATTGCCCGTTTTTCTTGAAATTTTCGGTTTTAGGCGCCACGTTGGAGCCACTATGTTGATATTACATAAAATTATGTTGGTTACTCTAATTATTATAATATTGCATTTTGTCTTAGTCTTGAAGTTCAGTTAACTTAATTCGGCTTAGAAATCATGATTTTTTTGTTTTTAGCCGCCATCTTGTTTTCTTCAAAAGGGCCAAGTTGCATTTGAAAACCCTCGCTTCAACGAAGAAATTGACACCCTTGATTTTTTTTTTTCGTTATTTCTATAGATCAATCGTGACCGATTTGTAAAAAGGAAAATATAAAACTTTATTGGATATATATATATATATATATATATATATATATATATATATATATATATATATATATATATATATATATGTATATATATAAATATATACATATATATATATATATATATATATATATATATATATATATATATATATATATATATATATATGTATATTATGTATATATGTATATTATGTAGTTAACACTTCTTCGCGAAGTGCCATATCCGATACGGACGTAGGCGACCCTCTAGCCTTCGTCCTTCGTTCCTTTTTTTAAGCGTTCCACCGACAAAGGGTACCTACAGTTTAATGCCGGTTCTGAATGGTTCGAGGGCTTTACTAGGCATGATACTACGGTTGGTTTACCATTGTCTTCCCGAGAGACGCGACCGTCACATTGTAATGTAATTTTTTTTTTTTTAATTTATTATTTCCCGAGTCGAGAATCGAACTCGGGTCGACGGCGTAGAAGGCAGTCACGTTAACCTCTACGCTATAGCCGCCTCTTAGCTAACTCTATGCACAATAATTTTACTTCATTTTCTTAGACTTTTTATAAAAGCTGATGAACCAATGAATATTTTATATATCTGATTTCACTTACATTCAACAAAATTGTAATTCATTATATCCAGTCGCCTTGCGTTAAGGACGCTGTTAGTATTGGATCTCATTTACCATTGATGTAAAGCGAAGCCTTGGTTTCAATCCTATCAGTTCATTCATTTAGGGTAACAGTAATAATAAGAATAACAATGATAATAATAAGGCACCGACTCCACAACAAGAAATCCCATCCCTCGTTTAATCTTCAAACGGAGCACGCAACCAATGCTCAACAAAATAAACAAGCACAGAATACCCCGGTATATAACAGGCTTAGGCACAATCGAAGACATTCACACAATCACCAATCTAACACAAAATAATCAAAAACTCTCGCAACGACAAAGAAACCCCAACAGCACAAATCCAGAATTCAAATGGCAAATAAGAATAGAAAACAAAATCAACATCAGAAGAGATCTAGAACACCTTACCCAGTTTATAAATAGGAACGCGTCCAAACGTGGGTGTAGACAAGATAAAATCCAATCTCCCAACTGAACGCTGTCAGAAATCCTTGATACTTTGAAATAAAAACTATCCGTATATGCCACAAGACTCCGTAGATACAAAGAATCAGACGAGAAGAAAGACACCAACAACCTCTTCCGAAGAAGCAAAAACAGTTCTACCGAAAAACTATGTACAACGAACAGACAGCCAGACTGAACCACCAAACAAACAAGAACTCACAGATTATTGGAAAAGTATTTGATCAAAACCCAAACTACACAATAATACCACCTCTGGATCAAAGCCGAAGAAGACAAACATAAACATGTGACAGAACAAGAAAATTCCACATTAACTACATAAGAAATTACAGAAACAATCAAACACACAACTGGAAATGTTTTGGAATAGACAATATACAAAACTTCTGGTTTAAAGAGTTTACCACCACACGCGAAGCACTCATACACCAAATTAACAAAGCCATTCTACAACCACACACAGTCCCCATTTTCCTTACACAAGGAATAACATACGTCAAACCCAAAAGCTCAGATACCACAAACCCGTCAAAGTATCGACCTATCAGCTGTCTTCCAACCCTATACAAGATTATAACAGCCACAATTTCCAAGAATGTAGAACAACACCTAATAGACAGCAATATTCTCACAGAAGAGCAAAAGGGGTGCAGGAAGAATAGCCCAGGATGCAATGAGCAGCTGATCATAGATAGCATGATCATGAGACAAAACAGAAAAGCACACAGAAACCTCCACACCGGTTATATAGACTATAAAAAAGCCTTCAACTCCATAGCCCACAGTTGGTTAATTAGAACCCTAGAAATCTACAAAATCCCCAAAACCTCAAGTAATTTCTCGTGCAAATTATGAAAATATAAAAAAACCAAAATCCACGTAAAAACACAAATGGAACGCATCCAAACAGAAGAGCTGTACATCAGACGGGATATATTTCAGGGAGACTTGCTCAGCGCTCTATGGTTTTACCTCTGTCTCAATCCATTCTCAAATACACTAAACAGAACAAACCATGTCTTCTGCATTAGACACCATAAAGTGAACCAACATAAAATAAACCACCTTCTATATATGGATGACATAAAACTCTACGCTGCCACAGAAACACAGCTGAAACAACTCCTCAAAATCACAGAAACATTCACCTTAGATATCAATATGGAATTTGGTATAAGTAAATGCAAAGTGCTCCACATCAACAAAGGCCAGTGGAAAGGCCGCCATGAGACAGAAACCATTAACAATGAAACACTCGATAACATGCTCGACAAAGAAACATTCAAATATCTAGGCTTACATCAAAGCACCAAACTGAACCACACTCAAATGAAAACAGAGCTCAAAACCGAATTCAAAAACACACTAACGAAACTTATACACACAAAACTGAACTCCGAAAATCTTACTAAAGCCATCAACATGTTCGCTATATTTATACTCACATATTCATTTGGTATCATCAAATGGACACACACAGAGATAGAAAACATTCACATCCTTATACGTTCTCAATTCGCCAAATACAGGAAATGACACCCCAACGCATGCAAAGAAAGACTTACCATCGAGAGGAAGGCAGGAGGAAAAGGAATCATAGATATAAGATCACTACACACAAAAAACATACGAGCACTTAGGAAATTCTTTCACACCAAGCAAACCAGCCTCCACACAAAAACTACACACCTATATACGTATTTCGGGCAGACCACCCAGCAGACACACACAGTCACACCCAATTACAATAGGAAAAGATGAAAACGTGGTTAGAAAAAATACTCCACGGAAAACACAGATACCACATAGAACAAGACCACATAAATAAAAAACAATGATATACCCACATACAGGATGGGCAGCTATTCCCTGAAACAGAAGGCTTCTTACTTACCATCCAGGATAAAGTCATATTAACCAGAAACTACCAAAAGAATATCATCAAAGATCCAACTATTACAGAAGACAGATGCAGGAAATGCCACCAGCATAAAGAAACGATCGAACATGTAACAAGCGGATGTAAAATATTAGCCGGAACGGAATACACAGCCAGACATGACTCAGCGGCAAAAGTAGTTCACCAAGCACTAGCCACAACATACAAAGTCATAGAAAGCACAGATCCCTACTACAAATACACACCAACATCCTTACTTGAAAATAAAGATTACAAGCTCTACTGATACATCAATATCCATACAGATAAAACAGTCCCCGCCAATAGACCCGATATTACTTTTCAATACAAAAAAGAAAAAGTCACCTATCTAATTGACATAGCTGCCCCCAACGACACAAACATCCAAACGAAATACGCAGAAAAAATCTCCAAATACACAGACCTTGCAACAGAAATAAAAAGGCTATGGAAACGAGAAAAAGTGATCATCTTCCCCCTCATCATCTCAGGCCTTACACCAGGACCATTCACACCACACTTAGTACAATTAAGACTCAACACAAACATACACAGAAACATTTAGAAGTCAGTGATTTTGAAAACATGTAATACTATCAGGTCATTCCTTAATACACAATGGTAATAGGGTTTGTGCTGAGTTGGCTTGGGCCCGTTAGCCAAACATGGAACCACATTGACCAAATGTGAGAAAGAAGAACTTTTTGGCGATAATAAATAATAACGATTTGATCGGTGAATATCTAAACGGTCAAAAGCCTTCTCAAATAAAAAAGAGAGGGACACAAATGCTGCTCAATATGAATGACAATGAGATGGTTGAACAACTTATAGAATGCAGAAACCTGAGCCGTCAATAGGCGCGAATAAAGTAGACTTTTTGTTAAAAAAGCACTCACTCACCCAAGCCCAAGCGAATGGCTCTAAAAACACTGACTATATACAGAATATTCTAGCTCACTGTGGAAAAAGAACGGAGAAGCAGATTTAAGAGCAGCATGGTTAAAGCAAGTTGAGAACTTAAGAAGTTTCCTTATTCAACTCCACCAAGATCTTTAGTGCTATTATTTTAGCAACTGCTATTAACACCTGGACAATTTCTGCTGCGATATACACTTTCGGGGTCATTAAATGAAACGACCTCAATGTACACGAATTGGACGGACTAACTAGAAGGATTCTGACCAGATTTTGCTGCCTACAACCCAGACTCCGCTTGTTTACATCTAGACGCGATCCAAGATTAACAGTGAACTTGAGGAAGGGCAACTGAACACGATGAGTTACGATTTGGTTGAATGTAAGTGCTGTCAGATTTCTGAAATTTAAATGATTTAAGCACAATATCGCATGCAGTAACTATCAAAGCCGTAGTTCCTAGCAAGTATAGGAAACTACTAAAAAAGATCTGGTTGTGAGGACTCTCAGGGAGTCATAAAATTGCTATTTTTAATAAACTTGCTGTAGCTGTACTTCTCTATTTCTTTAGAGTGGTGAAGTGGACGAAGAAAGAATTGTGAGATCTGGATGTTAACAGGGGAAAATCATGCACTTGAATCAAACTCTCCATCCTCGATCCTCTGTTCTTCGAATATAGCTTTCACGCCAAGATGGAAGAGATCTTTTAAGGTCAGGATGTCTGTGTAATCGAATTGTGGTGGGAATAGCGTACAATGTTGTAAAAAGTTGCGATCTCTTTCCTAGAAATAGTCTACGCCCACGAACAGAGAGGAGTGGAATCCTTCTTGTCTAGGAAGGCGAAAAGCGCAGTAAACTTCAGCGACGTCATCGGTCAACGAAATGGCGAGATTAACATCCTAAATTTCTTTAATAATAATAATAAACACTGAGGTGGTCACTGTACTTAAAATAAACAGTTAATAGAGTAAAGAATAATAAAAAAGGAAACTGGCAATAAACATATTGTCTAAAATCAAAAAAAGTAGACTTATTCAAAGTAATATGGCGAATGCCCACCAAAAAAGATATATAAAAATGAAGCCAATCAAACTAAGATGGAGGCTTTAGATCTACTTACACAATAACTGGCCGCTTTTTCTATAAAGTACAAGAGTTATGATATCCAGCAAAAATAATAACCAATTTGATACGTAAAAACGTATTTCAAGTGATCACAACATAATTTTTATTTTAAATTTCTGGTTTAAGCCCTTATAAACTATCCTTGAACCCTTAATCTAATATTATATTTACCTGATAGAATTCATGGTTGATGGCATAACTTACCTCCTACCTAAAATCAATAAACCGCGAGGATCCTCTCGCTGCAGACCTGTTGGATGTCTTTCAACATTATGCAAATTATTTACATTCTAGAGAAAATGTATAAACACCTTGAGAAAAACACGTTGCTTGATGAGAAACAGAAAGAATGTCGCAAGGTGTCGTGCGGCTGCACAAAACTGCTGATATTTGACCTGATCATCATGTAAAAAATGGCAAATTTCGTTTACTCCACATACATTAATTATCAGAAAGCGGTAAATAGTCTGTCATACTCATGACTTTTAAAAACTCTGGACTTATACAAAATCGAAAGTTATATAGCTAGTTTGCTTAAAAATGTAATCAGCCGCTGGACCCTAACCTTCTGCTTAATGTCTTTAAGAATCTTTATTAGGCGGATACAAATTAACAGGGGCAGTAATAGATTATTTGTCAAAATTACTTCTTCTTCCTTCCAACAAATCTTAGTTCTCCTCCTAAATTATCGTCTTTGCCTCCTCCTCTTGGCCTCTTATACCTCCCCTTAAAACCGTTGAGCTTCAAGGTTTATTATATGTCTAAGTTCAAATTCCACCTGTATGAAAAGTAGGGAAGGGAATTTAGGTATAAGACTTGCGGAACTCTTATACCATATATATTCAGTTCTCCGCTGTAACATACGAATACAGTGCCTTTACTCAACAATTTAATAAATAGTTGAGCCAGTAAATGAAGGTATTGCATCAAACATTTTGTGAATTAATTAGAGAACAGTTTTATTTTTATATGCATAGGAGACCGCAATGGGTTAATTATTACAATGGTTTGACAAATTTATATACAAATAGTGTAGGAGCCCATGTGCTTCATTTTGAAACTCTAAACATACTAGAACTTGTCAATGAATTAAATAAAAATGGATTTTTGCAAACATTGTAAGTTTACAAAACGATCCCATCGTGCTAGAACTTACCAGCGCGGCTAAAAAAAACTTTCAAAAATAGTGTAGTGTCTACCATGGAGAAATTAGTGACATATTTGTATAAAGAGAGAAGTGTCTTCTCGATTCTATTTATTAGTCGATAGAGAAACTAAAACCCCAGCTTGGTAATTTTATTTTGAATTAGCAGACCACACTTTGCTAGTTCAGAAAGTGGCATAAGCTAGTTCAGAAAGTGGCATAACCTCTTAAGAACAAAAGACTTAAGAAACTTATTAATAGAGTTTATATTATTAACATCTTATTAATTTAAAACTGTTTGAAATACGAAAATATTTTGTTCACGGAAGTAAAAAATATTATTATATACGAATCACATAAAACAACGACAATAGTTATAAATTTAGGGTAGTTTATTCATTCATATGAAAGTAATCATATATAAAAATACGTTTGAAAAATAGTGACTTGGAGTAATATCCATATTTTGTTGTTAAATCTCTTAAAGTTTGCTGACCATTTAATTATATTTTTTCATGCATTTTAACACAAGCAAATAGTGTATTACTGGTAAGTGTGCATTTTCATTGTGTATATGTAATTCTGGAGGCAGTAAATTTAAAGTAAAAGGATCGTTGAATACATAATCATCAGAAGCAGATAAATCTTTGGAAATAAATTATTTTTTTCACTTTTAAATCCTTGTTTATCCATAATTTTTATAATTATAAGAATCTTAATTATTTAGTTAAAAAATTTCGGGAATATAATTTCTTTCCAGAATATCATCTTTGTATTGCTTTTTAAAGTTCTTCTAATTTCTTAATACAAATTTCACTTATGACAACACTATAAAGTGTTTACCGCACTTTTAAAATTAGAAAATATGATTAATAATTTTTTGTTGTAAAAGTCATTTTTTTTATATATTTACATACGTTATATTTTTATATATATATATATATATATATATATATATATATATATATATATGTATATATATATATATATATATATATATATATATATATATATATATATATATATATATATATATATATATATATATATATATTATATATATATATATATATATATATATATATATATATATATATATATAACTTACTACTTAAAACAATTTTTTTTTGCAAAATTCGACTTTATTCATCAACATAGTCTCCTTCAAGAGCGATATAATCAGTCCAATGCTTTTCTAACATTTCTATACCTTTCTTGTAGAAGGATTTGTCTTTGCCTTCAAAATAGGCCTCAGTTTCTGCGATAACTTCCTCACTGGAGCCAAATCTCTTTCCCGCGAGCAATTTTTTGAAGTCTGCGAGTAGATAATAGTCGCTGGGGGGCAAAATCTGGAGAATACGATGGATGAGGAAGCAATTCGAACTTCAATTCATGCAATTTTGCGATCATAACCATTGATCGTGATACGGTGCATTGTCTTGATGAAAGAGCACTTTTTTCTTGTTCATTTAGGGCCGTTTCCTTGCGATTTCTGCCTTCAAACGCACTAATAACTTTATATAATATTCGCTATCGATAGTTTCTCCCTTCTCAGCATAGTTGATGAAAATTATTCCATGCGCATCCCAAAATACAGAGGCAAACACCAAATGTTGTGTCTTTGGTCGCTGCGGGCGGCTTTCACTGGCTGCTGTCCACTCGGCTGACTGCTGATTTAATTCCGGTATGTAGTGGTGGATCCATGTTTCAACCATTGTCACATATCGCACAAAAAATCTTTTTTATTGCGCTTAAATAAGTCTAAATAGCGCTCAGAATCATCAACACGTTGTTGTTCTTGGTCCACTATGAGCAAACGAGGTACCCATTTCGAACAGAGCTTCTCATGCTCGAATGTTCACGCAAAATTCGACCAACACGTTCTTTTGTTATCTTTTAGGTGTCACCTATCTCACGTAATTTTACTTTACGGTCATCCAAAACAATTTTGTGGATTTTTTTATGTTTTCCGGTGTAACCACCTCATTTGAGCGTCCAGAGCGTTCAGCATCATTTGTGTCTGTACGATCGCGTTTAAATTGAACACATCAAAAAGTGATGAGTGATTCTCCAGAAGCAGAGTCCCCGTAACACTTCTCAAGCCATTGCTTTACTTGAACGGTATTTTTTCCCAACAAAAAACAGTGTTTAATGAAATGAATGAAATTTTGACACGTATTGTTTGAAAGTTTATACATTCTAAAAATCATATGGATTTTTTGAAATGGCGACATCTATATGTCAAACCAAAAACTTTTCAGACTACGTGTTATATATATATATATATATATATATATATATATATATATATATATATATATATATATATATATATGTATGTATGTATGTAGGTGGGTATGGATGTATTAATTCCTTATGTTCTATGTTCAAGGCTAGAGGTTAAATATAAAATACCCTTTCTTATTTTCAATAACAATTTTTGGAAAAGACCAGGAATCCAATCTACAGCTTTGCAGATGACAGTACGCTTATCTCATCATTCCCTTTGAATGCCGAACATCGGCTACTCTTGCAAATATCCAGAGAACAACTTACCAAAGACCTGGAAGAGAATTTCTTCCACTTTGGAGTGACAGTAACCAAGTAGAATTTAACGCGTTTTTTCTAAAAAAGTTAACGTTGCTGAACCTGACATAGTTATGTCAGGGCACTCCATTCCTTTAGCATTGTCACTCAATTTGCTGGGCGTTAATTTGGGAGTAAATATGTCTTGGCATGAGCATGTTGCAAGCATAGCAAAGAGAGCTTCTCAAAAGCTGGGAATATTATTTCGAACTAGAAAGCTTTACACTCCACAACAACTGTTAATTCTGTACAAAGCTGGAATACGTGTACTGTTCCATGTTTGGGACTCTACTCCCAAATATACACTGCATTTGTTGGATTCTATTCAGAAGAGAGCTGTTCGCCTAATTGGAGACCCGGAGCTGGCCAGTAACCTTGATTCGTTGGAACATCGAAGAACGGTTGGCGACTTCAGTTTATTCTATACTAGCCGTGCCCGCGGCTCCGCTCGCGTGGACTTGGTTCAGTACTATCGTCACTGCTTGTTCCTTATGTTATCTAACGTAATAAAATATCTGCCATTATTTCCCCTTATCCTCCATTATTTCTTCTTATCTCCCATTATCTCTACATAATTTCCATTATCTAGGCTTATCTCTGCTCATCTCCCATTATTTCTCCCTATCTCCCATTATCTCACCTTATCTCCCATTATCCAGGCTTATCTCGACTTACCTCGCAATATTTCTCCTTAACTCCCATTATTTCTCCTTATCCCCCATTATCTCACCATAACTCCCATTATCTAGACTTATCTCTGCTTATCTCCCATTATTTCTCCTTATCTCCCATTATTTATACTTATCTCCCATTATCTCACTTTATCTCTTATTATCCGTAAATCGGATAAGCGGTTCTCAAGTGATAAGCACACTAACGGACAGACAGACAGAGAGACGTTGCATTTTATATATATTATATTCTTTGCAACATGATATTGTTTCATATTTGATGGTTTAGGCAGTGTATTGCAAGAGAACGCGCTAACGGTAAGCTTTTTTCCGACTTGATTCACTATTCCTCATGTTACCTATTGTAATAAAATATTCACTGCTTATTCCTCATGTTACCTATCGTAATAAAAACACCTAAATCGGATAAGTTTAGGTGTCCAGTGATAAGCGCACTAACGAACAGACAGACAGACAGACAGAGAGACGTTGCATTTTAGATATATTATAGATATAGATTATTATTATTATATAACCTTGTCAAAGAATATATGTATAAATTTAAAAAAAGACACGTAAATCGGATAAGAGGTTCTCGCGTGATAAACGCACTAATGTACAGACAGACAGAGAGACATTACATTTTATACATATTATAGACTCTAGATATTCTCTGCTACATAATATTGTTCCATATCTAATGGTTTAGGCTGTGTATTGCAAGAGAACGCGCTAGCGGCAAACTTTTTTCCGATCATTCACTATTATCGTCACTGTTCATTCCTTATGCTACCTATCGTAATAAAATATAGCCTATAACCTGGCCAGAGAACATATGTATGTTTAAAAAAAGGACGTAAATTGGATAAGTGGTTCTATAGTGATAAGCGCACTAACGGACAGACAGACAGACAGAGATACGTTGCATTTTATATATATTATAGATGTAATAAAATATATATCTATAACCTGGTCAGAGAACATATGTATGAATTTAAAAAATCACGTAAATCGGATGAGTGGTTCTCGAGAGATAAGCGCACTAACGAACAGACAGACAGACAGAGAGACGTTGCATTTTATATATATTATAGACGTAGATTATTATTATTATTATATAATCTGGCCAAAGAACATATGTATGAATTTAAAAAAAGACACGTATATCGGATAAGTGGTTCTCGCGTGATAGATGCATTAATGGATAGACAGACAGACAGAGAGACATTGCATCTTATATATATTATAGATTATAGATATTCTCTGCTACATAACATTGTTCCATATTTAATGGTTTAGGCTGTGTATTGCAAGGGAACGCGTTAGCGGCAAACTTTTTTCCGACTTCATTCCCTATTATCGTCACTGCTCCTTCCTTATGCTACCTATCGTAATAAAATATAGCCTATAACCTGGCCGGAGAACATATGTATGTTTTAAAAAAAAAGTAAGTAACTCGGATAAGTGGTTCTCCAGTGATAAGCGCACTAATGGACAGGCAGACAGACAGACAGAGAGACGTTGCATTTTCAGCTTGTTACTCCTCGTATAACCCTTTTCAAGCAGTCTTTTATATGGAGAACCTTATCCCTTTGGAATAACTTGCCCAGGACTGTGTTTCCGATCGAGTACAATTTACAGCGATTCAAGAAGAACGTGAATTGCCTTTTCCGCACACATGTCGCTCCTGAAGCGCTTTAGAGATTTTCTTGCAGTACGTGTCCATAAAAAAATTGGTTATTACCAATTAAAATGCTTTATTTTGTTTCTTATTAAGCTTTTTTATACTAAGTTAGGTAGTAAATTGTAAGCTGAGCAAATTTTTATGTAATAAAATTACCATTGTTCATTAAATTTTTTAAGGTGCTATCTTGTCGCAAGTTCAGAGTATTTTTATCTATTATCCTAGCAATTAGTGGAAAGTATATAACATTTTGTGGTGATTTTATTATTTTGAAGGCAAGAGTTATGCTGGGAAGAAATTGATGTATTAACGAACAGGTTTAGATTTGAACCTTCAACTATAGCCAGTATTTACTAAGCTTATTTCAAGATTTTTTGCAGGGCTATCTGATCTGTATATTCTACATTAGCCAATCTTACCATCTAAAAAGGTTAGCAAATTTGATTTATGATGTGTATGTAAGGTATTATTATTGCTAAAGTGTTAAATTAATACTATCTTTAGCATAATAACTGTGTAAATATTTGTTAATATCTTCTAATTCGTATCTACCTGGCGGTATAACGATTATAGTGTTTTCTCCATAAAATTATTGCCATTGCGGAATTGCCACTAATAACATATTTGTATGACATACAACCTTAATACTCTTGCAAAGAATGAAGTAAGACGAGCTGTAATTTTAAACATAACCAACAACATTTTTTTTATTTAGAAGTTCGATTAACAGTATTTTTGTCGTTGTCGATATAAAAATATGAATTTCACCCAAAGGTTTTTGTAAATCACCAGGAGTCCCAAAGTATAAATATTTTTACTTTTTTTATATAAGCTGTCCAATGTGTAGAATTGCCATTATAATTTTTTTCGTAAGTCGTTTTAGAAGTATATGCTTAGCAGTTTTTTCAGTAAAACTTTAAATATAATCCACATCCTGTTTTACGTGATTTTAGACAGAAGCCACATTCCTTTTTCCAATTGCTACAGATTCCATCATTTAATTGTGTCTTTTAGATTTAGCTAATTCATCTTTTCCTCAGTTTGCATTATTTTCAGCTTTTGCAGTGTCTCCACCTCCAGCAGACAAATCAGCGAATAAAGATATAAGTAAAAGAAATCCTCCAGGTTTGGGAATAGGTATAACTATGCCACTTTTTCTTATTGATTTTAGTGCAGTTTAATACTTTCAATTTTTTCCCTTTATTCCCTATTATAACTTCTGATATACACTACCGTCAGAAAGTACTCGCCCACATAGAAATTTCAATGTAACTGCCAAGATTTAATGCCTAATTAAACCCTTTTATTAAATTAGCTAAATTTTATTGTTCTTAACATAAAATTGTAGATAAGCCTTTTTGGTGAAATCACAAATTAAAAACCAATTAGAGCAAATTTCCAAGTTTTGCATGATAATCGTTTTGAGGCTATTTCTGGGAATTCCAGTTGAAGTAAGAACTCATTTCTAGTTTCTAGGGATTATGGAAATCCCTAGTGATATTTTATGATAAAAACTATGCTATAAATACCATTGCCCTTTTGGAAATTAACCATTCGCAAACAGTACTTTGTCATCGATACAGGCTCAATTGTTTTGTGAAAATGCTAAAAACGAAAGAAGTTTCCGTTGAAAATCGGGCTCTCTGCCAAAAAAATTTCTGCAGGACATGGAATTCCTAACCAAAAACGTTCAGGAAGGCCTCGGAAAACGACTCCCGCTGAAGACAGGGCTATAATAATGTTCAGCAGACGTAATCGCCGCCTAACTGCACCAGAAACTACGGCTCATGTAAACCTGGAGGGGCCCATCCCCATCAACGTGACAACCGTGAAGAACAGGTTAACAGAAGGTGGACTATACGGGAGAGTTGCAGTGAGGAAACCACTTCTTAGGCAAGTGAATAAACGTAAACGATTAGAATGTGCCCGAGAACATGAAAATTGGACATCAGAACAATGGAATTCCGTTCTTTGGAGCGACGAATCTAAATTCGAAATTTTCGGTTCAAATCGAGGAGTTTACGTGCGGCGGTCAGCTGGAGAGAGGATGTTGGGAGCCTGTCAGTTGCCTACTGTAAAACATGGTGGGGGTTCAGTAATGGTTTGGGGTTGTTTTGGCAACGGTAAAGTTGGAAAAATCTTTAGGAGAGAAGGAATCATGCGAAAAGAACAGTACCAAGAAATTTTGCTAACTCAAATGCTTCCTTCCGGAAGAGGTATTTTTCAGAGGAAATTTATTTCACGACAACGACCCTAAACATTCTGGTAAACAAATTAGAAAACTTTTGGACCAATGGAAATCCAATGACGTCCTGGAAGTGATGACTTGGCCTCCACAATCACCCGACTTGAACCCCATCGAATTGCTGTGGTACCATTTGGACAGGTGTGTTCGAAAATTCAATCGAACATTAAAACATCACTAGTGGGAACTTTTACAAGTAGAATGGATTAAATTAACCGAAGAAACTCTGAAGAAACTACTGGACAGAATACCGAAACTCTGCAAAGCGGTAATTAAAAACAAAGGAGGTCACATAGATGAAAACATCCTGGAAAATCATGAATATTTTTCCGTTTTTCTAGACTGTAAATAATGTGAAAATAAATAATAATTCACTAAAATTTAAAAAAAAATATATTATCTGGGTTTTTGTTGTCTTGGGACTGAAATAACTAGGTGGGCAAATACTTTCTGACGGTAGTGTAGGTTGGATTAATGATATTGCTCGCCCCGTATGATTTTTTCTTCCTGTTTTCCTCCTTTTTAAGGTTCAATATTTAATTTTCTTTTAATTTTTATAGTAAAACTTACACCTAGGGCAGCTGTTTTTTCTCCAAAACTTAACAGTATGTTGTTATACTTTAATTGTAAGTAGACAATTTCTCCAACAAGATTGTCCGACCAAGTAAGATCTCTTCTTGATATGGATATGCACGAGTCAAGTCAAGTCGCGCAGGATTGAGATGCCTGGAGACTTACTGTTGAAGTAGCAACTGCTTAGTATCACCGATACTTCTGTTAGGGTGAAAGGATTGAGAGAGAGATAATTTCACGCTCTTTGCAAGCTTAATCTAATAAATCAATTGTTAGACCACCACTTATAAATTTTCTTTGTAATATCATACCAGATCCACAAAAATCGTAACCTGACGACTGTAGTTCGAATGGTAACTTGTTTATTAAAGTGTTTAAAACACTGCCTCCTTTATTTGTTTTTGCTGAGTTTTGAAAATGTGTCGTTTAAGATATGATTTAGACTGGTCTACATAATAAGGATAATGACTACTGTTACTAGTCTACGTAGTTTTAAAAAGTAATGCGCCGCCACTGATATAACC
>CM032447.1:128572909-128602909 GCA_019049505.1 Pachyrhynchus sulphureomaculatus
TGAACTGACTAAAAAGTGAAGTGAAAAGCACTACTTTTTTCGTCTTCGGGAGTAGTCAGAGTTTAGAATTTAAATGTCATAACTACCAGTTAGGCTAAAATTTTTTGGTAATCCTGTAAAACTGCAAAGGTTAGAACTTTTTATTTTTAAAAAACTTGAATAAATTTTCTTTTTGTTGATTAAAGCTAGTGTCTCACTGAATACCTATCTTTCTTTTCAGGATAAGAACGGCTGTACCAAACTGATTTTTTTATTTACCAACAGTACACCCTTTCAGTATTTTTTTCATTTTTTTAGCTGAAGTTAGATCCTTTCTATTTTAAAATGAATGGTGCCCAAAAATTTGTACAGCTAAAGCTTTTTAAAAAATAGAAAAAAATTCCAAAAAGACGTACAAAAATTATCTCTTACCCATATCTCTCTACCAAGGAAAACTGAGCTAGTGTTTCTTTAATTTCTTTAGTTCTTTTAAAATCATTAGTCACTCAATTCATTATCAGAAATTAAAGCGGGGCTGCAAGAAAATTGCGCTCAAGCTTGGGGCATCCAATATTCAAACGGTACAAAATTGCGCTCAAGCGTGGGACAAACAACTTCTCACAGGGTACAAAAAAAAAGATGCCTCAAACTGAGGACAGTAAACATGATACAAAATAGCGCTGTCAACGCGGGGCTTTTGGAATTTTATTTTTTAAAGGGTTCAGTGTACTAGCTTTCGAACAAAATAAAAGCTCTAACTTTGCAGATATTTTTATTTCATAATATTTATTAAACGAAACTACATTATAGCAGTAAGACAAAAGCAGGAAATTTGTAGAATTTTTTATTTCAATTTATCTGATGGTGGTATAGATATTTGAATTTTGTTAATAGACTCTAAGATAAGTGATCCCTGTTTTTTTCTTAAAAGCTAGCTTTATAGTTCAGATTAGCAGATGTGCTGGTTTACTTTAATTTTTTGCAGTGTTAGATTTATTTTGCGGTTAACTGAACAAAAAAACTGTTCTTTCTTCTCACCGATGTTTTGCATGAATATTAAAAATATAGCTGATACGAAACGATATTTGGAGATTTTTTGTTGGAAATTCTTAACATATTTGGTAAAATAATTTTAATACAAGGCAATACTTAGAAATTTTTTTTTGAAATTGTCGAAGATTTTTTTTAATGTTTGGTAAAGAAGTTTACATATTTTAAGTGCCTTTACAGATTTTTTATTTTGACTATTGGGAGCACAGGAGAAATATTTTTACGATTTTTTTTAAACAATTCTTTTAAATTTTATAATCTAAATACATTTATCATGGAAGCCTTCAATTTTAAAGTCAATCACCTACTGGAATATGAGTTAGACTATGAACTGAAAATCCGTCGTACTTTCTCAGAACGTCCGGTCGCGGATAAAAGAAAGATTCTAACGAGGATCTTAAGTAAAGAAATTAATGAGCCCGGAAAAACGATAAAGATAGGGGATGACACTCTGTCTATTAAAGAAGAAACGGCTGGTATCGAAAAGAGTTTAAATTCTATCCAAAACTTAATCGATAGTTATGACGGCGATCCAAATGATTCACTTGTACACCGGGTTAAGTCACGTTTATCGCATGTTGCGGGTCGCGTACAAAGAATTCCCATGCCGGATGACGAAGAGGAAGCGTCGAAGTTTTCCAAATATGTTCAAGAAACAATAGCTACGTGTGTGCTCATGGAAGCAAATCTTGCAGAAAAGATAGCTCCTGGTCATGAGTTACCACAGTTGCCTATTACAACCCCAGTCATAAACGTACCAGCTCCAATCGTGAATTGCGCAGCCAGAAATATTCCTGTCAGCGAATGGCAATTGAAATTTAATGGAGACTCAAAGAGACTCTATCCTTTTTTGGAGAGGCTGACTGAAATAGCACAAGCTAGGAAAGTATCGGAAGATGAACTTTTCAGCTCTGCTGTTGAATTTTTCACTGGCGATGCCTTCATTTGGTTTAGAAGCATAAAATCAAGTGTCAACGACTGGCATTCCTTGGTAGATAGGCTAAAGAAGGACTTCTTGCACTGTGATGATGATGAAGAATTGTGGTCGGAAATAAAGAGGAGGCGACAAAAGAAGAATGAGTCCACTGTGATTTTTATTGCCCACATGGAATCTTTATTTAGTAGGTTGTCCATCAAGCCTTTGGAAAGTACCAAAGTTAAATTTATACGGAGGAATATTCTGCCTAGTTTCGTCAATCGGTTAGCTCTACTAGATATTAATTCGGTAGCCGAACTCGCCGGGTTATGTAGAAAACTTGAAGAGTCCGATTATTTGTTGGAAAAGAGCAGACCAAAAAGCGAAACTAATATACATCAAGTAGAGTATAATCCAAATGGCCGAAGTGGAGTCTCGACAAATAAGGTTGGGAATGTAAATCGGAACCCTAGGAGTAACCAGAAAACGGGTAAAAGAAAAGATAATGACTCTAAAATTAGCGACACTGCAGCTAAAGTGAACGACAAGCCGGTTTCACCTAAGGCAATTTTCAGGTGTTGGAATTGCACAGGCCCGAATCACACTTACCAAAATTGTACAGCACCAAAGAGGGTATTTTGTTTCAAATGTGGAACAACTGGTGTGAGACTAACATCATGCCCCAAATGTACAAAAAAACGAGTAAGGACGGTATATTACCGAGGCGGATACCCTAAGTCCAACAAAAAAGCCTCTAAACATTCGGCTAAGTTACAAGCTCACGTTAGCAGTATAGCCCCTAATCCAAAACGTTCTAGAAACACGGATGGACAAAAATATTCCAATAGATCAGATTGGACTAAATGGTTACAAAAAGTTTCTGATTTTTTAAAGTCTAATAAAAATTCTCCTTCTCAAGTTAAAACTCCTGCTTCTCCAAATGGTCACATGTCTCCTTTATTCGTGCATAAATATTCAGATAACAGACCGCATATCGAGATAAATCTATTAGGTGCCCATTTCTCGGCTTTATTTGACTCTGGTGCAAATGCCTCCGTTATAGGTCAGAATGGTATTAAAATTTTAAGTCGTTTAAGTATAAAAATATGCCATGTCAAAAATAGAAGTGTTACCACTGCAGATGGCAGCCGTCTAAAAGTTTTAGGTACGGTTGAGTTGCCGCTAGTCTGCAATGGTCATTGTTTAGTAATCTCTGCTCTAGTAGTACCTTCTCTATCACATACTTTGGTTTTAGGATGTGATTTTGCACAAAAATTCGGAATTCTAGTAAATTTTAAAGATAATTCGTGGTATCCACAGTCCCTAGAAGTCAATTCGCATACAAGTTTTAAAGATTGTTATTCAGAAAGTTCTTTAGAAAACCTTTTCTCGCGTCTATGTACCCTAGATGATCTCTCGCAGACGGAACGCTTAAAGGTAGAAAAAGTAATAAGCTCTTTCAAAGAAATAAGTAGTAAAGATAGGTTAGGCCGAACGAATAAAATCAACATGTCTATAGATATGGCTGATGCCAGTCCTGTAAAGACAAGGCCCTTCGCCATGTCTCCGTACATGTCAAAAGTATTAAATAAAGAGTTAGACGAAATGTTGAAACTCGGAGTGATTGAAGAATCAAACAGTCCCTGGTGTTCTCCAATCTTATTGGTGAAAAAGGCCGATGGACAGTATCGTCTATGCTTTGACGGAAGAAAGCTCAACGAGGTCAGCAAATTTGATAACTATCCATTACCGAACATCGACAGAATTTTGACATCACTTAGGAATGCTAAGTATGTATCTTCGATAGACCTTAGAAAGGCTTTCTGGCAAATTCCTTTGGACAAATCCTCTAAGGAAAAGACCGCTTTTGCAGTAGTAGGCCGAGGTCTATTTCAGTTCGTCACTATGCCGTTTGGTCTAAAGAACGCTGCTCAAACTCAGCAACGTTTAGTGGACGCTATATTTGGTCCGAAATATGAGCCACATATTTTTACCTATCTAGATGATATTTTAGTAACATCGGAAGACTTCGAATCGCATATTCGCTTACTTAAAGAAGTAAAAAATAAATTGAAAGAGGCCGGACTGACGATAAATTTGAGCAAATGTGATTTTTTCAAAACTTCTCTAAAGTTTTTAGGCTATATAGTAGGCTCAAATTCCTTGCGTACCGATCCGGATAAAGTAGCAAGCATGGTTAATTATGCGAGACCTACTAATACTACGGAAGTTAAGCGTTTCGTAGGAATGTGTTCATGGTATAGGCGTTTTATCGAGAATTTTTCTACCCTGTTGTCGCCTATTAATGATCTTTTGAAAGGACGAAAAAAAGGACAATCGATAGATTGGACAAAGGCAGCCGAAGAATCTTTTATAAAGATTAAAGAGCTATTGGTTTCAGCTCCCATTTTATCCCAACCAGATTTTTCCCAACAGTTTTTATATTTCTAGTGATGCTTCTAATACCGGTTTAGGGGGCGTCCTAACACAGAAAATCAATGGTGAGGAAAGAGTGATAGCGTATGCCAGTAGAACTTTATCAAAGGCTGAACGTAACTATTCGGTTGTTGAAAAAGAATGTTTAGCAGTACTCTTTAACATCGAAAAGTTTCGACCTTACATAGAAGGTGTTCCTTTCACGGTCATAACAGATCATTATAGTTTATTGTGGCTTAATTCTATTAAAAACCCTAGTGGCAAACTAGCGCGTTGGGCGATTAGGCTGAGACAACATACATTTAATTTAATTCATAGAAAAGGAGTCCACAATGTTATTCCTGACGCTTTGTCAAGAATCCCAGATCATACAGCAGACGAAAACAGTCTTAATGCACAGATTGGCGTAAGGATCGATACAGTTGATATAGATCGCATTGATCCATGGTACGATAATTTACGGCAGCAAATTAAGGAATTTCCTCAAAATTTTCCACAGTGGAAGGTGGAAAATGATTTCGTGTACAAATTTATCCCAAACCAGTTGCCTTTAAAAGTTAATGTACCCGAGTGGAAAATACTAGTTCCTAAACCACAGAGAGAGGAAGTTATAGACATGTGTCACACTCCTCCTACTTCTGGTCATTTTGGTTTTTATAAAACTCTTCACAGGGTTCAGGAACAGTATTATTGGCCAAAAATGCGTTTTGATATCTTAAAGTTTGTGAGGACTTGTGAAGTATGTGGAGCGCAGAAATCTCCAAATACACTACCTATGGGACTGATGGGAAAAGAGAAAACGGTTAATTACCCTTTTCAAGTCATAGCAGCTGATCTAGTAGGCCCATTCCCACGTTCAAAAAGGGGAAATAAATGGCTTCTCGTGGTTTCTTGCTGGTTTACAAAGTATACCATGCTATTTCCTTTGAAAAGCTCTAAAGCTGGACATATAGAGAGAATTTTGGAAAATAATGTCTTTCTAATCCACGGTGTTCCATCGCTCTTAATATGCGATAACGGTACTCAGTTTACCTCTAAGAGTTTTAAGAGCCTAAGTGAAACTTATAGTTTTAATATCCGTTTTAATCCCGTGTACTCTCCACAATGTAATTTTGTCGAACGTAATAACCGAACAATCGGGACCGCTTTAAGAAGTTACGTTGATTCACATGACACTTGGGATGGCAATATTTCCAAAATCCAACAAGCAATAAATACCGCAAGACACGAAGTAACAGGGTTCACACCGTCTGTCTTAGTTTACGGCAGGCATATACCTCTATCTGGATCGTATTATAAAAATTTAGATTTGGATGTCAATGTTGACAGCGAAATAATTCCGGGTAACAGGGGTGCGTACGCCGAAAATTTAAAGGGTTTAAAAGATATTTTCACTGACGTGCGTAGTAGGATACATAAGGCTTATGAACGGAACAGTAAGTCTTACAACCTTAGAAAAAGGGATTTTGCCTTTAATATAGGTGATCACGTTTGGCGAAAAAATAAAATTCTTTCCAGTGCAGCAGATAAATTCACATCTAAGTTGGTACCTAAGTATGTGCATTGCGTGATTAGAGAAAAGATTTCAGATTTAGTTTATGGTTTAGTTAATTTAGATGGGACTAAAATAGGACGATGGCATATTAAAGACTTAAAACCATTCAATGGACCTAGCCCTAATGAAAGTTTGTCAGAAGAAGAATAATTTATATTTACATTATCTTAATTGCTTTACCTTATTTTTTTTGATGTTGCTCTGTAGAGGTGACGACCTCGTTTTTTTTTGACTGTTATAAAAGTTGAGCAGAGAATAGCTTACTTTTATTGTTTAATGCTAAGGTTTTGGGTATTGGCCATATCCCAAACTTAGGTTGATTGTGGTTGATGTTTAGCATCGACTCAGTTTTGCGAGCTTGCGAAGGAGTCACACTCAGGATATATCATAAGACTGGTATGTCGGTGGTCGCGGGATTTGATTTGCTTATGACCCCAAATAATATCCAGTTCTTGACACTTGGAAGCGAAATTTAGATTAGAGGCAATCCAAGGTGATCTTGAGTTAGGACAAGCGCAAGATGTAGCTCGTGTAGTGTGATGTAGAGTCAAAATTTCTATGAGCAATTTCAAAGTTTGTTACCCGAGTGGGTGTATTTCTATTACCTTAGTGGTATATGTTGGGTGCAATTAAGAGTAAATTGAGTTTGGTTTATCCAGTAAGTCTAAGACTTGGATTATTTTGATTTAGATCTTCTTCTGAATTGACAAACTGAGGGTATTTTCTATTTTTTTTCAGAGCCGTTTAAACGTTACCTTTGAGTCACTAATTTTTTTAAAAATTTTTTGCATGGACTCATAGGCGTATGTTGAGTTTTTTCGGTTTACTATCAGATTGATAGAAAATTGAAGTTCTGCAGGAGAACTAAAGGCTGATCATTTACAAGAGATGAGAGCAGACTAAGACAGTCGTTTCACAAAGAAATGATCAAAATCTGATACCGAGATGAGAACCTTGTCAAGAGAGGCTAAGCGCAGTGAAGGAAGATTCCTAACCGAATTTTTAGATTTCCAAAAGGTAATCTAGGAGTTTGGGCTGACAGAAAACGGTTATGCCTGATACCTGTAGCAGTTTCTTCTAGAGGCTATTGTCTAGGAAGACGATTAACACCATGATCGAATATTTTAGCTGTCAACGATGTTTTCTTCTTGTTTCTGATTAAGCTGGAAAAGCTCTTGTCGTCTTCAACAGTTTTGTTGCGTTGCCACCGAAAAATAGAGAAATTTTTGCTTCATGTAGCTTTTTAAGCTCATTTTCGTTTTTTGGAAATTTCCGGTAGAAGCTTGGTTAAGTTAACCTTATAAACCTTTTTGGTTGTATCCCATGAGTTATCTGTTTTTACAGGCTGTGATGCACCGGGTGCTAACAGATGCCGTTACGACGTTTGGCAGGGAGTTAGTCTTCCTGAGGAACAGACTGATTGTAAGGGTAGTCTATGGGGGGTGAGCGTTTGACCTTTGGGACCTTTAGGGGTTTTGTTACCCAATGGTTATTTCTATTTGAACCAAAGGAGAGCCTAGCTACTGTAGTCGACCTCAGCTCCAATTAGCCTATTAGTGGTGACAGGCTGTTGGCAGTAGTGTGTTTCGGAACACCCTATTGATTAAATTTTTTTTTTGACTTATGGTGGTGTGGTAGACACCGTTTCAGTTTAGTGGATGCTATAATCTACTCCCTTTTGTTGGTGGACACCAGGGTCACCAATTCTGTATTTTATTGTCTCCACCATTCAGTATATCGTGGTGAGGTGTTTGTCTCCTGTTATGTGGGATGGATTGAATGTTTTTTTGTTGTTGTTCTAGGGCGAGACCAGTACACGAGGGTTCTTCATGCAACTTGGAGAAGCGCAATGCTGGTTAAGTTTTATATCTCTGTGTAGCCACCCTGAAGAATGACGGAGGGCGTTTTTTTCCGGCTCATGTTTCTAGGCAGATTTGTCACTTTGGTGCGATGTGCCGAAGATTTGATTAGCTTTTGCTAAGAGCTTTCACCAAGCTCAGTATGGAGTTATCATAACCAAGAGTTTGGGATTTGAACTCCTGTATGTATATCTGTATATATTTCTGTACATATTTCTGTATATATTTCGGTGTATGTTGGTTGCCTGAGGGCATGTGCTCAAAATGCGAGATTTTGAGTCGTTTTGCTTATGGACTCCTATATTTAGGATTATGACTTTAGGGAGGTCCTATTTCGAGACTTGCTGTCTCATATAGTTATGTTAGGAATGTTTCCTTGAATGTTAGTTGCGCGTGGACTAATCATTCTGTTCTTTGTGAACATTGCTTTTTGAAGCAGGATCATTCAGTTTGGTGAATTTTAGCTTTTATAGCTATTCACTGTGTTTAGGGTGAATTTTAGCTTTTGTAGCTATTCACTGTGCCTATAGTGATATTGTTAGCTTTTATAGCTGCTCACTATGTTAATGGCGAGATTGTTCTTTTAGAACGCAGACTTTGTGTAGTCGAGGACTACTTACAGAGTGTTTTCTTGGCGAGGAGCCGAGGTTTTTTCTGGCGATATACCAGAGTGTTTTCTTGGCGAGGAGCCGAGGTTTTTTCTGGCGATATACCAGAGTGTTTTCTTGGCGAGGAGCCGAGTTTTTTTCTGGCGATATACCAGAGTGTTTTGTTGGCGATGAGCTGACGTGTTTTCTGGCGATTAACCAGAGCGTTTTCCCTGGCGATTTTTGCATGTCTGGATGTCTCAGGACGTCGACATTGCGCGATGTAGCGTTTTCCCTGGCGATTTTAGCATGTCTGGATGTCTTAGGACGTCGACATTGCGATGTAGAGTGCGATTATTTTCTGAGTGCGACTAGTAGTGATACTAGATTTAGAATGTTCTCTTAGCGATGAGCTAGAGCATGGATGGCAATTTTTCCCGAGCGTTTGTCTGGATATTTATCCAGATATTTTTTTTTTTGGCCTAGTGCTAAATGGTCTGACAAGACTTTTTCTTTTTAGTGTAAGTGTTTGCACTAGAATCAGTTTTTTATTTTTCTTTATTTAAGAATTTTTCTAAATTTCTTTTGCTGACATAGAAAATTTTCAGACAATCCTTAAAATATTTTAAGGGGGGTGTTCATACTTTGTTTCAGTTCATTTTTTTTGATTTAGACAAGAGTCTAGACAAAGTTATTTTTTTTTTGTTTTGGTAACGATAATAGAGCTGATTCTTTTATATAAGAAGACCGCGATTGTTACTTTGAACAGGTATTTCTTATGTTCATGCAAGGATTTTTATTTGCTTTTTGATGTACTTAACCTTAGTGTCTAATTAAGTTAAGTCTAGTTATAAGATTCTTGTGATCATGCAAAGATTTTCATTTGGTTTTCATTGTACTTAATATTAGTGCTTAATTGAATTAAGTCTAGTAGTAAGGTCCGAAGTTTGTACTTTTGTTTTAAGTTCTGACCTTAGTATTAAGTGATAGTGTACCACTTTGTACCTTTTCATAAGTAGCCTAAGTTTAATAGACTAGTGTAGTCTATTTCTTTTTGGAAGGGGGTAAATGTAACATTCATTTTTTCCTAGATTTTAAGACCATGTAATGTTACTGATTTTTCACTTCAAATTGTACTTATTTTCATTTTTGTATCGAACGGTATATTAATCAAAGATTCCAAGCCGTTCGGTATATTAGTGTGCTGTGCGGGTTTCTGACTGAATCTATCGGCACGCCGATTGGTTGAAAATGTGTATCCGGATTTTTGGTTCCGGCGTCGCGATATGACCGAGAGAAGGCGACGACTTATTTAAGGGTCCGAGGAACTACTGTCGAGGCTGAGTACCATCAAGCCGCAGCCAGGCGAATTTTCATCGGAGCCGCCAAGAAGCTTCCTTCGACGGAGCTGCAGTAAAGGCTCATTACAACAATCATGAGAGCTAAATAATGCACAAGTTTTTTAACGAAAAGCCGTAGTGGGCTCTCTAAGTGTTTACTAGAAAAGTGTGAAATCGGTCGTGTTCCATCGAAGCCGAAATAAAAACAGTAAGTTACCAAAACATCCTTCCATAGACTTATTCCTGAGTAGTGCCTTAACAGCAATATGAACTGACTAAAAAGTGAAGTGAAAAGCACTATTTTTCGTCTTCGGGAGTAGTCAGAGTTTAGAATTTAAATGTCATAACTACCAGTTAGGCTAAAATTTTTTGGTAATCCTGTAAAACTGCAAAGGTTAGAACTTTTTATTTTTAAAAAACTTGAATAAATTTTCTTTTTGTTGATTAAAGCTAGTGTCTCACTGAATACCTATCTTACTTTTCAGGATAAGAACGGCTGTACCAAACTGATTTTTTTATTTACCAACAGTACACCCTTTCAGTATTTTTTCATTTTTTTAGCTGAAGTTAGATCCTTTCTATTTTAAAATGAATGGTGCCCAAAAATTTGTACAGCTAAAGCTTTTTAAAAAATAGAAAAAAATTCCAAAAAGACGTACAAAAATTATCTCTTACCCATATCTCTCTACCAAGGAAAACTGAGCTAGTGTTTCTTTAATTTCTTTAGTTCTTTTAAAATCATTAGTCACTCAATTCATTATCAGAAATTAAAGCGGGGCTGCAAGAAAATTGCGCTCAAGCTTGGGGCATCCAATATTCAAACGGTACAAAATTGCGCTCAAGCGTGGGACAAACAACTTCTCACAGGGTACAAAAAAAAAGATGCCTCAAACTGAGGACAGTTTACCAAGATACAATATATGTATATATATATATATATATATATATATATATATATATATATAATATATATATATATATATATATATATATATATATATATATATATATATATATTTTATATATATATATATATATATATATATATATATATATATATACACTTTTTGGGAAATCTTCAATAAAAAAAATTATAGTAATTGAGGAACATTGTGGTTATGTAAAAAAAAAATTCAGTTTATCTCATTTGTTAAAGCATAAGTTAGATTTTAATGTAGAAGCGGAGTGGCATTTTTTTGCTACTTCGCACGATAAAGGTGCTGTATAAGTGGTACCGTAAAACGCCAAGCATATTTTGCAAGTTTACATCAAATTGATGATACGAAAATTCTCAATGCCGAAGATCTGTATATTTGGGTCCGAAAGTTTTTTGAGAATATTAAATTTGATTATTGTACAAAACTGCAATATACGAGTACTCATGCTAAATTCATGAAAACTCGTGTTGAGCGTACACAATCAATTCCAAAGACACGTCAATTACACAGTTACGGTCCAATTAATGAAAAGACATTGTGTGGTAAAATTTATTCGAAAGATGATAGATTTGTTAGTTATGATATAACCCATTAATTTAACATGACAAGATTTCTCAGTTACTATAGATTTTTTTGCTTTGCACTGCGCCACGCTACGCTCAACACAGCGCCTTCCCTCATACAAAATAACGCCATTTGAAGGTCAAATGAGGGCCTAAAGATTTTTTTTTCATTTTCTGCAGAAAACATTGGCGCATCTACGGAATCGAACCTATTGTCTATAAGTAGTTGATAACCTTATTAAATTTCAATTTGTTTAAAATAAAGAGATTTTTTGTCCTTAAAAAAATTTCATTATGCAATTTTTTTTTTAATTCATAAAGGCTATTTTTGTCTCAACTAAAATTTTCATAAAAAAATCAGTTTCCGAGTTAAGAATTAAGACTTAAAACTGTATTGTTCATAAGAATTATAATAATCATCAACTGATAATATTTCACGGCTTGTACACTACCTATATGTAGTATTGAAATAAATCATTGTTCTTGGATTTCCGAAAAGTCGGGTCGAAGGTGTTCCGTTTCACGAATTTTCACCCATATGTATATATATATATATATATATATATATATATATATATATATATATATGTATATATATATATATATATATATATATATATATATATATACACATATATATATATATATATATATATATATATATATATATATATATATATATATATATATATATATATATATATATATATATATATATATATATATATATATATATATATATATACATATATATATATATATATATATATATATATATATATATATATATATATATATATATATATATATATACATATGTATATATATATATATATATATATATATATATATATATATATATATATATATATATATATATATATATACAATATTATTAGCTTAATTAAACTGCTATACAATTTAAAAATGTATATATTTATTCCACATCTTGATATTAACCTAAATTTAAGAAAACTTTTTAAACCATTAAAAAAATTTGATTTAGGTAATAATCAAAATATAGTTTTTACCCCAAGAAATGAAGCCAAATTCCATAATAATATTTGATGACATGAGCTTTTGTAATTAAGAAAAATATTAGTTTACAACCCTATAAACAAATAAGGGCAGGCAAGATATTGATAGCTACCAGAATTTGGCAGAATTAACAGTACCAATCAATACAACACCAATCAAAACAGACAAATAATCTAGCGTCTGTTTTGATTGGGATTAGTCAATCCCATCACATTCTGGTTGCTATAAATATCTTCCACGCACTCTTTTATTTACAGTGTTGTAAATGGGCATTTAAAGTAGTAAAAGATTACTCTTGTTTTGGAAGAATATAGATTATTTTTGTTTTGGAAGATAAAAGAATAAAGGTTATTTTTGTTTATGTCAAACATACTTATCTATTCCTGAATATTAATTCGTGATAATGGAAATTTAATTGTTAAATTTTAGCAAACGATACAAGTTTAAAACATATTTATCATGTTGAAGTTGATATACCACTTAATCAATTTAAATAATTATGTTAATGGAAAGTTAAGCTTGATTTTTGGTGACAGGCAAAGATTCCAAAATAAAGTCAGGGAAGTATAGAAAGCATTTGACATTTACTTGTAAAAATAAACGAAATCTTAATAAAATGTTTATTACGGATGAGTGGCAAGAGAATATCACAGTTTCTAAAATGCAGAATTTGAAACACAATCTAAACTGGAGGAAATCTATACACCAATTGCACAACCTTCACAAGAACTAGTTCAATATCGTTTAAAGTTGAATCTATTTACTTAAAAGAAGAGTAGCATATTCAAAATAAAATTTTATGAATCATTAAAAAAATTTATTTGCTCAAGTATCAACGTCAGGGAAAGATCTTTTTCCTGACGTCACCTCTATATAAAAAGGCCGGAAAACTCAAAATATTCCTTACAAAATACCATCATTTTGTAACAATGGTTTTAATATCAGTCAAATATTGTGGTCACTAGAAACAAATTTTTTAACAATGACAACATCTTCACAATCGTCAGAGTCGACACCTCACAACCATTCTGATATTTTTGAATACAGGAAATCAACAGTAAATAGGCTGGTTAATAATTGGTTGAATTATTAATTTAACTGTTTGGATCAATTTCATACTGATGAGCCGTGATACGACGAAACGCGTCCTGGGATGGTTCAGCAAATACGAAGAGCACTTTGGTAACTTCTAACAATACGATTTTTTCGTCTATTTTTAATTGTTATACCAATGCGCCATCTATGCCTTCGAGCAGTAAGCTTGAGAAAGGTGCGCTTCTGCAAATAAGTTGCCAGCCGTGCTGGCCGCTCTGCTTGAATGGACTTAGTAAGTCGCCGGTAGAGTGCAGTAAAAGCATCTATTTGTTATAGTTTTCCGTTATATATAGTTTAACTTAGATTCTATAATTAATAAACGAAATACAGACTACGTATACTGGGATGATGTTACTAAACTGATTGATAGACTCCTTTTATTAGTGGCATCCACAAATGCATGCCACACATGCCATACCAATGAAATCATTTCTATTATAGAACTAAAATAAACCATCATCGTCATATATGGTAAATAATTATAACCAATGGTTTAATACATTTATATAATGATGCTTGATAAGTTCGGCCGACATATTTCAGAACTTTACGTAACCACTGTAAATATATGTTCCTTGGAAAATTTCATACTGAGAATAAAATTTTGAAAAATTTTATTCTCAGTATGAACTTAACTCGGAAACTGATTTTTTTATGAAAATTTTAGTTGAGACAAAAGTAGCCTTTATGAATTAAAAAAAAAAAAATGCATAATGAAATTTTTTTAAGGACAAAAAAAACACTTTATTTTAAATAAATTGAAACTTAATAAGGTTCTCACCCACTTATAGACAATAGGTTCGATTCCGTAGATGCGCCAATGTTTTCTGCAGAAAATGAAAAAAAAAAATCTTTCGGCCCTCATTTGACCTTCAAATGGCGTTATTTTTTATGAGCGAAGGCGCTGTGTTGAGCGTAGCGTGGCGCAGTGCAAAGCAAAAAAATCTATAGTAACTGAGAAATCTTGTCATGTTAAATTAATGGGTTATATCATAACTAACAAGTCTATCATCTTTCGAATAAATTTTACCACACAATGTCTTTTCATTAATTGGAACGTAACTGTGTAATTGACGTGTCTTTGGAATTGATTGTGTACGCTTAACACGAGTTTTCATGAATTTAGCATGAGTATATTGCAGCTTTGTACAATAATCAAATTTAATATTCTCAAAAAACTTTCGGGCCCAAATATACAGATCTTCGGCATTGAGAATTTTCGCACCATCAATTTGACGTAAACTTGCAAAATATGCTTGGCGTTTTACGGTACCACCTATACAGCACCTTTATTGTGCGAAGTAGCAAAAAAAAGCCACTCCGCTTCTACATATATATATATATATATATATATATATATATATATATATATATATATATATATATATATATATATATATATATATATATATATATATATATATATATATATATATATATATATATATATATATATATATATATATATATATATATATATATATATATATATATATATGTATATATACATATACATATATATATATACATATATATATATATATATATATATATATATATATATATATATATATATATATATATATATATATATATATATATATATATATATCATCCCCCCACCACAAGTCTCTCTAAATTAACCTACTTACCAATATGTATTTTACTACTTCAATCAGTTGACTATTTTATTATTTGCATGCTTCTTAATGAGTAACAAATAACTTGTTTCTTCTTAACAATTAAAGATTTACAAATTTGTTGTAAATTGTAGGGGCGCCACTTATTGCACTGTGTACACTTTTAAATTGTCATAACTTTTTTATACCATTCTGTATGATATTTTTAATTAAATATTCATATTCTCTGCATTCTCATATCTAAAAAAGCTCTCTTGGTAAATGTTGCTCTGAGCAACAGTTTCTGAGATAGTGGCAAGCTTGCTTCCATTTTTTAATTCCATTGTCAAATTCGCTAATGCGTTCCTTCAGACGTTTCTTCACATTGTATAGTTACTTGGCAACTCTCAAAAATCACTCTGGCAATGATGTAAGATATCATATATTCTATGACTAAACTGGCTTGTAATAATACTGACAGAAAGTAATTTTTGACAGATATCAAACAAGTTTTACGAGTATTCACGAGGATAAAATTTTGAAAAATTTTAAAAGTGATTCTAAATTTGTTGGAAACGAAATAATTCAAATATTTGAATCCGATGTAGAAATAGACATTGATAATCTATAATGTATTTGTTTGGAGTTGATAGCAGAATTCTCTCATTGTAGATGTAAATAGATGTGGGTGTGCTCCCAAAAAAAAGAGATTTCTTATGCATTTTATTGGATTTGGAACCTGTTTTGAATTATTTTTAGCAGACAGTCATAAAATGTAAATGAGGGTTCATCGGTAGCACAGCCGTCCGAGCGTAACCTACTTTTAGTGTTTAATAAATAAAATTACCTTAAAAATAAAGTTTTAGAAAAATAAGATTTATTATCAAAAATTTTTTAATCTGTAGACCTCTGTATATATACAAATTCACAATTCATGATATATAAGGACTTTAATTACAATCAAAAACAATCATCATCTTCAAAATCTGAATACTCGACTTCTCTTAAATTGATAATTAAGGGTTCTATTTCCACAATTTCTTCGATGTATTCGTCAAGTTTCCACATTTTATTTTCTTCTTCTATAACATGTCGAATGACATTTTTTCCAATTATCCTTTTTGATCCTCTCTATTCCAGCGAGTAATAATTGCCTTACGTCTTGAATTTTGAACGTGGTGTTTTTCCTTGCAATGAAACTTTTTATTTGTGCTAAAATTAGCTCTATGGGATTCAATTCGCAATGATATGGAGGTAATCTAAGCACTGTGATATTCCATTTCTTTGCAATCTCATTGACTGTGTATTTCTTGAACTGTGCCTTATTTTGTTTCGCAGGTTTGAGAAGTCCCGCTTTTAACATACCATCTTTATGTTTGAGATTTTTGTCTCTTTTATCCATTGAAGAATATCCGCTTTCTTCCATGAATTTGTCGGGAGTAGTTCTAATAATCGAGAATGGTATGGGGCCTTGTCTAATACTATAACTATTCTACTGGTATACATTCAATCATTTGTTAGAAGTACTCCTCAAAAACATCGGCCGTCATCTCTTCATGGTAATCTTTAGTTGACTTTGATTCGAATTCCAACAAGCTACCGTCGAGAAATCCGTTTTCACTACCGATATGTGCTATAATTAGCCTAGCTGTTTTTGTCAATCCAGAATTTTTTCACTGTGTGTCCCTCATCTATCCAAGTCTCATCTAAATAAAAAATATTTCTTTCTTCAGCTCGAAATTTTCTGATTGCTCGTATATATTCTCTTCTCAAACAAATTGTTTCTGTTTTATCGATAAGAATAGATTTTCTGTTGTGTTTTTCCCAACGAAAATTCAGGTTATGAAGCGTTTTCTTTATTTCAGAAATCTATAAATAGTTGCTGATCCAAGTCCTGTCATGTTGGCACAAGTTTCCACAATTTCACGAACTTGGCTTGTTGACTGTTGATGCACTAGGGCATCGTGGACGTTAAGTACCATCGTTTTTTCTCGCAGAGAAAATGCAGATTTACAGACTCCGAGAAGTATGACCGGGGCAAAACTGAAAGATGAAGACATCGCTATTCTGATTTGAACTAAACATATTATAGGTTTTTGCTTTATTTTTATACTAATACTGAATATTTTTATTGCATACTTAATTACTTATGCACCTACCTACCGATGAATACTTTGGTTAATTATATTCCGATAACTGCTAAAACCCCAAATAATTTTATTATACCTAGTTTCATTAAGCTTTACAACACTGTAGATTTCTAGTTCTTAAGAATTGTTATTTGTACTCGTCTAGGCCTTTATTATACAAATATTATTTTTAGTTTCATCATTTACTCATTAAAATAAATTTGAAATGTGTTGATTTATATAGCTTATTGTAAAGTTTAGAAGGCATGTGATAAAACATTTTTTGGAAAAAGGACGCATTGTTGTATAGAGATAGAAAAGAAAGGTGATTAAAACTAAAAATGCAAATAATTGGTAGAGAAATTTCGGACGCTTATGGTTTATGACATTTTAATGTTGTGTGCTATCAACTCCAAACAAGCGGACTTTAAACAAAGCAAATAATCTGGATGTTCTAAAAAAGATAAAAGTTATTAGAAGATAAAATTATTCCTGGACACAATAACAAAATATTAAGCATAGAAAATGTTGTAAAGGAAAAAGATGAGTTAAAAGAATATGTTTCTCCAAAAATATCAAGCTGTGAGGATGACTTTTAAATAACGAAACAAAACATACGAGGAATTAAATAATTCAGAAAAAAATATCAGGAATGAAATAACAGTGTAAGTAAGTAAAGGATGATGTATCAAATGATCTAGTGGTAAAGTCGCAAAATTTCAAAAATTTAATACTAGTCTCAGAAGAAGTAGAAATTTTTAAATAAGTTCACGACTTTATGAATAAAAGCATATAAACTACTGACACTTGAGTTGATGCGTTAAATTAAAAAAAGTAAATACGACGAAGACAAAACCGATGTAGGAGAAGACTTTTGAAAGAAATAGAATTTTTAAAGGAAAAAAATCAGAAATAGTGAAAAAATATAAAAGATTATGTCAAAATTTCATAAACTAAAATTAAAATACCGATTCCTTTAATAAATTACACAGGGCAACAAAAAAATATTTTTGTTTTGGTGCCTGGGATTTTAGAGCTGATTTTAACTATATTTGGGACGCTAAATCTATACATGCAATCCGTTTTTCTCTATCAGCTCTACTTTTTTAGATACATCAACTTATCTACCAATGTGGTTTTTATTCAGTATATTCATTTATGAGAGTTCTAAAATTATTATATATTCATTAATGTAGGTACAATGGTTTTATTGTCAGTCTGTAATTGAGTAAATTCCAGGTAAATCTATAAATAGTGGAACCATTGCCTATCAGGTACCTGAACTGACTCTTTTAATCACCTAACTCGGGTAAGTCTCGTCAGTTTGTGCGTTCTTACTGATGAGAGTAGATCGAATTCGGCGTGTTATTTTATGTTAAGAAAAGAGTGTTTTTTTGTGTTATTGAACAGAATTAAAATGAGTTCAGGTTCCAGTTCAAGAAGAAGTTGTGTAAATCAACCTGATGTGTTTTGCTATATATGCGGAGAATACATGTTTCAACAAAACAGACAAACTATTACTGACTTTGTAAAGCGAGCGTATTTTGGATACTTTGGAGTTAAGCTTGGTGATCAAGACAAAACGTGGGCCTCGCATCTCGTATGTAAAACTTGTACAGAGCATTTACGGCAGTGGACTATCGGGAAAAGAAAATGTCTAAAATTCGGCGTACCAATGGTTTGGAGAGAACCAAAAAACCACTTCAATGATTGTTATTTCTGTTTAGTAAATACTAATGAAATCAATCGAAATAACCGCAGTAAGTGGACTTATCCCAATTTAGACTCGGCAATACGCCCTATCCCGCACTCAGATGAAATACCGATTCCAACATTTCATCAGCTACCACATATCTCTGATGACGAATATTTTCCCTCTGATCGCTCTTCTGATGCTAATAAAAGTTCTGATGCTAATGAAACTAACAGTGACTATGAGGGGACGTCATCAGTTCCTCAACGCTTCAATCAAAATGAATTAAATGATCTCACCAGGGATCTCAATTTATCGAAAAAAGCTTCTGAAGTACTGGCTTCTAGGTTGAACGACAAAAATTTACTGGAACAAGGAACCAAAATTACCTTTTACCGTACAAGAGAAAAAGATCTGCTACCATTCTTTCCTCAAGAAGACAATCTTGTATTTTGTCACGAAATTAGGGGACTCATGAAAGAAATGGGACTTTCTGAATATATTCCACATGATTGGCGCCTATTTATTGACAGTTCAAAGCGAAGTTTAAAATGTGTCCTTCTACACAATGGGAATAAATATGGTTCAATACCACTAGCTCACTCAACGAAACTGAAAGAAGAATATAATACCATAGCTTTGGTCTTGCAGAAGATAAAGTATTACGAACATCAATGGATGATTTGTGTAGACTTAAAAATGGTAAACTTTCTTCTTGGGCAGCAAAGTGGTTACACGAAATATCCGTGTTTCTTGTGCCTCTGGGATAGTAGGGACAAAACACACCACTGGGTTAGAAAAGATTGGCCTCAGAGAGAAAACATGGACGTTGGGGAAAAGAATGTCGACGCTTTGGTTGAAAGAGAAAAAATCATACTTCCTCCGTTACATATAAAGTTGGGCTTAATAAAGCAATTTGTAAAGGCTCTTGATAAGAATGGGTCTTGTTTTGCATATATAGGGGTAAAAATGCATCAGTTGAGCACAGAAAAACTCAAAGCAGGGATATTTGACGGCCCACAAATAAGACAATTAATTAAGGATCCTGCCTTCATAAATTCAATGAATCAAGTTGAACGAGAAGCTTGGACATCATTTGTTGCAGTTGTAGAAAATTTTCTAGGCAAACATAAAGCTCAAAACTATGTTGAAATGGTTAACAAGATGCTTAATAGTCTCAAATCCTTAGGGTGCAATATGAGTATTAAAATACACTATTTACACAGCCACTTAGACCGTTTTCCAGAAAATTTAGGAGACATGAGTGAGGAACAAGGTGAAAGATTTCACCAAGATATTAAAGTTATGGAGGACCGCTACCAAGGAAGATGGGACATGCACATGATGGCAGATTACTGCTGGAGTTTAAAAAGGGACTGTTTAAAAAAACATTCAAGAATGTCGCGGAAAAGAAGCTTTCCAAGTGTTGAGTGACTATTTAATTTCTTCAATGTTTTTTTTTGTTTGTAAGTACGACATAATATTGTATTTTGTATAATTAAAATAAAAATTTCGTATCTACTTTTGTTTACTACACTTACGGATTTGAGTTACAATAATGTAACTTATATTTCTCTAAAATTGTATATCTTAAAAATTTGAGCTCCTAAGTACAAATGAATACGTTATTTGAATTCAGGACATCAAATTGATATAGAATCAGCTCAAAAAACCTCGACACCAAAACAGCTGTTCCCCTGTGTTATTAAAAGACATAGGAACTTTAAATCAGGCAGTAAGGTCTATAGTAAAATAGCGCACAAAAAAATATGTAGCTCAAAAAATTAAAAGTTACAAAGCCGTGGGATACATTTTAAAGCGAGTAAAGATGACAACTTACTCCAAGAAAAAATCTATTGGAAACAACTAAAAACTGGATTGAGGTCCTTAAATAACCAATAATATTGAAAAAAAAGGGAATATTTCAAGATAATAACCACGACATCAATGATTTTAAAAATATGTTTGAAGACTTAGAGTCAAAGATCAAATCGTGTTTACCAAAAACAATTTTTAATAAAGCACTGAAACCAGAAAATTTGCAAACAGATCAGAAAAACACTTTTATGATAGAGATTTTCAAGAACTAATAAACGATTACAAAATATTATTATAATAATTTTACTAATTTAAAAGCTAGTATAGTGGATATAATGAGATAATAGCCTAGCCTGACTGACGAGCCGTGATACGGCGAAACGCGTCTCAGGATGCATTTGACGAACAAGAGAACAGCTAGTAAACTGCTGAAATATGGGCTTCTGTCTATTTTCAGTTGCTTTATAATAACTATATATGCCTGAGGTAGGATCCCTCGAAAAGCGCTACCTACTTTTAAGCGTTGACTGTGTCAACCACTCTGTCGGCTTGAAAGCTGCTGTGTCAGCTTTCGATGGAGTAATAGGTATGCGTACTTAATACAATTCGTTGTATCCTACCATCGTACTACGTAACTTCTGGGATAAGTACCAGTAGATTCCGTTCTCTTGTTTGTCAATCCTAGCCTGACTGACGAGCCGTGATACGGCGAAACGCGTCTCAGGATGGATTTGACGAACAAGAGAACAGCTAGTAAACTGCCGAAATATGGACTTCTGTCTATTTTCAGTTGCTTTATAATAACTGATAATATTTCAGTAATTAAGGAAAATGTACATTTTAACAAAGAAATTTTAAGAAAAATTCACTAACAGAGTATACAGACCTCTACAGGGTGTCCCACACGAAATTCGATTTTTTCCATTATTTTGAAAATATCAAAAGTAGCGTCACTAAAACCACTGTAACTTAGAAACTAGTCATCATGAAATTTTGACACATATCATTTGAAGGTTGGTACTTCCAAAAAATCATATGGATTTTTTGAAAAAGGCGACATCTGTGTGTCAGACTAAAAACTTTTCAGCCTACGTGTTACACATGTCCACTATTTGGATTTTGATATGCCTTTAAAACGTCTCAAATATTTAATTACAATTTTCAGAATAATTCTGTAAGGATTAAGTTTGTTTTATTTCCTATAATCTACGTTTTATCATTTCTTCTTCATTTAAAGATTTGTTAAAACAATCAAAACAAATATTTTAGAATTTAGAAGTTTATTATATTTACTTTACCTACAATGACTTTTCTTTGTTGAATATCTAGAAAATACACTATATGTAAAACGCATTGTTTTATTTATAGGATGAATATCATACCTTCGACTAATTCGTCCACTACTTAAGTTAACGAACCTTTATTTCCAAGGGTATCAGATGTATTTTTGTCATAATGTATGTAAATAAAGAAAATTTCATGGAAACATGCCATATAATTTTGATGTCAGTCGTTTCAACTTGTCGAGATCAGTTTAATGTGTGGTCATTTGTTCACAGTGGTCAAATAATCTAAAGTAACCTTTCACCTAAACGATTTTTACAAAACCTTTCTTTTGCTGATTGAATATATTTCTTTTAAATATGATGAGGTTACTGAAAATTGACACCTAGTCCGAGATGTAGAGTAAAGGGAGACAAACGAGTATTGCATGTCTTGTTCCAAGGTACTCAACACTCCAAACCTCCAAGCGGCAGAACTGTTAATCAAAAACACCTTATTTGTCAACGTCATGAATTTACTATATTTATACACAGCGCTTTTTGATGCTTTTGTCTGCATACGATTTATCTCGGCTAATTGATGAACCCTCCAGGTACGAAGCTGGTGGTGCGACGCTTATTGATTTAATGTTGTGCTCCAACAAGAATCTGATAGTGGAGTCTGGTGTCGACCCTACTTTCAATGCTTCTGACCACCTCCTAATAAAATGTTGAAGCTTGAAATTCTTAAACCTAGGCCTTTTTTGACAATATATCGCGATTACAGGAATTTTGATCATGTGGCTTTCTATGAGGATCTTCAGGCGATACCGTTTGATAATATCTATTATTTACCTAACATTGACCTGAAGGTTGAGACTTTTATTTTCTTTCTGTTGGAGATATTTAATGTACATGCACCAATAAAAACTGCTAGGATTACAAAACTGAAGGCACCGTGGTTAACTCAAATTATAAAATTTTGTATGTGTCTCCGGGATAAAGCTCTATCCAAATATAAAAAAAGGAAAACTCCAGACAGCTGGGAGTCTTATAGGCAGCTTAGAAATTTTGTTAGCTCGGCCATTGTTAGGGAAAAAAGAGCATATCTTGAAAATAGTATTCGAAATAATGGACCTAGAGATAATTGGAAACTTATGAAGGAAATGGATATCTACTCAAAAAATAAAGAGGTGATTCCTGAGTTCTTGGGTAGTGCTGATGATATTAATAGGTTCTTCTCAGGTGCGGCACAATCCGGCCAATCGAACCCTGAGATTTTAAATTTTTATAATACTAATAGAAAACTCGGTGTGGGTAATTTTCGATTTAGACTGGCAACGGTTGAGGATGTAGAGAAGGCCTTATCTTCCATTGAATCAAAGGCCATTGGCTGTGCTTAGATCGGGTTGACAATGATAATTCGCTGCTGTCCTCACATTATTCCAGTAATTGTCCATTTGGTAAATTTTTGTATTGAGACTTTTCCTGAAATCTGGAAAACATCATTTGTTCTACCGCTTCTCAAGGTCAATTGCCCGAGTGAACTAAAAGACCTATTAGCATTCTGCCCACTCTTTCAAAAATAATTGAAAGAGTGATGGACGGACAAATCAGACAGTATGTCGCCAGTTTTAAAATTTTGCCCACGGTACAATCGGGCTTTCGTAAGGATCACAGCTGTACTACTGCCCTGTTGAGGGTAATGGACGATATCCTGGAGGCTGCGGATCGTGACGAATTGACAGCATTGGTTCTTTTGGATTATTCAAAGGCCTTTGACAGGCTGAATCACGATCTTTTTCTGAACATTCTGAATTATATCGGCTTTGATGACAGCGCACGGCGTCTTGTTAATTCATACCTTACTGGTAGAAAGCAGATGGTTAGAGTTGGTGATGCGCTGTCGAGCCCTCTGAAAATGTCCTGTGGTGTGCTTCAAGGATCGATTGTGGGCCCGCTATTTTTCACCATTTATACGTCACAACTTATTTCATACTTAAAATATTCCTCAGCGCATTTCTACGCTGATGACACGCAATTATACATTTCTTTTAAGCCAGACCAAATATTGGAGGCTAATGATAAACTGACGCTTGATCTGGATGCCCTTATGAAGGCCTCGAGTGCACACTGCTTAGAAATAAATCCAACTAAATCAAGGATTCTGTTATTTGGACGGACTCAGTCTCGGATTCGGCACCAGAATCTGCTACAAATTAGCTTGAATAATGTAGTGCTAAGTGCATGTACTGATGCCAAAAACTTGGGCCTAGTAATGGACTCCGATCTGAGATTCACAGGACATATAAATTTATCTATTAAAAGAGCATTCGCTAACCTTAAAATAATTTTCAGTCAACGCGCTCTTCTTACCGAGAATCTTAGAAAGATGTTGTGTGACTCAATTTTTCTGTCGCACTTCAACTACTGTGATGTGGTGTCCGGGCCCTACCTTTTAGACTGTGACGCTAAGAGGATCCAACTTATGCAAAATTCGTCCGTGCGTTTTATTGGCGGTATTCGAGGCCGTGAGAGAGATGTCAGTGTGTGACAAAGTGATTAAGAATGAATGAAAGACGGGTGCTACACAGTTTAGTATTATATAATAGGATTATTTGTAATAAGCGTCCTGGCTACTTATATAGCAAAATAAAATTTAGATACGATGCACATAACCTGGATCTGAGGCATAAATTCACCTTGTCTCCGCCCATGCACTTGACTTCAATATATGAGCGTTCTTTCAGTTACCAAATAGCTAAATTGTACAATAAAGTGCCTGTTGATCTAAGGGATGCGTCAGGTCATAGGTTTAAAAGAGCAGTAAAAACCATTGTTCATAGCTTATGCTCCTCCTTCCTCCGGCAGCTCTGACAATAGTCACCTCAATCGACCTCTCTAATGTTACATATATAGCAGTAGCCATACCTTTAGCCACCCACAGTATTAATATTAACTTTTATCTTGGTGGTACATTGTGTCTTGATATTTTGTATTTTATATGCAATCGACCTCTCTAATCTATAATATATATAAAATGCAACGTCTCTCTGTCTGTCTGTCTGTCCGTTAGTGCGCTTATCACTGGAGAACTACTTATCCGATTTACGTACTTTTTTTTAAAAAACATACATATGTTCTCTGGCCAGGTTATAGGCTATATTTTATTACGATAGGTAGCATAAGGAATGAGCAGTGACGATAATAAGGAATGAAGTCGCAAAAAGTTTGCCGCTAGCGCGTTCCCTTGCAATGCACAGCCTAAACCATTAAGTATGGAACAATATTATGTAGCAGAGAATATCTATAATCTATAATATATATAAAATGCAATGTCTCTCTGTCTGTCTGTCTATCCATTTGTGCGTTTATCACGCGAGAACCACTTAGCCGATTTACGTGTTTTTTTTTAAATTCATACATTTGTTCTCTGGCCAGGTTATCTATAATCTTCTATCTATAATATATGTACATATATATATATATATATATATATATATATATATATATATATATATATATATATATATATATATATATATATAAATATATATATATATATATATATATATATATATATATATATATATATATATATATATATAAAATGCAACGTCTCTCTGTCTGTCTGTCTCCTGTCTCTCTGTCTGTCTGTCTGTTTGTTTGTTAGCGCGCTTATCACTGGAGAACCACTTATCCGATATACGTGCTTTTTTTTAAAACATACATATGTTCTCTGGCCAGGTTATCTATCTAGAATATATATAAAATGCAACGTCTCTCTGTCTATTTGTCTGTCTGCCCGTCTGTGTTACGTGCTTTTTTAAAAAAAAAAACATACATATGTTCTCTGGCCAAGTTATAGGATATATTTTATTCCGTTAGGTAACATAAAAAATAAGCAGTGACGATAATAGTCAATCAAATCGGAAAATAGGTTACCGTTAGCGCGTTCTCTTGCAATACACTGCCTAAACCATTAAATATGGAACAATATCATGTTGCAAAGAATATAATATATATAAAATGCAACGTCTCTGTCTGTCTGTCTGTCCGTTAGTGCGTTTATCACTTGAGAACCGATTTACGTGTTTTTATAAATTTATACATATGTTCTATATAATTCGATATAAGCCTAGATAATGGGAGATAAGGTGAGATAATGGGAGATAAGGTGAGATAAGTATAAATAATGGGAGATAATCAGAAATAAGTCTAGATAATGGGAGTTATGGTGAGATAATGGGAGATAAGGAGAAATAATAGGACATAAAGAGAAATACTACGAGATAAGTCGAGATAAACCTAGATAATAAGAGATAAAGTGAGATAATGGGAGATAAGGGGAAATAATGGGAGATAAGGAGAAATAATGGGAGATGAGCAGAGAATAGCCTAGATAATGGAAATTATGTAGAGGTAATTGGAGATAAGGAGAAATAATGGGAGATAAGGGGAAATAATGGCAGATATTTTATTAAGTTAGGTAACATAAGGAATAAGCAGTGACGATAGTAGTGAATCAAGTCCACGCGAGCGGAGCCGCGGGCACTGCTAGTGTTACATATATAGTAGTAATTATACCCCTAGCCACGCACAGTATTAATGTTAACTTCTATCATGGCAGTACATTGTGTATTGATTATTATATTTTGTATTTTATATGCAATACTAGTTTCTAAATGTTGGTGTATACAATATGTATTCGCATTTCATGGTTGAGTTAGGAAGTGTAACTTCAACTCCGCCAATTGTAATCTTACCATTTAATTACAATAAAGACATTTTATTATTATTATCATTATTATTAAAATATTACCGTAATAGGTCCTGTGAGGTAACAAAATGCCTACTTACGTAATATTTTGTCATTAATTCTACAATTATTTCATCGAAACATTTATTACATCAAGCTAAGTGGTTATAAGTAAAAGTGTCTTCTGAAATCATTGCCGTTATTTAATTTATGCTGTAAATAGATTGAAAATAATCAAAGTTGCGTATGTAACTATTGATAGAATCTTCAGGCGGCTAAATAAACTAAATCTTTTTAAAAGAAACCACACGGCAAGGCATCATAAAACCGTCGTAAAAACCATGAATATTCTCAGTGTTTTTATGTAAGCAGCAAGATGGTTTTAACATATGTTGTATTAATTTTAAAAGACTTTACTGAAGTTATCAAGAAAATAGTGTTATGTTGCTCCAAGCTGACGTTAACTAGATATAGATCTCATTCTTTAAACTTAAAAAGCAGATATAACTAATAAAGATTGAACACTTTGGAGAATCTCGACCGATTGCTCTTGACATATCCAAGGCATTCGACCGTGTTTGGCACGATGAACTGTTGGCTAAGCTACGCTCTTGTCGTATGTCTGAAAAGTTCTGTTTGTGGCTCTCATTTTTCCTCTTTACGATTGGCTGTCGACGGATTTCTTTCCAACACCTTCACTATCAACGCCGGTGGGCCCCAAGGCTCCATACTGTCTCCTACTCTCTTTCTCATTTACATTAAAGATCTGCTGGAAAAGACCGGGAATCCAATCTACAGCTTTACAGATGCGCTTATCTCTTCATTCACTTTGAACGCTCGGACATCGGCTACTCAGACGAATATCCGCAGACAGCGGGAAGTCGTTTGACTTAACAAAGATTTGGAAGAAATTCTATCTTGAGGAGACAGTAACCAAGTGGAATTTAACGCTACAAAAACCTAGGCGGCAGTTTTTTCTAAAAAAGTTAACGTTGCTGAACCCGATATAGTTATGGCGAGGCACTCCATTCCATTCCATCGTCATTCAATTTGTTGGGCATTAATTTGGGAGCAAATATGTCCTGGCATGAACATGTCGCAGGCATAGCAAGGAGAGCTTCTCAAAAGTTGGGAATATTATATTGAACCAGAAAGCTTTACACTCGACAACAACCGTTAATTCTTTACAAAGCTCAAATTCGACCAACTATGTTTGGGGCTCTGCTTCAAAACATATACTGCATTTGTTAGATTCTATTCAGAGAATGGCTGTTCGTCTGATTGGAGACCCGGAACTGACCGGTGGACTTGATTCGCTAGAACATCGAAGAATGGTTGGCGACTTGAGCCTATTCTACAAGAATTTTCATGGAAAGTGTTCGAAGGATGTAGCCCGCTTAATTCCTCCCAGAGCGGTGCATGTTAAAAATCCACGCGCTAATACTTCACATCCGTATGAGCTTCAGCTTTTTACTCCTCGTACAACGCTTTTCAAGCAGTCTTTTATATGGAGAACATTCTCTTTAAAATAATACAATAAGACATTTAACTACCACCCAAAGAGCGTTAAAGATGTTTTCTCAAAATTAAAATTGCAAAATTAAAGTTTAATCTAAACAATTTTTTTTGTTTCAAAAACAGTAAAATATTTGGGGGACGTCATCTGAGAATATCGAATTAAAACAGAACGCAGCAGAAATCTAAGGCTGACGGGTATCCAAAATAAACATGAGGGCCATATTTTCTAAAGAATAATAAACAGTTTTGCGAAATCGCACGACTTCGACTTATCAAAAACCTAAACGTTACAAATAGACTCAAAACCGTGAAACTTTTATTGAACCTAAGAAGATACCCCATAAAACAGCGTTGTTTTCATATCCTGAACCTGACCAGATCTGAGCTAACCTGAATATCGATTCTTGTAGCACTTCTATTAGCAGAATTTTGTCACAAGTGCAAAATAGTCACAAGAAAGTCATTGTTTATTTTAATAAAGATGTCTAAACATGGAACCAGAAAAGAACCTACTGTATGAGGTAGTGCAATTAGGTGAGAAATTATAGCTCTTTTTTTTATGGGCCTAGCACACGTGCTACAGGGAAGTCCCTAAAGCGCTCCAAGAGCTGCACGTGTGCGGAAAAAGCGATTCACGTTGTTCTTGAATCGCTGTAAATTGTACTCAGTAGGAAACACAGCACTGGCCAAATTATTCCAAAGGGATAATGTTATCCATATAGAAGACTGCTTGAAAAGCGTTGTACGCTGAGTAACAAGCTGAACCTCATATGGATGTAAAGTATTAGCGCGATATGTATTTCTAACATGCACCGCTTTGGGAGGAATTAAGCGGGCTACATCGAACATTTTCCATAAAAATACTTGTAGAACAGACTCAAGTCGCCAACCGTTCTTCGATGTTCCAGCGAATCAAGGCCGCCGGTCAATTCCGGGTCTCCAATCAGACGAACAGCTCTTTTCTGAACAGAATCCAACAAATGCAGTGTATGTTTGGGAGCGGAGCCCCAAACATGGGAGCAGTATTCCATAGTTGGTCGAATTTGAGCTTTGTAAAGAATTAACAGTTGCTGTGGAGTGTAAAGCTTTCTGGTTCGAAATAATAATCCCAGCTTTTGAGAAGCTCTCCTTGCTATGCCTGCAACATGTTCGTGCCAGGACATATTTGCTCCCAAATTAACGCCCAACAAATTGAGTGACGATGCTAGAGGAACGGAGTGCCTAGACATGACTATGTCGGGTTCAGCAACGTTAACTTTTTTAGAAAAAACTGCTGCCTGGGTTTTTGTAGCGTTTAATTCCACTTGGTTACCGGCACCCCAAGATAGACTTTCTTCCAGGTCTTTGTTAAGTTAAAGGACCTCCTGCTGTTTGCGGATATTCGCCTGAGTAGCCGATGTTCGAGCGTTCAAAGTGAATGAAGAGACAAGCGCACTGTCATCTGCAAGATTGGATTCCCGGTCTTTTCCAGCAGATCGTTAATGTAAGTGAGAAAGAGAGTAGGAGACAGTATGGAGCCTTGGGGAACACCGGCGTTGATAGTGAAGATGTTAGAAAGAAATCCGTCGACCGCCACTCGTAAAGAACGCTCTCTGAGGAAACATGAGAGCTACAAACAGAACTTTTTGGACATACCATAAGAGCGCAGCTTAGCCAACAGTCCATCGTGCTAAACACGGTCGAATGCCTTAGATATGTCAAGAGCAATCGCTGGAGATTCTTCAAAGTGTTCAATTGCATTGTTCCAAATATGTATTACATAAGTCAGAAGATCTCCTGTTGATCTATGTTTACGAAAGCCATATTGGTGATCGCTAATAATATTGAATCCTTCAAGATATTTTAG
>CM032447.1:128607909-128630409 GCA_019049505.1 Pachyrhynchus sulphureomaculatus
TATATATATATATATATATATATATATATATATATATATATATATATATATATATATATATATATATATGTATGTATATATATCTTCTTCTCATTTTGTAGGCAGTTTTGCCTGTTCTTTCTTCGTCCCCTCTGCCTAGTCTGGGGTCAGATTATCATTCCAACGTTTTCTAGGACGTCCTATGCTTCTACGACCCAGTGGTCCCGCGCCACTCTAACCGTTCTTGTTTCATCCATTCGACTAATGTGCTCGTTCCATTCCCTTTTCCTATTGAGTACCCAGTCATTCACATTTTCCACCTTGCATAATCTTCTTATGTTTTCACTTCTTTCTCTGTCCAGAAGTGTCTTTCCAGCAATCCTGCGGAGTATTTTCATCTCGGTTGTCTACATTTGTCGCCTTCTTTTGGATGTTTCGGGGCGAGTTTCAGCAGTATATGTCATTATTGGTCTAATGGCTGTCTTGTATATCTTGGCCTTAACTTCCATCCCAATAAATTTATTTTTCCATATTGAGGTGTTTAGACAGGCCGCTATTCTTGTGGCTTTAGTAGCTTGTTCTCTGACCTCATTCTCAACGTCACCATATGCGGATATCTCTATTCCAAGGTATTTAAAATGCATTTCTTGTTGGATAATTTTCCCATCTACAACTAATTTGCATCTAAGGGGTGTTTTGGAGGTTGTCATACACTTTGTTTGGGGGGGGCTGATATTATCATGTTAAGGGATTTAGCTGTTCGATTGAATATGTTTAGAAGTCTTTGCAAATCATCCTCGTTCTCTGCCATCAGTACTGCGTCGTCAGCATAACACAATATTGGGACCTGCTTGTCTCCCATTCTGTAGCCCTTCTGTTTTCGGACTCTCTTGATTATTTCGTCCATGATAATATTAAACAAGAGAGGGCTCAGAGAGTCTCCCTGCCTTATACCCTTGCCAACCGGTATTGGTTCAGTGAGCTCCCCGTTTATTTTAGCTTGTATCTTGTTGTTCGAGTATATGTTTTCAATAGTTTTAATAAGGTTATAAGGGATTTGTCTATCATATAGTAGGTGCAGAATGTCCCCCAGCTGGATGCGATCGAATGCTTTTTCCAAATCTATGAAGCACAAGAATGCTGGTTTGTTGTATTCGATGGATTTTTCAACTATTTGTCTTAAGATAATCACATCATCCGTACAGGATCTTCCGGATCTAAATCCTTGCTGTTCATCTGATAAATTGATTAAATTATTGATTTTGTTTGTTATTATTTTAGTTGTAAGTTTCAGGGTAGTGCTGAGAAGGTTTATGCCCCTGTAATTCGCCGGTGTTTTCTTATCCCCTTTTTTAAACATGAGTATTGTGGTGCTGGTTCTCCATTCATTTGGTACTCTTTGTTGAGCGAGTATTCCACGGATCAGGAAAGTCAGCTGATGTTCGAGGTTCTGTCCACCATGCTTAAGAAGCTCGTTTGCAATATCATCCAAGCCTGAGCTCTTCCGATTCTTTAGCTTTTTAAGGGCTAGCTCTATATCTGATGTATCTATTTGTGTTATCTCGTTCGATATTATTTCTAGTGTATTCAATACGATATCATTGTCTTCATTTTTGTATAATTTTGTGAGATAGTCAACCCAAGTTTCTTTGTTTATCTGATTTGTTTCGATAAGTTCATTTACCTCTTTTCTTTGCGTTCTAATCATTCGCCATATCTGTTTCTGAAGACCATAGAAATCATCTTCCATGTTCTTTGAAAACTCTTCCCAGTATCTGTTTTTAATTTGCCTTACTAGTGCTGTTGTTTCGTTGCGTATCCTCGTGTACTGTTGATAGGATTCCGGAGTTCTTAGAGATCTAAACTTGAGGTATGCGAATTTCTTTTCTCTACATTTTTCTTTGACTTCTTCACAGAACCATGGGGTCTTATTTGGATTCTTTTCACCAGTACTTGTTGTTCGAATACTGAGCGATTCATGGGCAGCTTCCTTGATATTTTGCTTAAGTTTTCCCCAACTAAGGTTAACATCTTCCCCCTCGATTATCGGGTTTATCTCGATTTTTCCTCTGAGTCTTTTTTGGTACAGTTCCTTTATCGATGGGTTCCACAGAAGCTCAATTTTAAATTTTTGAGATTTGATTGTTGGTATCCTGTTCTTTATTGGTTTCATTTTTAGTTTAATCTTCCCAAGTAGTAGGCTGTGGTCACTACCTACATTGGCTGAATTTAGGGTTCTAATATCTAGTATTTGCAATGGATGAATGCATCTGTTGGTGACGATATAATCGATTATTGATTGATGACCTCGAGAATTGGCAAATGTGTATTTGTACTTTTGCTTGTGATCGAAAAAGGTATTATTAATTCTTAGTTCGTTAAAAGAGCACAGGTTAATCATTAATTTTCCGTTTTCATTCAGGACATTCTCATTGAATCTCTGCTTAACACCAGGAACTATTTCATTGCCTATGCGTGCATTGAAGTCTCCAAGAATTGTCGTTTGTTGATCGTTTGGTAATAGCTCAATTGTGTCTTGGAGATGGTTGTAGAAGTTTTCTCGTTCCTGTTTCGGTTTGTTTTCTTCCGGAGCATATATCGACAGTACGTTTATTTTGGGTCGTCTGCCTTAATTCGAACGACTATAATTCGAGGAGATATGTAGTTGCATTTTTCTATGTTTTTCTGGTATTTTACGTGAATAGCCAGGGCTACGCCTTCTTTTGCTCTTTCGTGTTTCTCTACACCGTTGTAGAACACGATATATATATATATATATATATATATATATATATATATATATATATATATATATATATATATATATATATATATATATATGTATATATATATGTATATATATATATATATATATATATATATATATATATATATATATATATATATATATATATATATATATATATATATATATATATATATATATATATATATATATACATACATATATAAATATATATATATACATACATATATATATATATATATATATATATATATATATATATATATATATATATATATATATATATATATATATATATATATATATATATTGTAACATTCATTTTTTCCTAGATTTTAAGACCATGTAATGTTACTGATTTTTCACTTCAAATTGTACTTATTTTCATTTTTATATCGAACGGTATATTAACAAGAGATTCCAAGCCGTTCGGTATATTAGTGTGCTGTGCGGGTTTCTGACCGAATCTATCGGCACGCCGGGATTGGTTGAAAATGTGTATCCGGATTTTTGGTTCCGGCGTCGCGATATGACCGAGAGAAGGCCCACGGCTTATTTAAGGGTCCGGTAGGACAGGGATCGAGGCTGAGTACCATCAAGCCGCAGCCAGGCTAATTTTCATCGGAGCCGCCAAGTAGGCTTCCTTCGACAGAGCTGCAGTAAAGGCTCATAACAACAATCATGAGAGCTAAATAAAGCACAAGTTTTTTTAACGAAAAGCCGTAGTGGGCTCTCTAAGTGTTTACTAGAAAAGTGTGAAATCGGTCGTGTTCCATCGAAGCCGAAATAAAAACAGTAAGTTACCAAAACATCCTTCCATAGACTTATCCCTGAGTAGTGCCTTAACAGCAATTTGAACTGACTAAAAAGTGAAGTGAAAAGCACTATTTTTCGTCTTCGGGAGTAGTCAGAGTTTAGAATTTAAATGTCATAACTACCTGTTAGGCTAAAATCTTTTGTAATCCTGTAAAACTGCAAAGGTTAGAACTTTTTTTTATTTTTAAAAACATGAATAAATTTTCTTTTTGTTGATTAAAGCTAGTGTCTCACTGAATACCTATCTTACTTTTCAGGATAAGAACGGCTGTACCAAACTGATTTTTTTATTTACCAACAGTACACCCTTTCAGTATTTTTTCATTTTTTTAGCTGAAGTTAGATCCTTTCTATTTTAAAATGAATGGTGCCCAAAAAGTCGTACAGCTGAGGTTTCTTTAAAAATAGAAAATAATTCCAAAAAGACGTACAAAAATTATCTCTTACCCATATCTCTCTACCAAAGAAAACTGAGCTAGTGTGTGTTTAATTTCTCTAGTTCTTTTAAAATCAGGATCCACTCAATTCATTATCAGAAATTAAAAAGAGGTTGCAAGAAAATTGCGCCCAAGCGTGGGAAAAACAACTTTTCACAACGCCTCAAAAAGCGGGTAAGTTCACACCTTACTAAATGACGCAGTCTACGTGGGGTGCAATTAAATTAAACACCTTTTCATAGGCTACAAAGTAGCGCTGTCAACGCGGGGCTTTTGGAATTTTATTTTTTAAAGGGTTCAGTGTACTAGCTTTCGAACAAAGTAAAAGCTCTAACTTTGCAGATATTTTTATTTCATAATATTTATTAAACGAAACTACACTATAGCAGTAAGACAAAAGCAGGAAATTTGTAGAATTTTTTTATTTCAATTTATCTGATGGTGATACAGATATTTGAATTTTGTTAATTGACTCTAAGATAAGTGATCCCTGTTTTTTTCTTAAAAGCTAGCTTTATAGTTCAGATTAGCAGATGTGCTGGTTTACTTTAATTTTTTGCAGTGTTAGATTTATTTTGCGGTTAACCGAACAAAAAACTGTTCTTTCTTCTCACCGATGTTTTGCATGAATATTAAAAATACTTAGCTGATACGAAACGATATCTGGAGATTTTTTTGTTGAAAATTCTTAACATATTTGGTAAAAGAATTTAAATACAAGGCGATACTTAGAAATTTTTTTGAAATTGTTGAAGATTTTTTAAATGTTTGGTAAAGAAGTCTACATATTTTAAGTGCCTTTACATATTTTTTATTTTGACTATTGGGAGCACAGGAGAAATATTTTTACGACTTTTTAAACAATTCTTTTAAATTTTATAATCTAAATACATTTATCATGGAAGCCTTCAATTTTAAAGTCAATCACCTACTGGAATATGAGTTAGACTATGAACTGAAAATCCGTCGTACTTTCTCAGAACGTCCGGTCGCGGATAAAAGAAAGATTCTAACGAGGATCTTAAGTAAAGAAATTAATGAGCCCGGAAAAACGATAAAAATAGGGGATGACACTCTGTCTTTTAAAGAAGAAACGGCTGGTATCGAAAAGAGTTTAAACTCTATCCAAAACTTAATCGATAGTTATGACGGCGATCCAAATGATTCACTTGTACACCGGGTTAAGTCACGTTTATCGCATGTTGCGGGTCGCGTACAAAGAATTCCCATGCCGGATGACGAAGAGGAAGCGTCGAAGTTTTCCAAATATGTTCAGGAAACAATAGCTACGTGTGTGCTCATGGAAGCAAATCTTGCAGAAAAGATAGCTCCTGGTCATGAGTTACCACAGTTGCCTATTACAACCCCAGTCATAAACGTACCAGCTCCAATCGTGAATTGCGCAGCCAGAAATATTCCTGTCAGCGAATGGCAATTGAAATTTAATGGAGACTCAAAGAGACTCTATCCTTTTTTGGAGAGGCTGACTGAAATAGCACAAGCTAGGAAAGTATCGGAAGATGAACTTTTCAGCTCTGCTGTTGAATTTTTCACTGGCGATGCCTTCATTTGGTTTAGAAGCATAAAATCAAGTGTCAACGACTGGTATTCCTTGGTAGATAGGCTAAAGAAGGACTTCTTGCACTGTGATGATGATGAAGAATTGTGGTCGGAAATAAAGAGGAGGCGACAAAAGAAGAATGAGTCCACTGTGATTTTTATTGCCCACATGGAATCTTTATTTAGTAGGTTGTCCATCAAGCCTTTGGAAAGTACCAAAGTTAAATTTTTACGGAGGAATATTCTGCCTAGTTTCGTCAATCGGTTAGCTCTACTAGATATTAATTCGGTAGCCGAACTCGCCGGGTTATGTAGAAAACTTGAAGAGTCCGATTATTTGTTGGAAAAGAGCAGACCAAAAAGCGAAACTAATATACATCAAGTAGAGTATAATCCAAATGGCCGAAGTGGAGTCTCGACAAATAAGGTTGGGAATGTAAATCGGAACCCTAGGAGTAACCAGAAAACGGGTAAAAGAAAAGATAGTGATTCTAAAATTAGCGACACTGCAGCTAAAGTGAATGACAGGTCGGTTTCACCTAAGGCAATTTTCACGTGTTGGAATTGCAAAGGTCCGAATCACACTTACCAAAATTGTACAGCACCGAAGAGGGTATTTTGTTTCAAATGTGGAACAACTGGTGTGAGACTAGCATCATGCCCCAAATGTACAAAAAACGAGTAAGGACGGTATATTACCGAGGCGGATATACTAAGTCCAACAAAAAAGCCTCTAATCATTCGGCTAAGTCACAAGCTCACGTTCGCAGTAAAGCCCCTAATCCAAAACGTTCTAGAAACACGGATGGACAAAAATATTCCAATAGATCCGATTGGACTAAATGGTTACAGAAAGTTTCTGATTTTTTTAAGTCTAATAAAACTTCTCCTTCTCAAGTTAAAACTCCTGCTTCTCCAAATGGTCACATGTCTCCTTTATTCGTGCATAAATATTCAGATAACAGACCGCATATCGAGATAAATCTATTAGGTGCCCATTTCTCGGCTTTATTTGACTCTGGTGCAAATGCCTCCGTTGTAGGTCAGAATGGTATTAAAATTTTAAGTCGTTTAAGTATAAAAATATGCCATGTCAAAAATAGAAGTGTTACCACTGCAGATGGCAGCCGTCTAAAAGTTTTAGGTACGGTTGAGTTGCCGCTAGTCTGCAATGGTCATTGTTTAGTAATCTCTGCTCTAGTAGTACCTTCTCTATCACATACTTTGGTTTTAGGATGTGATTTTGCACAAAAATTCGGAATTCTAGTAAATTTTAAAAATAATTCGTGGTATCCACAGTCCCTAGAAGTCAACTCTCAAACAAGTTTTAAAGATTGTTATTCAGAAAGTTCTTTAGAAAACCTTTTCTCGCGTCTATGTACCCTAGATGATCTCTCGCGGACGGAACGCTTAAAAGCAGAAAAAGTAATAAGCTCTTTCAATGAAATAAGTAGTAAAGATAGGTTAGGCCGAACGAATAAAATCAACATGTCTATAGATACGGCTGATGCCAGTCCTGTAAAGACAAGGCCCTTCGCCATGTCTCCATATATGTCAAAAGTATTAAATAAGGAGTTAGACGAAATGTTGAAACTCGGAGTGATTGAAGAATCAAACAGTCCTTGGTGTTCTCCAATCTTATTGGTGAAAAAGGCCGATGGACAGTATCGTCTGTGCTTTGACGGAAGAAAGCTCAACGAGGTCAGCAAATTTGATAACTATCCATTACCGAACATCGACAGAATTTTGACATCACTCAGGAATGCTAAGTATGTATCCTCGATAGATCTTAGAAAGGCATTCTGGCAAATTCCTTTAGACAAATCCTCTAAGGAAAAGACCGCTTTTGCAGTAGTAGGCCGAGGTCTATTTCAGTTCGTCACTATGCCGTTTGGTCTAAAGAACGCTGCTCAAACTCAGCAACGTTTAGTAGACGCTATATTTGGTCCGAAATATGAGCCACATATTTTTACCTATCTCGATGATATTTTAGTAACATCGGAAGACTTCGAATCGCATATTCGCTTACTTAAGGAAGTAAAAGATAAATTGAAAGAGGCCGGACTGACGATAAATTTGAGCAAATGTGATTTTTTCAAAACTTCTCTAAAGTTTTTAGGCTATATTGTAGGCTCAAATTCCTTGCGTACCGATCCGGATAAAGTAGCAAGCATGGTTAATTATGCGAGACCTACTAATACTACGGAAGTTAAGCGCTTCGTAGGAATGTGTTCATGGTATAGGCGTTTTATTGAGAATTTTTCTACCTTGTTGTCACCTATTAATGATCTTTTGAAAGGACGAAAAAAAGGACAATCGATAGATTGGACAAACGCAGCAGAAAGATCTTTTATAAAGATTAAAGAGCTATTGGTTTCAGCTCCAATTTTATCCCAACCAGATTTTTCCCAACAGTTTTATATTTCTAGTGATGCTTCTAATACCGGTTTAGGGGGCGTCCTAACACAGAAAATCAATGGTGAGGAAAGAGTGATAGCGTATGCCAGTAGAACTTTGTCAAAGGCTGAACGTAACTATTCGGTTGTTGAAAAAGAATGTTTAGCAGTACTCTTTAACATCGAAAAGTTTCGACCTTATATAGAAGGTGTTCCTTTCACGGTCATAACAGATCATTATAGTTTATTGTGGCTTAATTCAATTAAAAACCCTAGTGGCAAACTAGCGCGTTGGGCGATTAGGCTGAGACAACATACATTTAATTTAATTCATAGAAAAGGAGTCCACAATGTTATTCCTGACGCTTTGTCAAGAATCCCAGATCATACAGCGGATGAAAACAGTCTTAATGCAGAGATTGGCGTAAGAATTGATACAGTTGACATAGATCGCATTGACCCATGGTACGACAATTTACGGCAGCAAATTAAAGAATTTCCTGAAAATTTTCCGCAGTGGAAAGTGGAAAATGATTTCGTGTACAAGTTTATCCCAAACCAGTTGCCTTTAAAAGTTAATGTACCCGAGTGGAAAATACTAGTTCCTAAACCACAGAGAGAGGAAATTATAGACTTGTGTCACACTCCTCCTACTTCTGGTCATTTTGGTTTTTATAAAACTCTTCACAGGGTTCAGGAACAGTATTATTGGCCAAAAATGCGTTTTGACATCGTAAAGTTTGTGAGGACTTGTGAAGTATGTGGAGCGCAGAAATCTCCAAATGCACTACCTATGGGACTGATGGGAAAAGAGAAAACGGTTAATTACCCTTTTCAAGTCATAGCAGCTGATCTAGTAGGCCCATTCCCACGTTCAAAAAGGGAAATAAATGGCTTCTCGTGGTTTCTTGCTGGTTTACAAAGTATACCATGCTATTTCCTTTGAAAAGCTCTAAAGCTGGATATATAGAGAGAATTTTGGAAAATAATGTCTTTCTAATCCACGGGGTCCCATCGCTCTTAATATGCGATAACGGTACTCAGTTTACCTCTAAGAGTTTTAAGAGCTTAAGTGAAACTTATGGTTTTAACATCCGTTTTAATCCCGTGTACTCTCCCCAATGTAATTTTGTGGAACGTAATAACCGAACAGTCGGGACCGCTTTAAGAAGTTACGTGGATTCACATGACACTTGGGATGGCAATATTTCCAAAATCCAACAAGCAATAAATACCGCAAGACACGAAGTAACAGGGTTCACACCGTCTTTCTTAGTTTACGGCAGACATATACCTCTATCTGGATCGTATTATAAAAATTTAGACTTGGATGTCAATGTTGACAGCGAAATAATTCCGGGTAACAGGGGTGCGTATGCCGAAAATTTAAAGGGTTTTAAAGATATTTTCACCGACGTGCGTAGTAGGATACATAAGGCTTATGAACGGAACAGTAAGTCTTACAACCTTAGAAAAAGGGATTTTTCCTTTAAGATAGGTGATCACGTTTGGCGAAAAAATAAAATTCTTTCCAGTGCAGCTGATAAATTCACATCTAAGTTGGTACCTAAGTATGTGCATTGCGTGATTAGAGAAAAGATTTCAGATTTAGTTTAAGGTTTAGTTAATTTAGATGGGACTAAAATAGGACGATGGCATATTAAAGACTTAAAACCATTCAACGGACCTAACCCTAGTGAAAGTTTGTCAGGAGAAGAATAATTTATATTTACATTATCATAATTGCTTAAATTTTTTTTTGATGTTGCTCTGTAGAGGTGACGACCTCGTTTTTTTTTGACTGTTATAAAAGTTGAGCAGAGAATAGCTTACTTTTATTGTTTAATGCTAAGGTTTTGGGTATTGGCCATATCCCAAACTTAGGTTGATTGTGGTTGATGTTTAGCATCGACTCAGTTTTGCGAGCTTGCGAAGGAGTCACACTCAGGATATATCATAAGACTGGTATGTCGGTGGTCGCGGGATTTGATTTGCTTATGACCCCAAATAATATCCAGTTCTTGACACTTGGAAGCGAAATTTTGATTAGAGGCAATCCAAGGTGATCTTGAGTTGGGACAAGCGCAAGATGTAGCTCGTGTAGTGTGATGTAGAGTCAAAATTTTTATGAGCATTTCAAAGTTTGTTACCCGAGTGGGTGGATTTCTATTACCTTAGTGGTATATGTTGGGTGCAATTAAGAGTAAATTGATTTGGGTTATCCAGTAAGTCTAGGACTTGGATTAATTTGATTTAGATCTTCTTCTGAATTGACAAACTGAGGGTATTTTCTATTTTTTTTCAGGGCCGTTTAAACGTTACCTTTGAGTCACTAACTTTTTTAAATTTTTTTGCATAGACTCATAGGCGTATGTTGAGTTTTTTCGGTCTACTATCAGATTGATAGGAACTTGAAGTCCTGCAGGAGAACTAAAGGCTGATCATTTACAAGAGATGAGAGCAGAGTAAGACAGTCGTTTCACAAAGAAATGATCAAAATCTGATACCGAGATGAGAACCTTGTCAAGAGAGGCTAAGCGCAGTGAAGGAAGATTCCTAACCGAATTTTTAGATTTTCACCAGATAATCTAGAAGTTTGGGCTGACAGAAAACGGTTATGCCTGATACCTGTAGCAGTTTCTTCTAGAGGCTATTGTCTAGGAAGACGATTAACACCATGATCGAATATTTTAGCTGTCAACGATGTTTTCTTCTTGTTTCTGATTAAGCTGGAAAAGCTCTTGTCATCTTCAAAAGTTTTGTAGCATTGCCGCCCAAAAATTGAGAAATTTTTGCTTCATGTAGCTTTTTAAGCTCATTTTCGTAGTTTGGAAATTTCCGTTAGAAGCTTGGTTAAGTCAACCTTGTAAACCTTTTAGGTTGTATCCCATGAGTTATTTGTTTTTACAGGCTGTGATGCACCGGGTGCTAACAGATGCCGTTACGACGTTTGGCAGGGAGTTAGTCTTCCTGAGGAACAGACTGATTGGAAGGGTAGTCTATGGGGGGCGCACGTTTGACCTTTGGGACCTTTAGAGGTTTTGTTACCCAATGGCTATTTCTATTTGAGCCAAAGGAGAGCCTAGCTACTGTAGTCGACCTCAGCTCCAATTAGCCTATTAGTGGTGACAGGCTGTTGGCAGTAGTGTGTTTCGGAACACCCTAATGATTAATTTTTTTGACTTATGGTGGTGTGGTAGACACCGTTTCAGTTTAGTGGATGCTATAATCTACTCCCTTTTGTTGGTGGACACCAGGGTCACCAATTCTGTATTTTATTGTCTCCACCTTTCAGTATATCGTGGTGAGGTGTTTGTGTCCTGTTATGTGGGATGGATTGAATGTTTTTCGTTGTTGTTCTAGGGCGAGACCAGTACACGAGGGTTCTTCATGCAACTTGGAGAAGCGCAATGCTGGTTAAGTTTTATATCTCTGTGTAGCCACCCTGAAGAATGACGGAGGGCGTTTTTTCCGGCTCATGTTTCTAGGCAGATTTGTCACTTTGGTGCGATGTGCCGAAGATTTGATTAGCTTTTGCTAAGAGCTTTCACCAGGCTCAGTATGGAGGTATCATAACCAAGAGTTTGGGATTTGAACTCCTGTATATATTTCTGTATATATTTCTGTATATATTTCAGTGTATGTTGGTTGCCTGAGGGCATGTGCTCAAAATGCGTGATTTTGAGTCGTTTTGCTTATGGACTCCCATATATAGGATTATGACTTTAGGGAGGTCCTATTTCGAGACTTGCTGTCTCATATAGTTATGTTGGGAATGTTTCCTTGAATGTTAGTTGTGCGCAGACTAATCATTCTGTTCTTAGTGAACATTGCTTTTTGAAGCAGGATCATTCAGTTTGGTGAATTTTAGCTTTTATAGCTATTCACTGTGCCTATAGTGGTATTGTTAGCTTTTATAGCTGCTCACTATGTTAATGGCGAGATTGTTCTTTTAGAACGCAGGCTTTGTGTAGTCGAGGACTATTTACCGAGTGTTTTCTTGGCGAGGAGCCGAGTGTTTTCTTGGCGAGGAGCCGAGTTTTTCTGGCGATATACCAGAGTGTTTTGTTGGCGATAAGCTGACGTGTTTTCTGGCGATCAACCAGAGCGTTTTCCCCTAGCAATTTTAGCATGTCTAGATGTCTTAGGACGTCGACATTGCGCGATAGAGTGCGATTATTTTCCGAGTGCGACTAGTAGTGATACTAGATTTAGAATGTTCTCTTAGTGATGAGCTAGAGCATGGATGGCGATTTTTCCCGAGCGTTTGTCTGGATATTTATCCAGATATTTTTTTTTTTTTTGGCCTAGTGCTAAATGGTCTGACAAGACTTTTTCTTTTTAGTGTAAGTGTTTGCACTAGAATCATTTTTTTTATTTTTTTTCTTTATTTAAGAATTTTTATAAATTTCTTTTGCTGAAATAGAAAATTTTCAGACAATCCTTAAAATATTTTAAGGGGGGTGTTCATATTTTATTTCAGTTCACTTTTTTTGATTTAGACAAGAGTCTAGACAAAGTTATATTTTTTGTTTTGGTAACAATAACAGAGCTGATTCTTTTATATAAGAAGACCGCGATTGTTATTTTGGAAAGGTATTTCTTATGTTCATGCAAGGATTTTTATTTGCTTTTTGATGTACTTAACCTTAGTGTCTAATTAAGTTAAGTCTAGTTATAAGATTCTTGTGATCATGCAAAGATTTTCATTTGGTTCTCATTGTACTTAATATTAGTGCTTAATTGAGTTAAGTCTAGTAGTAAGGTCCGAAGTTTGTACTTTTGTTTTAAGTTCTGACCTTAGTATTAAGTGATAGTGTACCACTTTGTACCTTTTCATAAGTAGCCTAAGTTTAATAGACTAGTGTAGTCTATTTCTTTTTGGAAGGGGGTAAATGTAACATTCATTTTTTCCTAGATTTTAAGACCATGTAATGTTACTGATTTTTCACTTCAAATTGTACTTATTTTCATTTTTGTATCGAACGGTATATTAACAAGAGATTCCAAGCCGTTCGGTATATTAGTGTGCTGTGCGGGTTTCTGACCGAATCTATCGGCACGCCGGGATTGGTTGAAAATGTGTATCCGGATTTTTGGTTCCGGCGTCGCGATATGACCGAGAGAAGGCCCACGGCTTATTTAAGGGTCCGGTAGGACAGGGATCGAGGCTGAGTACCATCAAGCCGCAGCCAGGCTAATTTTCATCGGAGCCGCCAAGTAGGCTTCCTTCGACAGAGCTGCAGTAAAGGCTCATAACAACAATCATGAGAGCTAAATAAAGCACAAGTTTTTTTAACGAAAAGCCGTAGTGGGCTCTCTAAGTGTTTACTAGAAAAGTGTGAAATCGGTCGTGTTCCATCGAAGCCGAAATAAAAACAGTAAGTTACCAAAACATCCTTCCATAGACTTATCCCTGAGTAGTGCCTTAACAGCAATTTGAACTGACTAAAAAGTGAAGTGAAAAGCACTATTTTTCGTCTTCGGGAGTAGTCAGAGTTTAGAATTTAAATGTCATAACTACCTGTTAGGCTAAAATCTTTTGTAATCCTGTAAAACTGCAAAGGTTAGAACTTTTTATTTTTAAAAACATGAATAAATTTTCTTTTTGTTGATTAAAGCTAGTGTCTCACTGAATACCTATCTTACTTTTCAGGATAAGAACGGCTGTACCAAACTGATTTTTTTATTTACCAACAGTACACCCTTTCAGTATTTTTTCATTTCTTTAGCTGAAGTTAGATCCTTTCTATTTTAAAATGAATGGTGCCCAAAAAGTCGTACAGCTGAGGTTTCTTTAAAAATAGAAAATAATTCCAAAAAGACGTACAAAAATTATCTCTTACCCATATCTCTCTACCAAAGAAAACTGAGCTAGTGTGTGTTTAATTTCTTTAGTTCTTTTAAAATCAGGATCCACTCAATTCATTATCAGAAATTAAAAAGAGGTTGCAAGAAAATTGCGCCCAAGCGTGGGAAAAACAACTTTTCACAACGCCTCAAAAAGCGGGTAAGTTCACACCTTACTAAATGACGCAGTCTACGTGGGGCGCAATTAAATTAAACACCTTTTCATAGGCTACAATATATATATATATATATATATATATATATATATATATATATATATATATATATATATATATAAAGGACGTCAAGTAAGCTACTAGCTGCTACTACTACTACTAACTACTAACCTATATAAATATTACGATATATAAAGTACATTACATACATACGTATGGAATTAAGGACCTCCTTTCTTAAGTCGATTCAAATTTATGAACAGTCCACCTAACACACGTAATAAAAATTTTCTTCCGTAGTTAAACCACAATTTTAAACAAACTAATTACTTTTCGACTGAATATTAAGTTCACAAGTTTTCTCAAATATCCAAATCTTTTTAAAATCAAAAAACAAAAACTTAATCAACCGTCTTGAAAAAAGGTCGAAGAAATTACATGCTAACGACATATTAAAAAAATGTTTTTATGTTAGTTTTTTAATTGCATATCATAACCTTAATAGCCGGGCCAAGATAATTAATTAGATAAATTTCCCTACGGTCCTGTGTGGCATGTAGTACACTTATAAATACAATTAAAAAGTGCCAGCTGATACCTTCAATGTCATATACATAAATAAAACTATCTTATTTTTTGATCCTTTCGAATTGATACATTGCCACTATAACGCAAGTGACAACTGTTAAGAAAGCATAAGTAGTATTGTTAGGTCACCAGCAATAAATCTGTTTGACACCAGCAGTTACCTTTATTCACCTTGCTTATAAATTACTTCACAGAACAATCATATTATTTTCCCATTGTTGGCTTTAATTTTAAAACTATTACACTTTGCCAAAATAATACCTCTGATACTACATGCTTGTAGTAGCAGTGATGATTTACATAAACTAGAATCTTTTCATAAAATTACGAAGATGCTGGACCTAAATTAGTGCCTAATTTTCCACAGGGTAGAGGTCTCATACTAGTATTATTTATACTTAACTTATACTTATACTTAACTTACATTTGGACAAAAATTTGATAATTATATTTATGCGGAAGAAACTTTTAAATTCATATCTGAACGGCCACTTAATTTTCTCGTACCTTAATATTTTTTGTTATTTCAGGAAATCTAATATTTTAAAAATAAACTAATATTTAATGAAATTACAAAGCAATCTATAGCTTATAATAAATAGGGTAATATTTCTAAATTTATTCTTAGGATATATACTGTTGAAATAAAGAGAACTATAACACAAACTTATAAGTACATCCTCGAGTCTGCAGTAATCCGATACAATGTGGCTTGCGATAATATATAAAACTGTTAACTGTTATCGATTTCTAATCTAAATGTCACGAATTTGACCTTTTAACAAAGAAATCCTACTTATGCATATTACCCTCTTCTACTTAGAAGTTTTTGATAATTTGGATACTTACGAGCATGTTTCACTCTTCACCAGTTGCGTATATTGTTGATTAGTTTCGGGCATATTTACAATATACATCCAATTGCCTTTACTATTTAAAGCGGCTCTAGGCATAATAAAATTTGAACGACTCCTGCATAGAGGTTGATTAGTGATAGATGACTGTCTTTTTTTTCTTACATGTGGTGGAGATGTAGTGTCATATGATGGAGTATCAAAATATTCAGAAGTTACTTGTCGTGTGCGTTTATGGCGAAGAGATCGTTTCAGTCTTTCACTTCTAAAATTAAAAATATGAAATATGTAACATATATAAGGTTTAAAAATTTTTAGCTAAGTATGTACATCCAGAGTATTGTTTTTTTTTTTAAACTTTATTTCAATTTACTTATAAAGAGAATAAGGAAACTAAGATAAATTATTCTATAAAACTATAATTGCAATAAATCGTTTGTTTAGCTAAATTATGCTTCTGAGTTTCATATAGTCTGACTGCTAAAGTATATATTTATTACAAAATATTCACCTACAATTGACATAATATTTATTCTTTATTAACCAAATAATTTCCTACGAAATATTATCTTAGAGAACATCGAAACCAAAAAATTTGACAAATAAATATCTCTAACTCAGATTTTTCACAATCTGTTTAATAAATTTTACATTTTCTAGATCTTGCTTGAATTTAACAGTTAATCGGTGGTTACTTGGCTGAATAGGAAATACTTATATTTAGACTCCAGGGTGAGTATGTAACCCTTCAGGCTTGTTAGGCCCTTTATTGTTTAGGGCGCCATTGCTCCTCTTTGAGTTACTGTGTTGCCTCAGATGAGTAACCACAAACTTTGGTTATAGAACTATTTCTGGGAATTTATGGAGAAGAAACAAAGTTGTACTTCCCTTTAAATTAAATTTGTTAAAACTTAATTTCTTTCCTTAACTATTAAATTTCTGGCCCCTGTTTTATATGTTAAAAAAATAAATTTTATTTATATATAATCATTTACTTATCCATATCAACTACCAAAAATGACCGAAATCCACATTTCAGCAGTGACCACTGTTGTCTCATTTGTCAATCCATCTCGGGACCTGCTTCACCGTATCGCGGCTCATCAGCCAAGCTAGAATCGACAAACGAGAGAACAAAACTTGAAGTACGTATTATAGTACTAGCGGAACATCGAAGTAAGATATAAGAAATGTTATCCCTGGCTTATGAAAGTCTAAAATTAAAAAGCAAATGGTGTAACGCAGCCCGAGATAGATAGACAGATGAGGAACAGTGGTTATACTGAAATATGGACTTCGTTCATTTCTAGTAATTGATACAGATTATGATTACTGGGAACAATAAAAAATGGTAGAGGCAGACTGATAAAAAAATTGGAAAAGAATTGGTAAAAAAACTGAATTCCAAACTGGCAATAAAGCCGACACTAAAAAGGGGTAGGAAAACTGTAGTAAACTTGGTGTCAAAAAACTTGCTTTTTAAAAACTGTGTCATTAAATTATAGTAGTAAAACCCTGTAAAGAAAAGGAAAGCATTGTATCACTTGAAAGGGTCTTCAGCTTTTTTAAATAATTTTACGTTATGGACAAGGTTGGTCCTAAGATCTCAAGAACAAATCGTGAATTGTGTCGTCTTCTGCGAGAACAGCGAGAAGGGTTTCCTTTACTGGAATATCAGGAAAAAAAACCAAACAGTACAAAAGAAAAGTTAGAATTTAGCTAAATGAAATGAGTTTTCCATCCAAAGTCGCAAGACAGGCTTAATAGTCGACACAGGGCAACAGAAATTGTTAAATTTAAATAGAAATAAAGGAATATGCAATATAAAATATCGATATGGAAACGGATTTAGCAACTATGCTGTTCTTAAACTATAAATTATGAAAAAATATTATGTTTAGCGAAAGTACAAAACGAAAAGAAATTCTGAAAAGGATATATATACACTGGTGACTAAGTTGGGAATGTGGAATCTTTGGCACAATGATACTACTCAGTATATATCACCACTACACCAAACACTTTATTTTTGCACTCGACGCGCGTTTCACTAACCATGTTAGCTTCATCAGGAGCGATTGACTGAGTCAATCATCGCTCCTGATGAAGCTAACATGGTTAGTGAAACGCGCGTCGAGTGCAAAAATAAAATGTTTGGTGTAGTGGTGATATATACTGAGTACTATACACTGGTGAGCAGAAAAATCGACTCAAATGATTTTGCTTCCGATCCTTGAATTTAATTTTCAAACAGTGATATTATTTTTGGTATCAGTACAATTCTGATTTTCTTTTCTTTCCAATAATACCAAAAACATTTGGATTTCCAAAAATTTTACTCAATAGAACGGTCTTTGCTTACTCAGCAACGTACTCGTTGCGTGTTATTCATCCCTATAAAAACACACGCAATGGCATTTTCCTATCATTACCTTATCGAAACTTGAGCCGTCAACATCTCTGCATACCTGCTTACAAATTACGTCATCGAAAAATGGATGCCACCTCGGAAGAAACGGTACATTGCCCTATTGCAAGAAGGGCATAGAAAACGTATAGTCGCTGCGCAACTGCACTTGAGCCAGTCAGCTGTCTCCAGAGTCTACAGACGTTACTAAGAGACTGGCACCTTTACACAAAGACCAGGATCAGGAAGAAGAAGGTGTACCTCGGAGCGAGACGACCGCTTCATTGTCAATAAAACTCTAAGAAATCGTCACTTGACCGACGTTGAGGTCCAGCAGGAGCTCTGACAAGTTCGTGATCAGGCTGTCAATCATTGGACAGTCAGGAGAAGACTTAAAGAAGCTAACTTAACTTCGAAGAGACCAGCTAATGGACCCAAATTGACAGCAGCCCATCGACAAGCGCGGGCTAGGGGGGTTAATACAAAATATTGATTTTGATTTTTATCAATAAATATAGTTATTAAACTTAAAATTTGTTGAATTTTTTCTTTCTCCTACCCCTATTTTCAATCCTGGTTGTCTTGGTGCTATGGAATTTGGTATCATTAGAAAGATAATAGAAAGGGCTTTCAAATAATATTGAAATCTGTAAAAATATATGAACATTAAATTCTATGATCCATGTTAAATGAAGCCAAACTGTTAAAGTCGATTTTTTTGCTCACCAGTGTATAATACCGTGATGAAAATTTACCAAGAGATTTCAATACTATTTCTACAAAAGTCATGTAACATGGTGCAAAGTAAGCGTATTGTAAAAAACGAATTTTACAAACTATCATGTATCATCATTACTAGCTCGCATATTATGACCGATAGTCTTTTTCGATAAAAGTATTTCCCAGTAAAACTAAATTCTAAAATATTGGAAAATTGGAAAATTACAAAGAAAAATATGTTCTGAAAAAAAAGATAAGCCAATTTTTAATTTGAAAGTAATTTAAGAGCTCTACATTAGTTCCTGACCTACATACCTGAGCGTTTTGATAAATGCCATGTCTGTTTTATTTATTTAAGGCATGTAACCTATACTAAATTATACGAAATTATCATTGAATCGATGCAAAGCATTTTTTAGCGTCATAGCTTTAACTATCTTATTAATAAATGTTTAAATATTGTACAAAACTTTGTGGTAATAAAGAAGAAGACTAACGATCACTCGTCTGAAGCGCGTTTCATTGCAAAAGCTGGCTTATTATTTACCGTCCTCTTCAAAAAATTTTCCTCAACCACAAATTTAAGTTAAGTCTCCCAAATTGTTCGTTTGTATATACAACGTAAAAATTACAAAAGACATGCATACAAATACACGGGAGTTGTAATTTATTTCTGTTCAAATTATATTACAACGCAATTCTTACGAGGGCTTATTACCAGAAAGAAATTCCGTGGCGACTCTAATACACACCCAACTTGAATGTTTGATTATTGCAACAATTGTAGATATCTTATTTAGCCACATCAACTAGTTGTTACTTGTGTCTGCGCAATATAGCCCTTATACACCAAACATGTTAACGATCTCGTCAATACTAAAGAAGTATTCAATCGTTGCGAGCCCAAATCTTAGGTATAGTTTAAGTTAGCACTAAATAACCTACAAAATTGTGCTCCATTAGCTTTAATCTTTACAGGATTTGAAGATTAGAAGTTTCAGTTTTATTGGAGCTATAAGATTTTTTACATTGCGGAAGAATTACTAACGACAAAATATACAATTTGCTGTTGACACGCTGATGTGTCTTTCGTCTTTCCAAACATATAATAAAAATATGATTTTATAAATGATCTAATGATCCGTAGAAACGAAACCGAAACCATTCGAAAACTATTCAAATTAATCTTGTTGAAAAATATGTAAGTAGTAAGAGGATAATGAACCATACTTTCAGTCATAAGTCCAGAACAACAGATTCACCTTAAAAAATAAAATATAAATATGAATTCAAAAGGATGCAACGAGTAGAATTTAACTGCAAGACACAAACTTTCAAATTTCATACATAAAAACTGCCATAATTTTTCTGCTTTAATATGTACTTAAACGTCACAAAATCATCAAATAAACCAAGACACTCAAAAATTGGTGATTAAAACTTCGTCAGTGTCAGTTAGAGCCGCTATAAAGATCTTCTCTGAATATAAATTAAACATTAGCGGCAATAGAACGCAACCTTGCCTAACACCCTTTCTTATTTCTACACTTTCCGATGTTTGGTCTTCAGCTCTTATTACTGCCTTTTGTTGCCAGTGTAGGTTCCCAGTAATTGTATCATCTTTATCATCTTTCAGAATCTGGATAATTTTATCGTGCTGCACTCAATCAAACGCGTTGTCGAAATTAATAAAGCATAGATGAACGTCGTAGTTAACGTCTTTACATCTTTGAATTAGCACTTGTAGACTAAAAAGGGCTTCTCTGGTACCCAGTCTATTACAGAAACCAAATTGAGTGTCGGCGATATGCTCTTTGATTTTGTGATAAACCCTTTGATCAATTATTCCGAAGAAGATTTTTAGGATGTGATTCATCAAACTTATAGTACGTTAATCTTGGCAATGCTTTGAGTTGGTTTTTTTAGGTATAATGACCAAATCGACTTCAGTTAGTCTTGTGAAATAATTCCTGTTTCATATATTGTGTTAAATAATTTAAGAAGAGTTGTCGCTGGCTCCTTGGAAGCCTCTAAATTTATTTACGTCTAAATAAAAAAATCTATTTAATTTTCATTATGCTACACCACTAAAATTCAATAAATAATAAAACATAGTTCTATACCTTTTCCAAATGTCATTTATGTGACTATATGTTGGAGGTGCAACTATAGGTGGAGATTGAGGATACGGGCCGTAGTGTACCTTCGTATCTTGCGGAAAGTTACTCGTGTATTTGTAGGTTAGAAAAGAGCCATCCTTGCTGTAGTCTGGATATCCGTTAATATTCAATGTATAATTATGTGGGAAGGGCTTTGGTGGGATGTAAAATCCCCCTAAAAAAAACAAAGCGTTAGTATTGTTAGTACTTTTAATACTAAATGTTCTTATGTTACGGGCAGCTTAGTTAAAATTTTCCAAATTAAGTTGGTTAAAAATGTATAAAAAACCAAAAGATATTATAATTGATAACAATAGTATGGTAGTAATCTGCAAAATCACACCCCTTTAACGAGTAAGCAGGTAGGGTTATTATGCTATTCAAAAATTCTTGGTCTCAAAATTTTGAGCGATGACTTAATTCATATTGACACCATCAAATCAAAGACCGATGTTTATTTTTTCAGCCCAGGAATGCGTGGAAAATTTGCGAATATCTTAAATTTTAATAATTATGAATTATTATTGTACGAAATTCTTGAGCAGAAGTATGAAATCGATAAACGATTAGATTAATTACAATATAATTGGTGTATTTTGCAAACAAAAATATCGAGAAAATGTTAGAATTTTGAACTCGAAGAAAGAATATAAGCTTTTATAGTACCTACAAAGGCAACAACTTAACTGAGATTCCATACTGAATAATCATTAACTATAGTAAATACTTCATCCTATATTTCTTTAAAAATGCAGACCCAAAAGGGTACCACAAAATAATAAAAGAGGGATACAATTGACACGGCAGACCATATAAGATAGAAAGACCTGGATGTTAGAAAACAAACAGAAATCAGAGACCATGACCTATAAATCCTGGTTCATGTTAGAAGATGAACTATTTAGTTATCAACCAACATACCACGGAGACCACAATAATAACCTCCGTAAGACTATCCCATAAAAACATATACATGTATAGGTATAAATACATATGTATATATATACATGTATACAATATGTATATATTTATATATATATATATATATATATATATATATATATATATATATATATATATATATATATACATATATATATATATATATATATATATATATATATATATATATATATATATATATATACATATATATATATATATATATATATATATATATATATATATATATATATATATATATATTATGGGCAAAACACACGTGTTGCAGGGAAATCCCTAAAGCGCTACAGGAACGACGCGTGTGCGGAAAAAGCGATTTATATTGGTGTTGAATCGCTGTAAATTGTACTCGGTGGGAAACACACACACAGTCCTCCATATAAAAGACTGCTCGAAAAGGGTCGTACGAGGGGTGACAAGCTGCACTTCATGCGTATGTGAAGTGTTAGTTGGACGTGTATTCCTATCAAATACCGCTTTGGAGGGAGTTAATCGGGCTATATCCATCGAACACTTTGCGTGAAAATAACATCAAGTCGCCAACCGTTCTTCGATGTTCCAAGGTTGCTGATCAGTTCTGAGTCTCCAGTGAGGCGAACAGCTCTTCTGAATAGAATCCAACAAATGCAGTCTATGTTTGGGAGCTTTGTACATAGTTAATGATTGTTGTAAAGTGTAAAGCTTTCTAGTTCGGAATAGTATTCCCAGTTTTTGTAAAGCTCTCTTTGCTATGCTTGCAACATGTTCATACCAAGACATATTTGCCCCCAAATTAACGCCCAGCATATTGAGTGTTAGCAGGTTCAGCAACGTTAACTTTTTTAGAAA
>CM032447.1:128632909-128910409 GCA_019049505.1 Pachyrhynchus sulphureomaculatus
TTTTTAGTAGTTATTGTTAAAACCTCTATCTGATATTTTCCTTCAGCATATGGTCATCGAGGATGTTCTTGGGTCTTCTATTAGGCTCTGTTTCAAACTTGTATTAGATGTTACATCTGATACAATACAATGAGAAGGTTGCAAAACACAAGGATTTGAAAGCATAAGTACAAAGAGATTGAATAGCCTTCGAATAATTTCCATAATCCTATCCACAATTGGTATATCAATATATAAAACACCTAGCGTCTGAACCTTAATGAAAATTTGTACAAGGTTATGAAAAAGACAGTGATACTTTCAAGAGCACGGACTATCCCAAAAGCCTAATCGTTAAATCAAATAAAAGCAGAAATAATTTTTATACTTTAATTTTAAAAGGTCTTTAAGCTCAAATCAGATTATGCGCTATATTTCAAATAACAATAAACTTACTGCCTTCTTCTTACTAATTACCTTGTTCCGGAAACGTTTGTGATGGCTTAGGTATATAAATAGGTTCAGGATATTGATAGCCATTATCCTGGTTATTATGTACAAAGTTGGAGATAAACGAAGGTGGACCATAAATGGTACTTGGAGGAGGTGTGTAAAATGAGTGAAATTCTTCTTTGGCTTCATTAATGATGAGACTTCCGTGATTAAATTGCCATTTTTCAATCAGATGATAGATCAGTTCACTGAAAAAAAAATATATAATTAAGACCATAAAATCAACAAATGTGGGAATAGTAGTGTAATTTTTACTCATGTTCCAGTTATATCGGGTTTCGATTCCGTGTACGATGAGCGCGAAAAGGATTAAATATTAAAAGTTGTATAATCCTATACCACTATTTATGCCATTGGAAAAGCAAAGCGGTTACTTTTTCAATATGATATGTCGTCTTAATATAGCAGAGTATAAATAATATCATAGTTACTTTTCAGGTCATATTTTATTCCAGAAGTCGAAGCCCTTTCTATCTAATATTTTACTCTTATTAGTATATTTTTTATTTGCATCTAATATACGTAGTTCAAGACAATAAAAACACATGCTAAAACATAATAAATTTTATTTACCAAGATAAAAAAAATTGGTAAAATGATTTAAACCAGTATTTTCCTTGCCAACATGCAGTTCTAAAATAACCAATAAATAATAACTTACAGTCCACTTTACTGTAAAATATTAAGAAAAATAATTAGAAATTTTCCTCGTTTATCTAATCAAAAAAATATTGATAGAAGATTAAAATATAAATGTTAAAACATAAAAATTGGCTATTGTAATACGTTAGGCATGTACACGAAATATATCGACAAATTAAAAGCTTATCTTATTTATATAATCCAAAAGAGTATTTAGTAATTAAAAGAACTACAATTCTCTCTTTTAAAATCACAACGAACAAAATATATACTTTCCGCCAACGAAATACATGTGTACGTGAAAGAATAAAATTTAAATGTGGACGATCCAGATAAAAACATTATCAGGTATGCTTAATGTGTAAATAGAAATAAATCTTTTGTTGCGATGCTTATCTGTATTATTATTTTTATGATATTTAATATTATTTATTAGAAAGTTGGAAGTTAAACAAATATGTTTTTTTGTGATCTAAAAACCTAACACCTGAAGAAGAGAAAATTTGAGAGGGTAGTTTGTTCATGAATAAAATATTTCTCGTTAGCAAGAAAAGTAAATACGATAATTTTCCTGCTGTTCCATAAGTCCGTTTCCGCCAACTTAACAGTTTATATTGTAAATGGAGAATTTTGGAAAAATGAAATGGAAGTATATTACGCCATGCAAGCAATCACCTTTTTAGCCTCTTACTTCATCCCTTTCACCCCATAAACATTTTACTATAGACAAATTATTTTATATTAAATATCCAATCATCATCATCAGCTTATACTGTCCACTTCTGGACGAAAGCCTCCCTCGAATCTTGCCACTTTTTTCTGTTCTGGGCCGCTTGTACCCAATTTCCAGCCACTCTTTTCAAATCATCAGTCCACCGACTTTGTGGTCTACCTCTACTCCGATAGGCTTCGGATCTTGATCGCCACTTTATAATTCGCTTTGTCCATCGTTCATCCTTAAACCTAGCAATATGCCCAGCCCAGTTCCATTTAAGATGCAGAATGAATTTGACTGCCTCTTGCACCCCCGTTCTCTTCCTGATAATGTGATTTGGGATGTGATCTCTAAGAGTAACACCTAACATTGACCTCTTCATCTTTGGTTGCACGACACATATTTTATTGATGTTCTTCGTCATTGTGAGAGTATCGGCTCCTTACGTAAGAACGGGGAGTATGCATCTGTCAAATACTTTTCTTTTTAAAACACATAGGAAGGTTAGATTTGAATACATAGGCCAGTTTGCCATATGCAGCTCAGGAAAGACCTATTCTCCGCTGAATTTCATATGTTTAGTTATCTCGTCCTATGCTGATTTCATGTCCCAGGTATTTACATTGGTGCATTTGCTCTATTTCTACGTTATTCAGTTTTATAGTGTCGCTTAATACAAGATTTGTCATAAACTGGGTCTTGGATAGATTGATTTTTAGACCAACCTTTCCTGAAGCTTCGTAAAGCATGTGCAGCATAGTTTGTGCTTCTTGTATTTTGTCTGTTATTAAGACAGTGTTGTCGGCGAAACAGAGGTGATTTAACTTTTGATCGTCAATATTAAGTCCCATTTTTTCCCAGTTTATTGATTATAGAACACTTTCTAGAAGTGTTACGAAAAGCTTGGGACAAAGCGTATCACCCTGTCACACTCCTCTGTCAATTCGAAGTTTGTTGGTTAGTTGGTATTTTAACATGAGCGGTGGCATTTTCATATATGTATTTAATTACATTTAATTACCACACTCAGCAAGTGCTTCCAAAAGCCTCTGCTGATTTACAGAATCAAAAACCTTTTCGAAGTCCACAAATATGAGCATAAGAGGTTTATTATATTCGATACATTTTTTAATGAGGATTTTAACTGTAAGCAAACAGTCGTTTGTTCCATACCCCGAGCGGAAAGCCTATCTGTTCTCTTGAAAGGAAAAGCTCGAATTTATTTGCTAGACGTTTGGTAAGTATTTTCGTGAATAACTTGTATACATGGCTCAGGAGGCTAAAGGGTCGATAATTTGTAAGGTTTGAAGTATCTCCTTTTTTATGCACATTGGCAATAGTGGCATTATTCCATTGCGATCGAGTTATTCCTTCCAGGAGGCATTTATTGAATAACATTGTAAGAGATTTGATAATTTGTTGTCATCCTTGTTTAATTGCCTCTACTACAATATTGTCTTCACCTGGAGCTTTGTTATTTTTTTATTCCATATCCAATATCCCAGTCAAAAATCAGAAAAAATTCTAATAATTCTATTGAAAGGGTACAATGACCCCCACCCCTAGAACCCTCTTCCCATGTTAACAATGAAAATAACTTAAAAGAAGTAATCTTTCGATCTCTTGACTGAAAAGCCCCCTAAAAAGACATATAACATGACCAATACGAAGTCACTCTTCTATCTTCCTTCTGCATACCTTTGGTATCTTATATGTTTTATTATAAATACTATAATTATACTTAAAATTTACTCACTTCCCATCCAAAGAAACTTGAAAAAATTCTCATAATACTGTTGAAACTAAACAAGTTTTTTTTCTTCTCTTTCATCTCCTTCCCCTATAAAAATTGATGGTAATAAAAAAAAATTAATTTTCATTTTTCTACAATCCAACAACCCTGAAAAAGGATAGCACGATATATATGCAGCAACCGTTCTAACCCTTAACCCTACCCCATTAAAAAGCTGAAAGAATTCTGAAAATATTATGAAAACTAAATAATACTAAACGACCCTCACCGCTTTTACTCTCTTTTCGGGTTAAAATTTAAAAAAAATGATATAAATTACTAAATTTTTGAATTCCTCGTCTGCAAAAACCTTGAAACTTACATTTAACGCTATATATGCGAAACAACCAATTTAATCTCCCCTTTTACCCCTTTCACTCCTTTTATCTTTTACTATAAATATTTGTGCAAAATATTTGTTTATTATTTCAACAAAAAAACCACCTAAAAAAATTGCCAGATTACTATTAGAACCATACAAAATTTATCGACCCTCGCCCTTTTCACTCTCTTCGTCTTAAGCGATATCGCTCAAAAACTGTAGACGTCGTCCCCTCATTAAGTATTCGTTCGAGAGTTATCGTGGTCAACAGACCAACAGACAGACAGACCTACGGAAATGAGTGACTACTTTTATCATGATTTAAGAATCCTAAAACGTGAAAAAATAATCCCGCATTGTGATTTTTTCGCTAATACAATACTTTCTCTTCGCACGAAAAGTAAAAATCGGTAAAGTTATTTAATAAGTACGTTCCTTGCAAACACGTAGTTCTAAACTAAGTCCTTAAATAAAAAGTAAATAAATTCCCAGCTCTTTCACCCCCTTGTCCTGAAACGATATCAGTTAAGAACTATAGGTTTCATCTCTACTTCAAGTATTATAGTATCATCTCGTTCGAGAGTTATCGGGCAAACAGATCGATAGGCCAACGGTCAAATAGACAGACCGAGCAAAATGAGAAAAAAAAAGTTAAAGAAAAAAATTACGAACGGTGATTTTCATCTCAACATTTTTGTAGATTAGTTCAGGTTAGTTTATAATCAGATTTCAATTACCTTCTTCATACAATTTCTGTTAAAATTGGAAATAATAGAAAGCTAAAACACTGAAATAGAAGTATATTAGGATATATACGCAAACATTCTTCGCCTTATCCGATTCACCCCATAAATATTTTGTTTTAAGAAAAATTATTCTTTAATAAATATCTAATATCCCAGTCAAAAATCATCCCATTTTAAGGATGAAAATATTAAAAAAAATAAAATCTAATGTTTCGATTCCGTCACTGACAGAATCTCAGAAAAGACCTAAAACACGATAAATATAGAGTCACTCTTTTACCTCCCTTTTCCCCCTTTGGCCTGTTATATGTATTTTTTTATAAATTATTACACTTAAAAGATGCTCATTTTTCCATTCAAAAAACGTGGAAAATTCCCATATTACTATTAAATCTATACAAGATTCCTCCTCCTCTTTCATCTAACCTAATTTTTTTATTCCTACAGTCAAGAACCCTGAAAAGGACATATAGCACGACGTATATGAAGCAACCCCTCTAATACCCTACCCAGCCCATTAACCTCTTACATATTTTATTATAAATAATATGCTTAAAATTTCTCAAACTCATTAATTAAAAATCCTGAACAAATTCTTAAAATACTATTGAAACTAAATAATCTTTAACGATCCTCACCATACAGTTAAAATTGAAAATAATGAAATAAATAATCTAATTATTGAATTCCTCCAAAACTCTCCAAAAGCCTTGAAAACGCTATATATACGAGACATCTCATCTTCCACCCCTTCCACCACTTTTATATTTTACTATAAATATTTATGCAAAATATTTGTTTAATATCCTAACAAAATACATTCCTTTAGCAAGGAAAGTAAAAGGGTACGTAATACGTTTTGTAATGTATACCAAACATAGTAAGAAATTGGAAGCTTACCTTGTTTAAATAATTCAAAAAAGTATATAGTAATTAAAAAACTGTAGTTCTCTCTTTTAAAATCACAACGAACAAAATATGTACTTTCCGTGAACGAAATACGTGAAAGAATAAAATTCAAATGTAGACAATACAGTAAAATAACCGGCCAAGTGCAAGTCGGACTTGCGCAATTCATGTCCCGTACGTTGATTGCTTTTAAAATAAAAAATTTTGTAATGGAGGTATGGTAAATGATCAATAACTTCACAAATAAGTTTCCAACGAAGTTTTTTTCTGTTCCTTACTGAAAACTGATGACCTTGAAATTTTTAATTTCTGTATACCAGATAAATTATTAACGGTAATGCACTCGTGATAATTTTCGTTCAATCTACACCCTGTGGAAAATATTCCAGAATTTTTTCAAAATTTTTTGATCAGTACTTTTCGAGATAAGGAGGGGGACAGCGATTTTTCGCAATGTTTTAAAAATAATACAAAGAAAATTGTCCGCAAGAATTACATTATATATATTTTAGAACTGTGTTTTTACAAGCTTTCATTTGATACTCACTCGATAACCTGGTAAACACTTTGGATTCACCCCCCAAATTAACTTCTTAAGTCAAAATTTAACTTTCACGGCTCTGATGAAGCCATCAATTCCTATATTAGTGCCAAATTTCAACTTTCTATGTCAAATAGTTTCGGAGAAAATCGGGTGTGACAGACGGACAGACAGACACCGAAGTGATCTTACAAGTTTTCTGTACGGAACACTAAAAATTGACAGGTTTTTTTTTTTTTTTATTGGTCTAGCACACGTGCTGCAGGGAAGTCCCTAAAGCGCTCCAGAAGCGGCACGAGTGCGGAAAAAAAGCGATTCACGTTGTTCTTGAATCGCTGTAAATTGTACTCGGCGGGAAACAGCGCTGGGCAAATTATTCCAAAGGGATGACGTTCTCCATATAAAAGATTGCTTGAAAAGCGTTGTACGCGGAGTAACAAGCTGAACCTCATACGGATGCGAAGCTCCAGCGCGACGTGTATTTCTAACATGCACCGCTTTGGGAGGAATTAAGCGGGCTACATCCTTCGAACACTTTCCATGAAAATACTTGTAGAACAGACTCAAGTCGCCAACCGTTCTTCGATGTTCCAGCGAATCAAGGCCGCCGGTCAATTCCGGGTCCCCAATCAGACGGACCGCTCTTCTCTGAACAGAATCCAACAAATGCAGCAAAAGGTTTGCTTAATGTGTAAATAAAAATAAACCTTTTTGAGATGTGTGGCTGAATTATTGTTTTTATTATATTTATTATTATTTATTAGAAAGTTGGAAGTTAAAAAAATATGTTTTTCGTGATCTAAAAACTCTCAAACCTGAAGGAAAGAGAAATCTGAGGGCAATTTTTTCACGGACACAATATTTCCCGTTAGCAAGGAAAGTAAATATAGTAATTTAACAGATGTTTCATAAATATAATTATGCCAACTTAACAGTTTATATTTGAAAACCTCGTTCTTTCTTTAACTCAACATTTTTTAGGTTACTTTGTATTCAGATTTTAATCTCTTCTATTTAAATGGAAAATTGTGGAAAAACAAGAACAATGAGATGGAAGTATACTATGCCATACACGCAAACACCCTTTAGCCCCTTGCCACATCTTATTCCCTCGTAAGTATTTTACTACAGAATAATTATTTTATAAATCCTATATCGCAGTCGAAAATCAGGACAAATTCTCACAATACTATTAAGAATATACAATGACCCCCACCCCTTGAATTCTCTTCCTATGTTAACACCGAAAATAATAAAAAATATAGTAATATTTCGATTTCTTGACTAAAAAGATCGCAGAAAAAGACCTATAACAAGACAAATACGATGTCACTCTTCTACCTCCCTTCTGCATTCTTTTGGCGTATATGTTTTATTATAAATAATTCTGCTTAAAAAATTGCCCATTTTCTTATTCAAAAAACCTGCAAAAATTCACAATTCACTATTGAAACTATATAAGATTTTCCCATGTCTGTCACTCCCTTTCCCTATTAAAGTTGATAGTAATGACAAAATAAATTAATTTTCGTATTTCTACAGTCCCAGAACCCTGAAAGGGGCATATACGAGCATATACATATATATATATATATATATATATATATATATATATATATATATATATATATATATATATATATGGTATATATATATATATATATATATATATATATATATATATATATATATATATATATATATATATATATAGGACGTTTCACGTCAACCAGGATAAGGCTCTACTCAAAATTGTAGACGGCGGAAAATAATGTTTGATAACTCAAATTATTCAAAGTACAAGGCATTTTCGAATGCTGAGTAGCAAATCATGATCACTCAAAATGGCGGGCCCAATATGGCGGCTACAAGTAAGGTATGCTTCGAAAAAAGTTATTAAAACTATAAACACAGCTATAAAATATTCGAAGAAGAATTCAGGTTGCTAGTTATAAATTTTATCTATTCAACTTCGTGTGCTTTGCATCACTGTTGAGACATTAAATTAATTAAAGGTATAATTAATAAATCTAAGAAAAAAAAAAAAAATGATTTTTTGAAAATCTGAGTTGTGTAATCCCTTAAATAGATAAAAAAATATATAAAAAAAGTTTAAAAAAAAACTAAAAATAAATAGAAACAATTGAAAAAAGTAATGTGGGCTTTAAAATTACATTTAAAAACTCAATCCTGTTAAACACAGAGAGCTTTTTTCGAAAACATGTTTATAAATATGGACCTGCAGTACCCAAAATATGAAATTACAGATAGTTTAAAAAATTTTTTTTCGGAATCTAGGCATTTTAGTAAAAAATTACTGGAAATTTTTTTTTTATTGCAAATTTCATGTAGAATACGAATATATTTTTTTATTTCCACATTTTCAATTTTTTGTGTTGACGTCTGCCAAATTAGATCCGACATCTTAAATTTTTAAGATCTGACTTTAGATTTATGATCAGCAACTTTTGAAGTACAAACAATTTCATATCAGCATTTATCAAAATCTCCAACCTGAAAAAGGGTTAACGCTTACCTCATTTGCAGCCGCCATATTGGATCAGCCTTTTTAGGAGATGAGGTCTTACCATTCAAAAGTTAAAAATATTTTAAAAATATATGTTTATAATTGCACTTTAGAGACCTCTAGAATACGTAATATATCAAGTTCTATAAGAATTAGAGATCTTATCGATTATGAGGTCCGCCATGTCGAATCCGTCATTTTCAATATCTCAATAGTGATGTAAACGCACAAAGGTGGATAGGTAAAATTTATAAATAGCAATCTGAATACTTTCTCAAATATTTTATAGCTATTTTTATAGTTTTAATAATTTTTTTCAAAGCATACCTTACTTGTAGCCGCCCATATTGAACCCGCCATTTTGAGTGATCATGTTTTGCCATTCAGCATTCGAAAGTGCTTTGTATTCCGAATAATTTGAGCCGCCAAATATTATCATATACATATATATATATATATATATATATATATATATATATATATATATATATATATATATATATATATATATATATATAACACATGGGCTGAAAAGTCCCGGGCCTAACACATAGATGGCGCTAGTTTTATTGCAGTCACCTTTTTTTCAGTTAATACTAACCTTCAAAAGACAGCTGTTAAAATTTCATGATATTCTATTCATTAGTTTGTGAGTTATTGTGCTAAGAGTGACGCTACTTTTGTTATTTTCAAAACAATGGATCAAAAGCAATTTCGTGTTTTAATTTTACACTGCTTCTTGATGGGAAAAAATACCGTTCAAGCGAAGCAATGGCTTGAAAAGTGTTATGGGGACTCCGCTCCATCAGAAACAACAATAAAACGGTGGTTTGCTGACTTCAAACGTGGTCGTAGAGACACCGATGATGCAGAACGCAGTGGACGTCCAAATGAGGCGGTAACACCAGAAAACATCAAAAAAATCCATAAAATCGTTTTGAATGATCGAAAAGTGAAGTTGCGTGAGTTAGCTGACATCGTAAAGATATCAAAAGAACGTGTTGGCTTTATATTGCATGAGCATTTGACTATGAGAAAGCTCTGTTCAAAGTGGGTGCCGCGTTTGCTCACTGTTGATCAAAAACAAGAACGTGTTGATGATTCTGAGCAGTGTTTGGCCATGTTTAAACGTAACAAACCGGAATTTTTGCGTCGATATGTGACAATGGATGAAACATGGATCCATCACTTCACTCCGGAATCAAAACGATCGTCATCTGAGTGGACAGCAACTGGTGAACCTCGTCCAAAGCGCCCGAAAGCACAACAATCGGCTGGAAAGGTTATGGCCTCGGTATTTTGGGATGTGCGTGGTGTAATATTCATCGACTATCTTGAGAAAGGAAATACCATCAACAGTGAATATTATATAGCGTTATTGGAGCGTTTGAAGGCCGAAATTGCAAAGAAACGACCGCATATGGCAAAGAAAAAAATTTTGTTTCATCAAAACAACGCACCGTGTCACAAGTCAATCAAAACAATGGCAAAACTACATGAATTGAACTTCGAATTGCTCCCACATCCACCGTATTCGCCAGATTTGGCTCCCAGCGACTACTGGCTGTTCGCAGACCTGAAAAAAATGCTCGCCGGTAAGAAATTTCGCACGAATGAAGAGGTTATCGCTGAAACTGAGGCCTATTTTGAGGCAAAAGATAAATCGTTCTACAAAAGTGGTATTGAAATGTTAGAGCGGCGCTGGAATGATTGCGTTGCTCTTGATGGAGATTACGTTGATGAATAAAGCTAATTTTGAACCAAAAAAACCGTGTTTTCTTTGTTAGGCCCGGGACTTTTCAGCCCATGTGTTATATATATATATATATATATATATATATATATATATATATATATATATATATAACCCTTCTTCTTGGGTTGAAATTAAAAATGATGAAAAAAATAACCTAATTTTTAAATTCTAATACAAAATGTATTGACCCCTATTTCACCCCCTCGCTCAAAAACTATAGACTTTATCCTCTCATTAGATATTATATATATATATATATATATATATATATATATATATATATATATATATATATATATATATATATATATAGATATATATATATATATATATATATATATATATATATATATATATATATATATATATATATATATATATAATATAAATTTATATAGCTTTACATGATTGAGTTAAAATATAATTTTTTTTATATTACAGTCTAAATTTTAAGCACTTATGCACATACAAATTCAAATTGGTAGAATTAAAATTATATATCTTATTATTTGGACGTACCTTGAACTTCGGTGGTTTACTTTACTATGCAGAAGGAATCCCGCACAAAGGAAGGCTTGCTTTCTTGTTAATTAAATAAACAACCAAATAAAAAATTAACAAGATAGCAAGCCTTCCTTTGTGCGGGATTCCTTTTGCATAGTAAAGTACACCACCAAAGTTCAAGGTATGTACAAAATAATAAGATATATAATTTTAATTCTAAGGATTTTAATTTGTATGTAGATAAATGTTCAAAATTTAGACTGTAATATAAAAAAATATTATTATATTTTAACTCAATCATGTAAAGCTATATAAATTTAGATTTTTAGAAATGCAGGAACAAAAAAAAAGAAAAAAAAAAAAAGTTGTTTAGATCATTCCATGAACCTAAAACCCAAAAAAACTCCTAATTTCAATATATATATATATATATATATATATATATATATATATATATATATATATATATATATATATATATATATATATATATATATATATATATATATATATATATATATATATATATATATATATATACATATATATATATATATATATATATATATATATATATATATATATATATATATATATATATATATATATAAATATATATATATATATATATATATATATATATATATATATATATATATATATATATATATATATATATGCATATATGAGTGACTATGTTTTTCATGATCTAGGACCCCTAAAAGGTCAAGAAAAGCAAAAATCTCGAAGTGTGATTTTTTCACGGATACAATACTTTCCTTTAGCAAGTAAAGTAAAAAATATTGAAAAAAAACAAGTAAACAGAAAACTATCAGCTGCAGCAATAACTTAATTTAAACTGAAGTTTTTTAAAGTCACTAGAATATATTTCTGGTATTGTTTTAATTTCTTGTTTTGAGATCAAAAGATTATTGTTTTACTACATGTGTATAACTCCAAGTACATACTTGTATATTCTATTCGGCTGACATTTCGATGTCTATGGTAAAATGTTAATGAGTGCTCGTCAAAACCTTTCCGATACTGTATGAACCGTGTGTGACAAAACAGTCTGGGTTATCAAATAAATGTTTTGCTAAGCTACTTTTAAAATGGCTAGTGCGATAGACACAGTTAAAACAGAAATTCAGTGAGAAGTTTTACTTTATTTCTTTTTTATATATTTCTTTTAATTAAATCATGGTTTTCGATTTATTAAAGATTAATCAACGACCGAGATGTCTACTGATAAAATTTTATAGTACCGTTTAACAGTAACACCTCCTTTAGGTTCTAGTGCTGTAAGAATTTACTATAATAGTGCCCCATATTACTAACACTGTGACAATAATTTGGTATTTATTAACTAATTAATATATAATCTTTTAAGCCATTTTGGTTTTTACCAAATACTCTTGTATTAATAATCGGCGATTGCGCAGAGGCGAATTTGATCAGGGGGTTGAGAAACACTTTGGAGGCATATTCATCATTTCGAGGAAGAAAATTCTCTCGCATCTCAAAAAATAGATGACTAGGAGGTAGGGAGAATCTCGATAAAAAAAAACATCTAGTACCTAAAAAAAGACATTTTTTTCAGTTCAGGCAATGGGGAAATCGTCACTCCCCTAATCCGCAATTGCGATGGCGTCCATGTTTTTATAGTCTGAATTATTTATTTGTTTATGTTAAGCATAATATATGAGAAAAATATAAAACTTCCTTGGCAAAAGTCACAATTTTGATATAACAGATGATAAAACAAGCAATTAAAACGTGTAAAAATTGAAGAATTACACTTCACTATTTAAAAAAAAAAGCAAAGTAATTTATCTCGTACTTTTCTTGTAAACATATAGTTTCAAAATAAGTAGCAAATTTGACTTTCTCAAGTGAAGAAAAAGTAAAGAGTAACCCCAAAAATCGCCCGTTTGGGCAGCCTTGAATTCTGATACAAATTGTATCCTAAATGATTGTTAATGAAGATGACTTTCTCATGACAAAGTTTCAAGTTGAGTATATATTTGTTTTTTGAGGTTAAAAGGATGGAAGTTATAATTTTTTCCTTTAAAATTATTTGGAGGTATGTGACAAAAATGGTGTTATAATAAGCGATATAGACATATCTTATGTGTATAACAAAACACTCTATTTTATATTTTCACACATACACACATAGCGATGTCAAAAGCCAGCCTTATTTTCTAGAGGTGAAAATCTAGCGAAATCGGGAATGAAAGGGGTGCAAAATCGGAATGGCAAAAATACGTCTTGTTTGTTCTGCAAGTTCGTATTGGGAGGTTTTTGGAAGTGCTGATATCTAGTGGGGTAAAAATCCAGCATAGAAGTTTATTTGATTTGCTTATATCACCCGCGTATTATAACTTCAATCCCTCATACCCTAAAAACCAAAAGTATACTCAACTCAAAACTTTGTAAGGGGTAAGTCCTCAACGGGCAACTTTTGGCCTGTTTTTGGGGTCACTCTTTAAACCATATAACATATCGACACCCACTCGTTTCATCCCCTTACCCTAAAAGGATATCGCTCAAAAACTATAGGATTCATTTCTATTTCAAGTATTACAATATCATGTTGTTCGCTAATTATGGTGCCGATAGTCAAATAGATACAATAACAGAAATGAGAAAATATGTATGTAATTCGTGATCTAACAATCTTAAAACGCAAAGAAAAGCAAAAATCACGGAGGGTAATTTTTCATTAATACAATACTGTCTTTTAGCAAGGGAAGTAAAAACAATAATGTGCTAGAGGTAAATAAGTTTCGGACAAGTTAAATATTTGTATTTATAAAACTTGATCTATAATCAACTTAACCTTTTACAGGTTACTCTATAACCATATCTCAATTCCTTCTACATACTATTTCTCCTAAAATTGGCAATAATGAAAAATTACACTGAAACAAAAGTATATTATGATATGTACGCAAACGCCCTTCTAACCTCCTACCCCTTCCTTTTACCGCATATATCTTGTATTATAAATAAATAGCTACCATTTTGTAAAATATGTCAACCAAAAACCAGGAAAAATTCTCATAATAATATTGAAACTATATAATATTAATACATAATATAAAAATAAAATAACGAAAAAATAATGTAATTTTTCAACCCGTTGACTTTTTTTGAACCGCCTGAACTAACTAACCTGAACTAACCTTAAAAAGACCTATAACACAAAAAAATGCGAAATCACCCTTCTTACTCTTCCTTACCACTTATACATTACATAATTATTTATAGTAAATAACCCTTTGCACATTTTAGTAAAAATAATATGCTAAAAATTTTTCCAAAAAAAATGCTGTTTAAACTATACAATGATAAACAATTCCCCTTCCCGGGTTTAAATTAAAAGCAATGAAAAAACTATCTAACTTTTGGATGTTTGGATCCTGAAAAGAACATATATATGCTATATATACGAGGCTGGTTTGAAATGTCCGTGCAAAAATAAAAACTACTTATGTGTTTGGGGTAAACCTTTTTTATTTTTCGACATAGTCTCCTTTTAGGCTTATACACTTCGTCCAACGATGTTCTAGTTTGTTGATCCCTTCCGAATAATAGGATTTGTCCAAGTCTGCAAAATATCCATTAGTGTCTGCAATCACCTCCTCGTTTGAATAAAATCTTTGTCCCGCCAGCCATTTCTTCAAATTGGGGAACAAATAGTAGTCCGAGGGAGCCAAGTCTGGAGAATAGGGGGGATGTGAAACGAGTTGAAATCCTATTTCCATTAATTTTGCGACCACAACTGCTGAGGTGTGTGCTGGTGCATTGTCGTGATGAAAAAGGACTTTCTTGTGGGCCAATCGCGGGCGTTTCTCTTGTAGCTCGATTTTCAAACGGTCCAATAACGATGAATAATATTCACCTGTAATAGTTTTACCCTTTTCCAGATAGTCGATGAGGATTATCCCTTGCGAATTCCAAAAGACAGTCGCCATAACCTTTCCGGCCGAAGGAACGGTCTTCGCCTTTTTTGGTGCAGATTCCCCCTTGGTAACCCATTGTTTAGATTGTTGTTTGGTCTCAGGAGTATAGTAATATATCCATGTTTCATCCACAGTGATGAAACGACGCTTAAAGTCCTCCGGATTCTTCTGGAACAGCTGCAAACCATCCTTGCAATACTTCACACGATTCCGTTTTTGGTCAAGCGTGAGCAATCGCGGCACCCATCTTGCGGATAGCTTTCTCATGTCCAAATGTTTATGTAAAATATTATGTACCCGTTCAGTCGAGATGCCCACAGCACTAGCAATCTCACGCACCTTAACTCTTCTGTCATCCATCACCATATCATGGATTTGATCAATGATTTCTGGAGTCGTAACCTCCACAGGCCGTCCAGAACGTTCAGCGTCACTTGTGCCCAGTCCGAAAATTTTGAAACCACTTATAAACTGTTCTAATCGAAGGTGCAGAGTCACCATAATGTTTATCAAGCTTCTCTTTAGTCTCCTGAGGCGTTTTGCCTTTCATAAAGTAATGTTTAATCACCACACGAAATTCTTTTTCGTCCATTTCTTGAAAATCACTCGACTTCCTTGATTCACACGAAGGCCAAACACAAAGAAATAGACCAATATGGCTGAAACTTGGTGTGCGTTCATTCAAGAGATGCTACTAACTAAACATGACCTCGATACGCGCCGGTGGTGCCATCTCTCGGACTTTGCACGGACTTTTCAAACCAGCCTCGTAAATCTCCTCTAATCTTCTTTCACATCCCTTTTAACCCTTATATGTTTTGCTATAAATATTTAAGTATAAAATTTACTTATTATTTCAACAAACAAACAGAAAAAGTTACCATATGACTTTAAAAAAGGCTTCCTATTTTATTAAACCCTTATAAAATGTATTGACCCCCACGTTTCACCGCTTTGGCCGGAAGCGATATCTTTCAAAAACTATAAGCTTCATCCCCTACTTAGATAATATCTATGGAGTGGTTTTTAACATAATCATGCGAACCACGCCATCTTGTGCACATGTAATCTTAAACTCGATTCATCTACCAATGAAGTGGAGGTTCTAGTAATTTGTAATACTCATAGGTACAAGACTGCCTTCAGTTATTGGAATTTGAATGAATGTATACTTGTGACCATCGCTTCCAGAAATCACTCTGGAGAGGTTGGATTAATTGCCAACGATTTAAAAGATTTAAGTTTGAGGAGATTAAGGCGGTTGCCTTGAAAATCGGGCTATTTAAAGGCTCTATAATCAAAAATGCACCGGAGTGAGAAATAACAGATAATTAGGATCACTACTTGTTGCACATAGAAGACGTGACTTCAGAAAGGTCTCTATTTGAGGTAATACTGGGTAAAATTTCTCATAGGATACAACCTTCGTCCCCACAATTCGATCAAAATAACCTTTAACGGACGTTACACCGGCCTCGCAAGCCCGTTAGAATGAGGGCAGGCCGGAATTTTGATTTTCGAAGAAACTGATAGTTTCTCAGTAGCACATTTTGCCATGAGGTATCTTCTAAATGAATTGCCTGTATGGTTTCATTCGAGAGTATCGTATCTATAGACCGACAGACAGACCGCCGAAAGTGAGTGACTATGTTTTTCGTGGACGTGGAGATAAGCAAAAATCTCGAAGTGCGATTTTTCGCAAATACAATAGTTTTCTTTTGCAGGGAAAGTAAAAATATTTCGTAAATTAAATAACTTTTAACACATGCGTATGTACTTATTATCCGTACGGAACACTTATGGGATCACTTCGGTGTCTGTCCGTCTGTCCGCCCGTCCGTTCGTCCGTCCGTCCGTCGGTCCGTCCGTTCGTCTGCCACACCCAATTTTACCTCCGAAACTATTTCACACAAAAAGTTGAAATTTGACACAAACATAGGAATTGATGGCCCAATCAGAGTCGTGTAGTTTTGAAAGTTAATTTTTAACTAAAGGGATTAGTTTTGGGTGGTGAAATTGGAAGTGAAAGAATTTTTTTTACAGAAATATATGCAATGTAATACTTGCGCACACTCTTCTTTGCAAAAATTTTTACGTATAGAACACTAACTGCGTAAGTCCGACTTGCACTTGGCGGTTTTTTTTTTTTTATTTTTTTAAATTTTAACCCAAAAAGGGGGTATAATTTTAATAGTATTTTCAGAATTCTTTCAGCTTTTTTTAGTGATATAATTGTATATAAATATAATACTATTTATAGTACAATATATAAGAGGCTAATGAGGTGTTAAAATGGTTGTTGCATATATATATATATATATATATATATATATATATATATATATATATATATATATATATATATATATATATATATATATATACGAGGTTGGTTTGAAAAGTCCGTGCAAAAATAAAAACTACTTATGTGTTTGGGGTAAACCTTTTTTATTTTTCGACATAGTCTCCTTTTAGGCTTATACACTTCGTCCAACGATGTTCTAGTGTGTTGATCCCTTCCGAATAATAGGATTTGTCCAAGTCTGCAAAATATCCATTAGTGTCTGCAATCACCTCCTCGTTTGAATAAAATCTTTGTCCCGCCAGCCATTTCTTCAAATTGGGGAACAAATAGTAGTCCGAGGGAGCCAAGTCTGGAGAATAGGGGGATGTGAAACGAGTTGGAATCCTATTTCCATTAATTTTGCGACCACAACTGCTGAGGTGTGTGCTGGTGCGTTGTCGTGATGGAAAAGGACTTTCTTGTGGGCCAATCGCGGGCGTTTTTCTTGCAGCTCGGTTTTCAAACGGTCCAATAACGATGAATAATATTCACCTGTAATAGCTTTACCCTTTTCCAGATAGTCGATGAGGATTATCCCTTGCGAATCCCAAAAGACAGTCGCCATAACCTTTCCGGCCGAAGGAACGGTCTTCGCCTTTTTTGGTGCAGATTCCCCCTTGGTAACCCATTGTTTAGATTGTTGTTTGGTCTCAGGAGTATAGTAATGTATCCATGTTTCATCCACAGTGACGAAACGACGCTTAAAGTCCTCCGGATTCTTCTGGAACAGCTGTAAACCATCCTTGCAACAGTTCACACGATTCCGTTTTTGGTCAAGCCTTTTGTAATCGCGGCACCCATCTTGCGGATAGCTTTCTCATGTCCAAATGTTTATGCAAAATATTATGTACCCGTTCAGTCGAGATGCCCACAGCACTAGCAATCTCACGCACCTTAACTCTTCTGTCATCCATCACCATATCATGGATTTGATCAATGATTTCTGGAGTCGTAACCTCCACAGGCCGTCCAGAACGTTCAGCGTCACTTGTGCCCATATGGCCAGTCCGAAAATTTTGAAACCACTTATAAACTGTTCTAATCGAAGGTGCAGAGTCACCATAATGTTTATCAAGCTTCTCTTTAGTCTCCTGAGGCGTTTTGCCTTTCATAAAGTAATGTTTAATCACCACACGAAGTTCTTTTTCGTCCATTTCTTGAAAATCACTCGACTTCCTTGATTCACACGAATGCCAAACACAAAGAAATAGACCAATATGGCTGAAACTTGGTGTGCGTTCATTCAAGAGATGCTACTAACTAAACATGACCTCGATACGCGCCGGTGGTGGCATCTCTCGGACTTTGCACGGACTTTTCAAACCAGCCTCGTATATATATATATATATATATATATATATATATATATATATATATATATATATATATATATATATATATATATATATGGTGCTGTATGTCCTTTTCAGGGTTCTTCTGCTGCAGGAAAATGAATATTAAACTATTTTTTTATTACCATTAATTTTAATAGGGTAAGCAGTTGAAAGATGTGGGAGAATATTGTATATAGTGCCAATAGTATTGTGAGAATTATTCCAGGTTTTTTTTGGATAGGGGAGTGAGGAAATTTTAAGCATAATCATTTATAATAAAACATATAAGATGCCAAAGGAATGGTAAAGTAGTGTAGTAATAGTAGTGACGACTTCATATTTGTCACGTTGATGGATCTTTTCAGTCAAGCAATGGAAATATTACTTTTTTTTTCATTATTTTCATTGTTAACATGAGAAAAGGAGTGAGGGTCAATGTACCCTTTCAATAATATTATGAGAATTTTTCCTAGTTTTTCGCTGGAATATTTTTTTTCTATAGAAAAAGGTTTAGGGGGTGAAAAAGATGAGGTAGAGGGCTAAAGGGGTAATTACTAATCACCCATAAAGGGGATTGAGGGGATTGTATTAAGTTATTCTTTAGTGTTTATTTTAGAACTGCATGTTTGCAACGAAAGTACTAAGTTAATCATTTTATCGATTTTTAGTGTTCCGTACGGAACACTTATAAGATCACTTCGGTGTCTGTCTGTCACACCCGATTTTCTCCGAAACTATTTTACATAGAAAGTTGAAATTTGGTAATAATATAGGAATTGATGGCCTCATCAGAGCCATGTAGTTTTGAGAGTTAAATTTTGACTTAAGGGGTTAGTTATGGGGGATGAAATCGGAAGTGACAAAAAAAAAATTTTTACTAGGTTATCGAGTGTGGTGTCAAATGAAAGCTTGTGAAAACACGAGTAATATATATATAATGTAATACTTGCGCGCACTTTTCTTTGTATTATTTTTAAAAAATCGCGAAAAATCGCTGTTCCCCGCCTTATCTCGAAAAGTACTTATCAAAAAATTTTGGAAAAATTCTGGAATATTCTCCACGGGGTGTAGATTGAACGAAAATTATCACGAGTGCCTTACCTTTGAAAATTTACCTGGTATATAAAAAAAAACAAAAATTTCAAGGTCATTAGATTTTAGTAAAGATTGGAAACAAACTTTGTTGAAAACGCATTTGGGGTGTGTTTTGTGAAGTCACTGATCATTTTAGAACTCTGTAACAAAATTTTTTATTTTAAAAGCAATCAACGTACGCAACACTAATTGCGCAAGTTCAACTTGCACTTGACCGGTTATTTACTATTGAAAGTAATGTTTACTTAATATAATATTGCATGCAAGTTTTTTTTAATTCAGGCAATTAAAAATGTTGGCGTCCGGCAGTTTATGTAGTATTATTCTCAGAAGCAAAAATTGTTTATCAAAAACCTACCTTTAGTTATATTTACTTCCTCCTACGTCTTTAGTGACTACTTATTTCGTCCATAGTAGGTCTCACATTTCGTAGATGGATTTGATCGGCGGCGGTACAGTAACGATTTGTCGCTATAACTTTTAATAATATCCAAAGATATTGGTCTATTCTACCCTTAGAGAATAGACAAAATTTGGCATAAAAATATAGAATTTACTAATATATATATTTATATAGCAAGTCTCTCTTTGACGAAAATGTGATACTTTCTAAATAAAACGGCGAAAACTTGTCATATTTGAAGTATATTTACAGCGTGTTGATGAGGAAAATGAAATTAACTTTGTTGTTTTCGCTTACGCTCTTGAATTAGAACAAATATTTCTTACAAATGCGTTATAATTCTCTAGTTATGTTATATAGGCAACAAAAAGTAAGACTACCGCGGAAAAGATAAAGAAATGATGGTTTTGTTTTATGATAGACAAGACTTGATAAAATTTTGTCAGATTTCTTATTTGACTGACACTCACTTGAAGTGACAAAAAATAAATTAAATGGGTTATGTATCGAGAATAAAAACAATTTGGATTTTAGAAGAAAATTAAAACAATTATAATATTTTTAAAAAATGAAATGATGAAAAAACAAAATAAAATTAAATGTGGTTATTAATTAGGAATAGTAGTTACTCTAATCTGCATCATTTTTTGTTACAGCCTGAAATATTACTTGCTATAACTAACCGGAGTAGTTACTCTAATGAACATTAATTAGTTTTCATACACAGTATATTGTAGTTGTGGCAAGTAAAAACGTCGTATCAAAACTGTTCTGATAGCTCAACTCCTGGTTGGGGCAATTTTATTTGTCGATGGTTTAATTGGCAAATTAATTGACATTTAAATGTCATATTATTGGTTTACTTACTAAAGGGCAGTATTGTATTCGTAAAAAGTCACCCTTCGAGATATTTGCTTTTCTTTACGTTTTAGGGTTCTATTGTTCTGTCAGTCCATTGGCACGATGACCAAGAGGGCGACCCGAGATTTTGACCTGTCTATCGGGTGAGTCGAATAAAAGCATTCAATGTTGATTTTGCGGCCCCCGTGCCGTGGAATGCCCAAAATGCTATATCCAAAAATGAACTGTCATTTAACCACTTGAATCAAGTACCATAACATTTGTCGACTCTAAAAAAATCGACCGCCTCAAAGGGTAGATGCCGTTAAGACCGGACCCAGTTTTAGGGCCCAAAAAACGTCGATCCAAAAATGGACTGTCATTGAACGATATAAAGTCAATAAATATAGTTTGTTCTTTATAAAAGAAGAGGGAACCTGAAAAAGGCAGACGTCGCCAATACCGGAGGACGAAGCTGGATCCGCTTTTTCCAGCCAAAGCCTGTCGTGATTCAAGTGGTTAAGTCCATTTTTGAAAGTAGCATTTTGGGCCTTATCTGGGTATTCCAGGGCACGGGGACCGCAATATCAACGCTAAAGGCTTTTATTCGACTCGCCCGACAGAATGAACAACTAGGCAGACAGGTAAATCGACAGGTCAAAATTTCGGATCGCCTTTTTGGTCTAATATTGTATAGTTTTAATGGTATTTTGAGGATTTTTAGGTTTTTTGGTAATGTAACTGACAAATTTTAAGTATCTTTTTATAGTAAAATATATAAGTGATTAATGGCGTGGGATAAAAGGTTAGAGGGGTTGCTTCTTATATATCTTGCTATACGTCCTTTTCAGGGTTCTTGGACTGTAGGAATATGCAAATTAAATTATTTTTTCATTATTTTCAATTTTATTAGAGGTATGGTAGAATTTTGTGTAGTTTCAATAGTATTCTGAGAATTTTTCTAGATTTTTGAGTGGGACAGTGAGCAAATTTTACGTATCATTTATAATAAAACATATAAGGGGCCAAAGGGCTGGAACAGAGAGGTAGAAGAGTGAATTCGTATTTATCGTGTTATAGGTCTTTTTCGGGGTTCTTTCGGTCAAGGAATCGAAACATTACATTTTATATATATATATATATATATATATATATATATATATATATATATATATATATATATATAAATGATGAGGTGATAGCATCCATAGATGGCTATTTTAAAGGTATTCCGGAAAACCACTTCAGTCATGGGGTAAATGAATTGGAAAATCACTGGAAAAAATGTATTGAGCTTAAGGGAAATTAAACTGAAGAATAAATGTATTTTGACTCTTTAATTCATCTTGTTTCATTTCCGCTTTCAAAACTTATTGACTGATCTAACTGGTTGAGTAACAAGAACTGATGATTCTCTAGCCTAGCTCTAGCTATTTTGTCACATGCACAGTTGCAATATTTTTTTAAATTATTTTTAATTATATTCCTTTTTTTCCATTGTGATGATCTGCCATTATTTCATCAAACAAAAAATAAACATGGATATATTTTTTAAAGTAACTTAACTTTGAATTTATTAGTAAGTATAGGAAAAGTACTGAAGATGTTAGAATACATATTTGTGTTGAATAACCCAATTTAATACAAGGTAACTTTCGATGTTTCAGCTTCAGCTTTAATTCAGAACTTTAAGTCAATATATATATATATATATATATATATATATATATATATATATATATATATATATATATATATATATATATATATATATATATTATATATCACTATATAATTCTGTTTTAATGTTCTTGTTACTCTATTATTTCCACTTTTAACAGAAAGAGTATATAGAAGGGATTAAGATCTGATTATAGACCAATCTAAAAAATGTTGTGTTAAATATAATTTAAGAAATACAAACGGCTAAGTTGGCGGAAACGTACTTATGACACGACAGGTAAATTATTGTATTTACTTCCCTTGCTAACGGAAAGTGTCGTACTAGTAAGAAAATTACCCCGAAATTTTTGCTCTTATTCACGTCTTACGGTTTTTAAATCATGGAAACCATATTTTGCTATTTTCGTCGGTCTGTTTTTCTGACTGTTTCCCTGTCGATTTGTTGGTACAAGAACACTCGTACAAGATGATAATATAATATTTAAAGTGTATGAAACCTATAGTTCCTAATGGATATCGTTTGAAGAGAAAGAGAGTACTGAGTAAATTTTTTTAAAGATTTTTAGATTTTTGCACTTGTTTAAAATAAAAGATTTTATTTACAACCCAATTATTAAAATGTAAAATATTTACAGCTGCATGAAATTTGTCCGCGTGTGGCGGCACAGACCCTAGCGACGACACCGTCTCGAGAAATTGACTTAAAGTTCTGAATTAAAGCTGAAGCCCTTATACATCAAACACCGAAAGTTACCTTGTATTAAATTGGATTATTTAACACAAATATATATTCTAACATCTTCAGTACTTTTCCTATACTTACTAATAAATTCAAAGTTAAGTTATCATCACCTCATCATTTGTTGAAAAATGCTTCCCACGTAGAAATTTTTTGAGGCTTGGGAACAGACTGAGCCAGATCTGGCGAATAGGGTATGTTCCAACAATTCGTACTTTAATCGGACCAGTTTTACCGTTGCCAAAGCACCTCTGTCAGCAAGTACATTGCCATGATGAAAGATGAGTTTTTTCTTCTGCAAACTGGGCATTTTTACACGAATTTTCTAATCCAGCTGGTCCAAAAGTTTGCAATAATGCTCTTCTGTGATTGTTTTACCAGTTTGAAGGTAATCAATTAACAAAATTCCTTTTGCATCCCAGAAAACTGATGCCATAATTTTCTTGGACGACTTTGGTCACTTTGGCTGCTTTGAAGCTGAACAACCGGACTCAGTACACTATATGATATGTTGTCGCAGTTCAGAATCATACTAGTAAACCCAAGTCTCATCCATAGTTACAAATTGATGCACAAAATGAGTTTGATTCTATGTGAAACGAGCCAAATGTAGTTTAAAAAGTTTCTTTCAAGTGCGTTTTTGTTCTGATGTTAGCAAATGCAGCACCCATCTTGTCAATAGCTTTCTTATACCCAAAACTTTAGTTAAGATCTCATGTACTGATCCATATGAGATGCCTATAGCCTCAGCTAAATTATCCACGGTAATCGACGGTCTTCCAATACCATATCTTGCACAACAGTTTCTCCAGTTGTTTCAGTTTTTGGACGTCTTGAACGTGGATCATTATTGACATTTATACAACCATGTTTAAACTCTAGAGTCCATCTATGAACAGTTGGAAATGAAGGAAGTAGACTCCTTTAACATCTTTACTAACTTTGCATGGATTTCAGTTGCCTATAAATTTTCCAAAACACAGAATTTTATCACTGCACGATATTCGATTTTTTTCCATTTTTAAAAAATATTCAAACATGGCTACTTCAACCAGCTGATAAACAATGAATGACTTGACAGATCGACTTGATATTTAGGTTCAAAATGGTGTTCAATATTTGTTTCAAGTGATGCTCCATGCTTTCAAAACTTATTGACTGTCCTTACACATGTAAAAAAATATTCCTAATTTTTCCTATTATCTCGAGACACTTCCGTCCTCGTGGGGAAGATAATACTATCCTGAAATATTTATTTTTCGGAAATTTTAAATATTCTGTAGTAGTAAACGAACTTTTTTGTGTATATATTTCAAAATACTGAATGTATCGCTGTCAAAAGTTATAGCTAAAAATTTTACTAATCAGTATCAACACTTTTAATAGTATGTACCTTGGATAATGATCTGGATGCTCACAATACGTTAATCCGGGCCTAGCACATGGAGGTGTTTGTCCTGGAGGAGCAGGTACATATCCACAGGTTGGATTTGGTCCATACGGTGTTGAACACATTGAATGACATCCTAGAATCAAGTTTACGCATACCCATAACTGTAACAAAAAATATAAAGTTATTGCCTACTTAATTGCCAAAACAATAACCTAGAGGCTATATTACTACTTAAAGTGTATTTGCTTGAAGCTGATAGCAGAACTCTCTCATTGTAGATGCAAATACATGTTAGAGTGCGTCAAAAAAAAAAAACAGATTTCTTATACACTTTACTGGATTTTGCTACCTGTTTTCAATTATTTTTAAGAGTTCACCCTATTTTATTCAGAAAACCTCTGCTATACAATAGAGTCATAAAATGTAAATGAGGGTTCATCGGTAGCATAGCCGTCCGAGTGTAACCTGCTTTTAGTGTTTAATAAATAAAATTATCTTAAAGACAAAGTTATAGAAATATAAGATTTGTTATCAAAAATTTTTTAATCTATAGATCTATGTACATACCAGGTGTACAATTATGAAATGCGGATTTCAGACAACAGATGGTGCACCAATGCAATATGTGCTATAAAGATTTGACACTGAGCCATTTTGTTGTGTCATCAACAAGTGTCAGACGCGCACGAGTGATAAATTGGAAAAGTGTGTGCATAGTGTTGTGTTGTTGTGTTCAATATGTCGAAATTTATACCGAACAAAGAGCTTTCGCGGACAGCATTAATTTTTTGTTTTCATTTGAAGAAAACTGCTGTTGAATTATACCGATTACTCCGAGAAGCTTATGGTGAGCATCGCAAGATACATGTGAACGATGGTTTCGGCGTTTCAAAAGTGGTGACTACGATGTTGCAGACAAGGAACGTGGAAAACCGCCAAAAAAATACGACGATGTGGAATTGCAAGCATTGTTAGACGAAGATGATTCGCAAACACAAAAACAACTCGCCGAGCAATTGGGCGTTAGTCAACAAGCTGTTTCCAATCGGCTACGAGAGATGGGAAAGATTCAGAAGACCGGTAGATGGGTACCACATGAGTTGAACGACAGGAAAATGGAAAAGCGCAAAAACGTGTGACATTTTGTTCGTTCGGTACAAAAAGAAGTCGTTTTTTGCATCGTATAGTTATAGGGGATGAAAAGTGGATTTATTTTGAGAATTCCAAGCGCAAAAAATCATGGGTAGACCCAGGCACACCATCCACATCGACCGCAAGACCGAATCGCTTTGGCAGAAATACGATGCTCTGTGATTGGAGGGACCGGAGAGGCCTGGTCTATTATGAACTGTTAAAACCTGGGGAAACGGTTAATACTAAACGTTACCAACAACAATTGACTGATTTGAACCGTTCGTTGCTTGAAAAAAGGCCAGAATACCGAAAGAGACAACACAAAGTCATTTTTCTTCATGACAATGCTCCATCACATACGGCAAAACCAGTTCGCGACACGTTGGAAGCACTCAGCTGGGAAGTTCTACCCCATGCGGCTTACTCACCAGACTTGGCTCCTTCCGATTACCACTTGTTAGCATCGATGGGTCACGCACTTGCTGAGCAGCGCTTTGGTTTGTACGAAGATGTGAAAAAATGGCTCGATGAATGGTTCGCAGAAAAAGGTGAAGATTTTTACTAGCCTGGTATTCACAAATTGCCCCAAAGATGGGAAAAATGTATAAGAAGCGATGGAGCATACTTTGAATAAAGCACTTTTTATCATTCTTCCGAATTTAACATGTTTTTTTAGAAAAAAAATCCGCATTTCATACCTGGTATATATACAAATTCACATTTCACGATATATAAGTACTTTAATTACAATCAAAAACAATCATTAGCTTCAAAATCCGAAGCCTCGACTTCTCTTAAACTGATAATTAAGAGTTCTACTTCCAAAGTTTCTTCGATGTATTCGTCAAGTTTCCACATTTTATTTTCTTCTTCTATAACATGTAGAATGGCATTTTTCCAATTATCCTGTTTGATCCTCTCTATTACGGCGAGTAATAATTGCCTTACGTCTTGAAGTTTAAACGTGACGTTTTCCCTTGCAACGAAACGTTTTATTTGTGCCCAATTTAGCTCTATGGGATTCAATTTGCAATGATATGGAGGTAATCTAAGCACTATGATATTCCGTTCCTTTGCCATCTCATCAACTGCGTATTTCTTGAACTGTGCCTTACTTTATTTCGCAAGTTTGAGAAGTTCCGCTTTTAATATACCATCTTTATGTTTGAGATTTTTATTTCTTATCCATTGAAGAATATCCGCTTTCTTCCATGAATCTGTCGGGAGTCGTTCTAGTAATCGAGAATAGTATGGGGAATTGTCTAACCCTATAACTAATTCTATTGGTATACATTCAATCATTTGTTGGAACTACTCCTCAAAAATATCGGCCGTCTTCTCCTCATGGTAATCTTTAGTTGACTTTGATTCGAATTCCAACAACCCAACACCGAGAAATCCGTTTTCACTACCAATATGTGCTATAATTCGCCTGCGACCTTTTCCTGAAGGAGGTTGTAATCCAGTTGACCAACCTTCCATAAAAGTTTGTTTGGCACTCTTAATGTTTTTGTCAATCCATAACTTTTTCACCGTGTGTCCCTCATTAACCCAAGTCTCAACTAAATAAAAAATATTTCATTCTTCGGTTCGAAATTTTCTGATTGCTCTTCTCCAACAAATTATTTCCGTTTTATCGATAAGAACAGATTTTCTATTGTGTTTTTCCCAACGAAAATTTAGGTTATGAAGAATTTTCCATAATCTCCATTTTTTAAAATCTGTTAAGTCCTGGTCTTCTCTGATTTCTTGCAAAACTTTATGTAGTGTAAATATTTCTTTCTTAATAAAAAAAATGGTGTACTTTTCTACTTAGTGCGTTTTTAAAGTCTTCATTGACCTCTAAGGCCTCCTTTCCTTTGTGATTCTGAGGTTCGTTGCAAGGACTGCGTTTTCTTTCTTTTAGAAATTTATACTTGGCTTGTTGGCTGTTGATGCACTAGGGCATCGTGGACGTTAAGTATCATTGTTTTTTCTCTCAGGAAAAATGCAGATTTACAGACTCCGCAAAGTTTGACCGGGGCAAAACTGAAAGTTGAAAGTTCTGAAAGTTTTGAACTATGTAGGTTTTTCCTTTATTTTTATACTTACAAAGAATATTTTTGTTGCATACTTAGGTACTTAGGCACCTACCTACCGATAAGTACTTTGGTTATTTATATTCCAATAACTGCTAAAATCTCAAATAATTTTATTGTACCTATTATCATTAAACTTTATAACACTGTAGATTTCTAGTTCTTAAGAATTGTTAATTGTTGTTTAGGCCTTTATCATACAAATAAGATTTTTAGTTTCATCATTTACTCATTAAAATAAACTTTGAAATGCGTTGATTTATATGGGTTATTGTAAAATTTAGAAGGCATGTAATAAAATATTTTTTAGAAGAAGGACGCAGTGCTGTATAGAGATAGAAAATAAAGGTGATTAAAACTAAATATGCAAATAATTGGTAGAGAAATTTCGGACGCTTACTTATGGTTTATGACATTTTAATGTTTATAACCCATATTGTGTGCTATCAACTCTAAACAAACGGACTTTAGAGAAAAGAAAAAGATAATTCTAGATCAATTCTTAACAAAATAACAGCTAGTTATACAAATGAAGGATCAAGAACTCTACTAATTTTATGGAAAGTCACCTCAGTCAAGTAGGTTAAAATTTTGCTATATTATGCATCTCATGTCTTGCAATATAGAGGTTCAATTCGTGAAAGACTACCACAAGGCATCAGAAATGAGAGAGTCTAATAAGGAGATCTAACCCTGAGTATATCAGGACCTTGTTTCAATTAAACGGAAGAGACCTGAAGACAGTGACAGGGATCATCACAGGACACAGCCATCTGAATGAGAGCCTAACTCGCAACGAAATCAAAGATAATCCAGACTGCAGATGGAGCTTGGAAGAAGAGAAGACAGCTCTTAATCTAATTATGTTTTGTCAACCAACCGTATGAGTGAAACAAACTCATCTAGAATATCCAATAAATTAAGAGTGTATTAAAGGGATGCAACCTGGATGGCTGCTGTCCTTAAAGTCTTCTATAGGTGCATAATATTTCCTTATGAGGTCTAAGCGATGGAGACATTCGCCACCTATCTATTTATCTACCTATAGTATGCAACTCCAGGTCAGAGTGTTATTTTCATTTTGCCTAATTTTGTGATGCTGTGTTTAATGAGGCTATCTATGAATCCATTGAAGGAATAACAGTTAATGGAAAAATACTAAACAACATAGGGTATGCTGATGATGCTGTTCTATTAGCAAATAATATCAAAGATCTCCAACAATTGATTGATCGAGTCGTAACAGCCAGCGAAAGATTTGGATTAAATATAAGAAAAGGCAAGTGGATGGTAATAACAAAGAAAAATCTAGCACCGGAATCCCTCGAAATCAGAGAAAACACCGTAGAACAAATCTCCACATTTAAATATTTGGGAACCAATATAAATGATAAGTGGGACCCAAGAAAGGCAATATATTCCTGAATTGAACAAGCCTGAGTAACATATGAATATGAACAAATTTTTCCATTGCACAAGTCTCAGTATCGAACTCCGAATAAGAATGGTGAGAGCATATGTATTTTCCATGCTATTGTATGGATGTGAGTGCTGGACCCTTGACACTGGCTCAGAGAAACGACTGGAATATTTTCAAATGTACATTTATAGACGCCTTCTTCACATCTCCTGGGTACAGAAAATAAAAAACACAGAAGTACTAGAAAAAATTAACAAAACGAAGGAATTACTAACATGAATTTTAAAATCAAACTTTTAAATCAACACCATGGCTTTTTTAAATATCTAGTAAGGCAAGTTGCAGATTAATATATATACAGGTTAATATATAAGAACATGATTGAGGTATATCTGGGTATTTTTAGTGGACGCACGCAACGGTTCACTTTTCCATTTGATTGAATACAAATTTTTTTAAACGTAGACATCCGCAAAAAAATTAATATTCCTTAAACTACGAATGATGGAAACAATAACTACTTAATTCAAGTCTTACTACTCGATATATCCTTTCGCCCCAAGAGGACTATTGGTGACACTATGCAGTTGCTGCCTCAACAGTCAATCTCCAGGCATCTCGATCCTGCACGACTTGACTTGACTCGTGCATACCTATCCCATGGAGAGATCTTACTTGATCAGACCATCTTGTCGGAACCGTCCCCTTGATCTCTTACCTTTTGCCTTCCCCGTTACTACAAGCTTTTCCATGGCAGCCACTTTCCTCATAATGTGACCGAAATATTTCAGGTAGTCTATTAATTCTGTTTGAAAGTAGGTAATTTATACTAAGCTCTTCAAGAATAGATAGATACATTAATACGGTGTTCGGTATATAATACTCTGAGGATTCCTCGATGTGCCCACATCTCAAACGCGTCGATTCGTCTTTTGTCAGCTTGTTTAATGGTCTATGTTTCCGATGCGTAAGTTGCTATGGGGAATATAGTCGAGTTTCTAGCCATTGCCAAATGTCGTCTTACTTCCGCTTCATAACCACCATTGTTAGTTATGAAGGATCCCAAATAGTTGAAATAGTCTACAATAGTGTAACCAGGAATTTTATTTATGTGTGACAGATCTTCATTACGACTAACAATCATTACTTTGGCCTTCGCTCTATTAATTGTCAATCTATAGTTTTGCTAGTGATTTCCAGACGCTCCGCGATTCTAGGTCTTGTATTGAAGTTGCAAGTATAACAGTATCATCTGCATATCTAAGGTTACTTAGCTTTTTTCCACCGATTGTCACACCCCCACTCCAGCCATCCAAAACAAAACTCATTATATGTTCACTATATAGTTAAAAAGTAAAGGTGACAGAATACAGCCCTGTCTGACGCGGGCTTCTACGATAAAGTGATCGGAAAAAGAATTATTCAGTTTAATTCTGCCATTTGTATTCTCATACAAGCATCGGATAAGGTTTACAAGACGTATAGGTGTTCCCATGCTGATTAGAATCAACCAGAGTTTGGTCCATTGTATACAGTCGAATGCCTTAGAGTAGTCTATAAAACAAATATAGGTTGTTATTTGGAGTTCCCTGACTTTTTCTATTATATGGCGTATGTTGAGAATTTGTTCTCTAGTCCCTCTTCCTGGAATGAAGCCTGTTTGTTCGGTAGATATCTGCGGCAGCAGAACAGTTTTGAGTCTTTCATTTAGGATCCAGAGAGAAAGACCTTAGCAGCGTGTGACACTAGTGCGATTGTTCTACCATATAGTTGCTGCAATCCAAAGAGAATCTTTTCTTATGCAAGAGTATAAATGCAACTTCGCACCAGTCTTTCGGCTATCCTCTAGTCTTCCATACCTCAATACACAGTTGATGTAGTATAGTCACGGCGGTTTCTCCCACAATCTTTATTATTTCCGCAGTGATTTCGTCAGTACCTGATGCTTTTCTATTCTTTAACCTTTCAATAGCCTTCCTGACTTCAGACTTAAGAATACATTTTTTTTATGGGTCTAGCACACGTGCTACAGGGAAGTCTCTAAAGCGCTCCAGGAGCGACATGTGTACAGAAAAAGCGTTTCACGTTGTTCTTGAATTGCTGTAAATTGTACTCGATGGGAAACACAGCCCTGGGCAAATTATTCCAAAGGGATGATGTTCTCCATATAAAAGACTGCTTGAAAGGCGTTGTACGCGGAGTAACAAGCTGAACCTCATACGGATGTGAAGTATTAACGCGACGTGTATTTCTAACATGGACCGCTCTGGGAGGTATTAAGCGGGATACATTTTTCGAATACTTTCCATGAAGATACTTGTAGAACAGACTCAAGTCGCCAACCGTTCTTCGATGTTCCAGCGAATCAAGGCCGCCGGCCAGTTCCGGGTCTTCAATCAGACGAACAGCTCTTCTCTGAACAGAATCTAACAAATGCAGTGTGTGTTTGGGAGCGGAGCCCCAAATATGGGAGAGGTATTCCATAGTTGGTCGAATTTGAGCTTTGTATAGAATTAACAGTTGTTGTGGAGTGTAAAGCTTTCTGGTTCGAAATATTATTCCCAACTTTTGAGAAGCTCTCCTTGCTATGCCAGCAATATATTCATGCCAGGACATATTTGCTCCCAAATTAACGCCCAACAAAATGAGTGACGATGCTAGGGGAATGGAGTGTCCCGACATGAAAATGTCGGGTTCAGCAACGTTAACTTTTTTAGAAAAAACTGCCGCCTGGGTTTTTGTAGCGTTAAATTCCACTTGGTTACTGTCACCTCAAGATAGAATTTCTTCTAGGTCTTTGTTAAGTTGAACGACCTCCTACTGTCTGCGGATATTCGCCTGAGTAGCCGATGTCCCAGCTTTCAAAGTGAATGAAGAGATAAGCGTACTGTCATCTGCAAAGCTGTAGATTGGATGCCCGGTCTTTTCCAGCAGATCGTTAATGTAAATGAGAAAGAGAGTGGGAGACAGTATGGAGCCTTGGGGCACACCGGCGTTGATAGTGAAGAGGTTAGAAAGAAATCCGTCGACCGCCACTCGTAAAGAACGCTCTCTGAGGAAACATGAGAGTCACAAACAGAACTTTTCAGACATACCATAAGAGCGTAGCTTAACCAACCGTCCATCGTGCTAAACACGGTCGAATGCCTTGGATATGTCATGAGCAACCGCTCGAGATTCTCCAAAGTGTTCAATTGCGTTGTTCCAAACATGTGTTGTGGGTGGTGTTTTTTCTTCGAAATCGACAGTAGAATGTGATGCAAAGAGTTCAGCCAACAAGTTCGCTTTCTCAACAGGTGTCGTTGCAATAGAATTATCTGGCCGTGTGAGTGGTGGTATGGTGGATTTGGTGAAATTTTGACTAACTCCTTAGCCTGAAATTGTTGGGACACTGTAGTCACCCACTAATTGAGCCATAAAAAGTTCTATACAGTAAGCCTTCCAAACGTCAATGATTCCAGGTATATCGGTGACTGTTCTATCTTTCTTATCTCTGATTATTTGTGTTTTAGATTTGAATTCTTTCGATAGATACCTTTTCATAAAGATCTTGTGGTCGATTGTTTGTAGCATGTTGTTCTAGCTCCTCACATATATTATTCAAGTATGCGTTTTTGTCCTTTTTACAAGCCCCCTTTATTGATTGATCTGATTCTGTCTTGACGATCCGATGTGTTGTTTATTAAAATGATATTTCTTCTTATTTCTATAAGCTTTAGGGTATCGTCGGTCATCCAATGTTTTTGAGGGTGTTTTTGTATTTTTACCGAGCATTGTGTAGCAGCATTTGTTATCCACTTCTTAATATCTGTCCACGTTTTGTCTATATCTTCTGTGACTTCCGGAATGTTAAAGTTGATTATTGTTTGGAAAAGAGTACTGTCTGACACTATAATTCTCTTGTTTGTTGTTGTTTTTTAGGGGTGGCTAGTTTTATTCTCATATGAGCCTTTAATAACTTGTGATTTAAACCACATACCGCGCCTGGGCGGGATCTTACATTCAATATAGATTACCTCCATCTAGAGCTAATCAGGATATAATAAATCTGATTTTTGTAGTGCCCGTCCAGTAACAACCAGGTGGAAAGTCGTCTTGGATGGTGTTTGAAGGTAGTATTAGTGATAGTGAAGCTAATAGCAAACCGAAGAATAATTTATACTGAGATATTAATCACCAATCGGTTGGAGCAAAGTCGCGTTTTAATTTTAGTTTTGTATTATGCTATACATAAAAATATTACTCTTTGTGTATAGGATAGTAGACCCCTTTTAGTTCTTAAGCATAATCACTTCTCTAGTTATATATATTATTGAAATTATTTTAAAAAAGCTAAATTTATTGCGGTTATAATAAAATATAGATTAATGACAAAAAAATATTACTCTTTGTGTATAGGATAGTAGCCCCCTATTCTTTAGCACAATCACTCCTCTAGTTATATATATTACTGAGATTATTAAAAAAAAGCTAAATTTATTGCGGTTATAATAAAATATAGATTAATAACAATAGAAATACGAAGAATGTCATTGGATTGATTTTTTAATTTGCTGAAGTTGTTTCATAGGAGATTGTGACTTTTACGGCTAACACTTATGTTACGTTTTTTTAAAAACATTCTGAAGTTTTTCGGAGGGTGTTGGAATAAATCCAAAAAAATATACAAATAGATATTGTAGATATGTAATACAATAAAATTCCTGGTTTCAATCTGTTCATCTAACAATGAATTTGCACGACGTTCCGCCGAAATCTCATTTGGCATTTTCAAGTGCGCTGCTGCTACTCGATACTATGATCTTGCTGCTGCTGCCGCTCGAAGCTAACTGAAAAACCAAAGTGCGGTAGACGTCTTTTATAGGTTGGCGTCTACGCAGATTCTAGGTGGGGTGGTCGGGGCATCCGGGCATCGGTGTTTGCCGACTGGGTGCCCGTATCAGTGGTAATTACGCTATGCTGGTTGTTGCCTTCTCGATATTTTGATTATTCCTTGGTTTAGCTAGTAGACCCTTCCATGTAGTAGGGATATTCAGTGCATCATCCCGCTTATTTAGCTGTCCATTCTTTTCGATTTCCAAGGCTTCTCGGACTATGCGTGTTTTATAATGTGAAATCGAGGCTATTTGTTAAGATCCCTTAAAATTGATGTTGTGACCAGTATCATGATGGTACTGAAAAAGAGCTGATATTTATGTTCTTGGATCCGGGTGAAGATTCTTCTGTTTGTTTGGCCTATGTACAATATATATATTTATAAATATTTATATATATATATATATATATATATATATATATATATATATATATATATATATATATATATATATATATATATATATAATGTTGATGTTAGGGATCTGGGGGTTAAGTTTGATTCGGCACTGAGTTTTATTCCTCATATAACCGAGGTAACGTCTAGGTCTCCGAGGATGCTTGGGTTCATTAGGCGTTGCTAATCAGAATTTCCATCCATTACCTCTATAAAAATGCTGTACTGCTTGTTGGTTAGGCCTCTCTTGGAATATTGCTCATGTGTGTGGAAGTAAATTTCTACGTCATATTAATTTAAAATTCTTTAACAATGATTCTTTTAGTTATTCAAAACTGACATCTATATTAAACTTGAATACCCTGTCTAAACGGAGAGTTCAGCGCGATCTTGTAAGGTTCTTTAAAATATTAAATTCCATTGTAAATTGTCCAGAACTTTTATCTCCGATTAATTTGTATGCACCCTCTAGACATACTAGATCTACGTTGTCCTTCTTCAAACCTTATCATAAGATAACCTACGAAGCTAATACCTTCATGACAAGATCTATTGGCATTGTAAATAACTGCCCATCACTAGACTTGTTCTCCAGCTTCTTGTCTCTTTTTAAGAGGTAGATCGGGGTTCTTTTCTGAATTTCTTATTTTTAACCTTTAGTTTTAAGTAGTTTAAGTGGCATTTATAGATGTAAACTTTTATATTTTCTCTTTATGAGGTAATGGGCCTGTCCCGTAAATAAATAAATAAATATATATATATATATATATATATATATATATATATATATATATATATATATATATATATATATATATATATATAGTATGTGAGTTTTGTAGTGTAGTATATCCGTTGGTCAGGGTTGTTCTGACTGGAAAGTCTAATAATTGTAGTAAATTGTAATTTATAGTCCACTAACCAATTAGTACAGAAAATGTCAAATGAGACTTTGGCACGACAATAGTAATAATACTATTTCTGTAACAAAAGTACCCGGAATTATTCATATTAAAATCGCGCGTATCGGAAACATCTTTTGTGTGCAAGCTGCACACCTGATTGACCCACAAAGTGTGAACGAGATCTGTGAATTAGCAGCTGTTGATGTTAGTCGAGGTTAAGCCTACTCTTCAATTTTTTCTATGGATATATTTATTAAGCAGAGTTTCCATTTAATTTTGTATTGCCAATGAAATTTATTGTGCTGAATCATTGAAAATTATTATTTATTTTTGATTAAGCATTGGTAGAAGTGTAGTATATCCGATGGAATCTACTTTGAAAGCGGTAAAATAAACATTGATGAATAAATAAGTATGTTGTGTTTTATTTAACAATTCCCGGTACTTTTTGTACGGAATGTTGATAATTGACTATAATCAACTTATCTTGAAATTTTTGAAAATCGCCACTAGTCGCTCTCTTTTAATAATTTATCCAATTAAATAACGGTGTTTAGATATATAGATTAGATAGTATATATATTTTCATTAAAATCTAATCAGTACTATTTCCTAAAATAGTTAACGGTCTACAGCAGGTGTGTTTAAATGAGTGCACTATTACAATAGTAATAAGTATTCAAGGTTTACCCATTAAATTATGTATGCTAAAAATATACAACATGCGCGCTAAATTTATGAACCTGTCACTTAATTCTGTATCAAACATGTATATATCATGTGACATCAGGGACAAATCTGTCATTTTATTATCGATTTTATTTAATTTTAATTACTGTGTTGTGAATAATTGTTATCATAAATTAACTTTACATTTTCATTGCTATAGATACATATTTCAGTGGTGTAACTGTCGCAGTTAAAGAATGCCGCAGTTACAACACTAACCAATTCAAGAAAATATTCTTATTATTTAAATACGTGGTGCGATCCAAAAGTTTCCAGACTAACATTATAAAATCTGAAGTAGTTAATTTTTGGATTTCGTGACTCCTGTCACCGTCAAGTAGATCCCCGTATCCGGATGCAACGGGCACACCGTTTCTTCCACGGGTCAAAGATTTTTGGAAGGTAAATGCTGTTACCGCATCCTTCGATTACCATTGTATCTCTTCTATCGTTTCGAAGCTGCGAACACAGGGGGCACAGAGAAATAAGGAGGGTTGATGCTGACAATCGTGGAATTCTTCGCCGAAAAGTGTTGCGTGCAGGACGAACTGTGCGTCGGTACATTCTCGTGGTGCAGGAGGAAATTTCTCTTGCCCCAAAACTTTGGCCAAGTTTCTATCCAATAGAAAGTCATTAAAAATACGCAAAATTGTCCGACGTCGATTTTTACGACTGGGACTTGGACTTTGGAGATGATTTCAGGCGTGGTTGTAAACGAAGTTCTATTGGAACGCTCATTGTTTTCCACCGAAGTTTGACTGACCGTAAATCATGAGGACTACTGGAAAATTTGCGTAGAGGTCAGGGCTTCGTACCCCAAATGGTTTCTAAATCATTTCATACCTTTCATAGCACTTTTCTGGAGTTTAAAATAAAATTTTGCCTGCAGGCACTGCTCTTTTTTCGTATCCATATCGTAGACAGAGACACAATTAGATCTTACGTAAAGGCGCATGTAGAAGATACTGACTGACTAACATTACCCAGACGTTAATATGAGGTTGCCAAAAAATATCTCTCTGTTTAGTTATAAGCCTCGCTACCCATATTCCCACTACTATTATAACATATATATATATATATATATATATATATATATATATATATATATATATATATATATATAAATGTCTGAGACTTCACCAGTGGGGAAAAACTTGGTTTGCTTTGAATCCAAGACATGTGTGTGTACTTCTATATAAATTCATTGAGTACTTTATAGAGGAGGGAAATGTGTACATTAGGAAATTATGTAGAAGTCGATTGATAATGTACTATACAAAACCAAAAGACTATTGAAATTACTGTGATTGATAATCGCAAATTTGGTACTATAGAATAAAATAATAAATACACGTCAGTGGCCTAGCATATATTTACTTTTTTCTTAAAATATTATGTTTAATAATAACGAACAAATACAAGGTTGAGTTAAAAACAAAACCTGTAGGCGTTAGACTAAATCATTTTAGTTTTTTACACCTTCAAACTACACCACTGATAGCTTAACTATCAGGATATTATTTTTTTTCTGTTTTCTAATTAATATTTTTATAATATTTCAAATGTTAATAGTTATAGATCACGCCTATTTAGACAATAAAACTAATGAACTGTGATTAGTTTGTTTAGTTAAATTTACATATTATCAACACTTATCGTGTTTTACAGTAGGTATGTTTGTATTGTATCCTGTTAGCTGATAAAAATCATTAACACCAAAAAATATTACTAACCTTGTCGAATTTACCCTGATATTATTGAGTGTTTAGACATCTAATTGCCTCTTACTTACAAATCTTTAGCAGCTATGACAGAAAAATTATTATCTACACAATTTTAACAAATTATAGCACTATAAATTTATTAGTATCCTTGTACTATGTAGAATTTGACTCTTTAGTCCATCTTTTTTACACCTAATTTCTGATGTCTACACTTAAAATAGTTGTTATTAAATAGTCTATTTGGTATTTTGTTTTCTACTTAGACAAATATTCGAAAAAAAAACTCAGCTTGATGTTGGCAGGTACTTAGAGTACAGCAAAGGCCTTACGATGTCTATTTATGGCTTATATCTCCCTCTCTCTCACACACACATACACACACACACACACACACATTATTCGTTATTTTTACCTAGGCCCGCCGCTAGCCGTCTCAACGCCCGCGTGCAAAACCTACTATGCTCCCCTCCAGAAATTGTATTTCTCTCATCCTATTTTCCCTGACTGTAATTTGTACAAAAGACTTTGTATTTGTCACCCCTCTGGATGTTATCATTCATTCTTTTGTTATGTATTTACAATTTTTAATTTGAGTAAATAGTGTATACGCGTAGATAAATATTCATATTTAGAATTTTTTGAAATACACACAAGATCCAAAAGTATATTCTTATCCAAATACTAACACTAGTTTAAAAAATGAACTATTAAGAAGAAAGAGGCAATTAAAAGCAGTCTACTTCGAAAGCCAACACCAACAAATTACTATAATTCACCTGTCGAGAAAACAATAGCATCCTGAAAAACATTTCTGTACAAGTCATGCCAATTAGAAAGAAGTAAAGGAAAAGAACATAACTGTTTTACAGCTCTTAGGCAGGTATAAATAATCATGGAAGACATTCACTAACATCCATCATCATGTGGTAAAAGTTTAATTCGTTAAGAAACAGTAACCTATCTCTGAGCAATGTATAGTAATTTTTCATAATATTATGAATATTAAGAGACTAACTAATGTAAATATTATTCATGTAACTTACAAAGACAATAAAATTATTCTAAGTTAACATAATGCCCTTTTAATTCCGCAAAATTCAACTTCAAAAAGTTGACATTTCCTCTAACAGAAATATACATTTAGGACTTGAATTACTGCAATTCAAACCCAAATAAGTTCATAAAAAAAGAATAATAATGTTGGCATAATAACAGAGTTACTCAAAATATTAGTATTGAATTTTATATTATGAGTAAATGGAAAAAAGAATTTTAAGGTTGGTTATTAACTAGAATCTGTATTAAGTTGTTTTTAAACAGAGAGATTACAGAAAATGATTACATATTTTCCTGGTTATCTGGATAATTATTTGAAATATTTTTGTATAGGAAGATAGCAATATTGGCTAAAAAATATAAATTCCATGAATTTTCAAAGCTTTTATTAGGATTTTAGGATCCGAACTACTTATTTCTGTGTTTATAAAATATTTAAGCATAATTTTTTTTTTAATATTGGTAATTCGGCTAAACAAAATTATTGACCTTCAATTAAGAAACGCACTAATTTTCTATAGCCTGATTTATAAAGTAAGTGTACGCGCCTAGTCAATAATTTATTGTATTGTTTGCTTTTTACAGGTATACTTTTAATACATCTAGGACAGTTGTTATTTGCTTTGTCATTTTATTTCTTGTAATGATTAATATTAGACTAAAATTTTATCTTTGATAAATGTTATTATTATAATTATTAATATAATTATCAATTTCATTACAACCTTTACTATGATGAAATTTAGCAATGAATGTAATTGCGCGCATGGTAAATGATATAACCATATTGTTCTCTATAACATTTAAAGTTCTTGGTATTCTTGTATTTTTCGGAAAATGTTACATGCTCCTCACATATTCAATATAATTCTATTTATATACTAACATGTACTCGAAGTTCCACAAGCGTAGATTGCACGATTTGCATCAATACAATAATACAAAACATAAAAAGTAAGGGAACTCAAGTTACCTACTATTTTGCTCTCTACGCCTTATTAATATTCAGATTTGCATCATGAATGAAAAATAAAATGCGGCTCTACCACTATTATCATGCTATAACATCACTATTTTAGTGTTTCATACGGAACACTTATGGGATCACTTGGGTGTCCATCTGTCTGTCCGTCTGCACACCCGATTTTCTCCGGAACTATTTGACGTAGAGAGTTGAAATTTGGCACAAATATAGGATTTGATGGTCCAATCAAAGCCGTCTAGTTTTGAGAGCTAAATTTTGACTTAAGGGGCTAGTTTTGGGGGGTGAATTCGGAAAATTTTTTTTTTTTACTTGGTCATCGAGTGGGGTTTCAAATGAAAGCTTGCGAAAACACGAGTTTAAAAAGGTACATGATGTAATACTTGCGCACACTTTTCTGCGTATTATTTCAAAAAAATGGCCAAAAATTTCTGTCTCGAAAAGTATTGATCGAAAAATTTTGAAAAAATTCTATAATAGTCTAAATAAAGTGTAGATTGAACGAAAATTATTAGGAGTTCATTACGTTTGATAAATTTTCTGAACAAAAAAAACCATGTGGCATGACAGAATGGTGAAGGTTTGGAAAGTTAGGAATTCAACCCGGACTCAGTGCTACGAAATGTCGGTACGTATTCGGTGCAGTAATATCATGATTACTGTTGACCAACGGATCGATACTGAAGACAAATTAATTTTATTTGTTTATATTTAAACGAATATTTGGGTAGTAAATATTTGTTTTAAACTTTTACTACAACATTCTAAATTGAACTAGATTCATTTATTGGCTATTAGGCAGCTAATTTTTATTTTAAGGGTAATCACTAATTGCGTCCAACTTGAACCTATCCTTTTTTTCTGATTTTTCCGATTTTATTGGAAAAAATTCAATCAAATACAGTCGAAAACTTGACCAGATCGTGCACCTACAGAAAAAATTTAATTAAATGAAAATCAAATGATTCGCTCAAGCTGGATAAACAAACACAAATACCTGCAGACGTTTTAGACAATAGGTAGCCGAAAAAGTATTGAGCCTGTTTGTCGTTAGATAGTTTTAGTGTCATATATCTTAGTTAATATAAGTCGCATCGGATCATATTTAGCGTCAGTTGAAAGCTGAAATATGACAGTAGTAAATGAGCAAAAACTATTAGAATTCTTTTATTCAGACTTAATTTAGAGTGCCCTGAAGATAAATGGAATTTCTACACGAGTTGGCTATATTTTACAATTTTGTTTCGATAAAGGCACAAATACTGCGCAGGCTTTTGAAGACATTTGTGCTGTTTATAGTAAAAATATGGCATCAAGACGAACAGCAAAAAGATGGTTTAGTCGCTTTCGTTCTGAAAATTTAGATGTCAAAAATGCTTTTTGCACTGGTCAACTAATGATAGAAAAAGTTAACAGAATTTCGACAAAAGTTGAGGAAGACCCGTATGTAAGTAGCTATGATATCGCCAAGAAACTAAACGTCCATCCAACAGTTTTAAATCATTTGGAGAAAGCTGGTTACATGTTTGCATGCCACACGATTTAACTGCAAATCTTTACAGAAACCGAAGCCCTTTCTGAAGTGGTTGATCACGGGCGAAGAAAAGTTGATACCGTACGAAAATAATATATGAAAAAGATCGTGGTCGAATGAATGATGAAGCTCCACAAACGATGGCAAAGCCGGAATTGATCCCAAAAAAGTAATTCTGTGCGTTTGATGGAATTGGAAAGTAATCGTGTATCATGAGCTTTTGTTCGCACATTTTGTTGTGCTTTATCAAGTTTTTCTTTACTTGGAGTTTCTTTTTGTGTGAACAGTTCACACAAAAAGAAACTCCAAGTAAAGAAAAACTTGATAAAGCACAACAAAACGTGGGATAAGTTGTTTTAACTAATAGTCAATTTTGTTTTAAATGACAACCAAAACCCAAGAAAAATATTACCTATTGTATATATATATATATATATATATATATATATATATATATATATATATATATATATATATATATATATATATATATACGTATATATATATGTATATATATATATATATATATATATATACATACATATATATATATATATATATATATATATATATATATATATATATATATGTTATAAGTATTTTAACATGCTTTCGTACGATTTCGTTGCGTTTTGCAGTTTTTATGACTTTTTTTTCTAGAAAATGAGTGGAAGTAATTTGGAGCATCACCGGATAAAATTTCTCATTAAAGAGCGAAATGGACCACAAGTTATTTATGAAAGAATGTTTTAGGGGCACAAAAAAAATTCAGGCTGATTCCAAATGAAGACGTTTAGCTAAGAACTAAGGAAATCATCAGGCTTGTTGAGAATTTGCTTCTCTAAGATGGTCTAATGAAGATCCCGGTGTGTGCTAATGAAGCTGAGGTATCCGAAACAGTTACTGTACAATGGAACTTGTTATCCCAAAGGAGACACTGGTGAGGAGAGAGATTTCTCTAGAATATTTGGCTGTTGTAGGAAACGGTAAGAGTTATTTTTCGCGAATTGTTACAGACGACGACACTGAGGTATTTATTAAAATCTTTCCAAGAAACAGGAGTGGATACAATGGGGTTAAAAAGACTCTCTATCTCCAAAAAAAGCGGAAACTAAGTCGCCTTATGAAAAGTTGATTGTGGCCGTTTTTGGGACTGTGAAGGAATTTTGCTTATTGAATATATCGAAAAAGGGAAAGAATGCAGTTGGAACACGTTGGAAGAGGCATCGATAATAATATATTAATAATATTATAAAACAGGATAAAATTTTACACTATTAGTCGAGCCACAATACAACTTAACAAAAAAATCTAATAGTTTTATTAAACATCTTTAGCATGAATGGTTAAAAATTATTTTACATATTGTATAGTAAAAATTTGCAGCGAAAAAATTTTGTTTTTTACATGGAGCACGAGAAAGATTTTTAAATAAAGATTGATTCATTAGTCTTGAGACTAATTTTAGGCGTTCGGATAAATGCTGAACAATTGACAGATAGTAATGTTGTTTACACTGAAGGTGTAACGGTACTTCTAGTCTGATTTCAGAATCTGCGCATTTGATTATTCACATTGGAAATGTCATACAAGCTGGATGATGGAAAGGGCGTTCCTTCCTGATTTGGACAACTGCCCACGAAGGAAGTTCTCGAAGCGTTTGAAGATAAACCAATATCTTGCACCACCATATTTCGTATTTTGCATGATTTCCGTGAAGGCAAAGAACCGGAAAATAAAAACAAAATCCGGTCGGCCACCTGTCCTTAGCAGAAGAACAACGAAAAATCTTCTGTCAAACGCAAAAGACAAAGTTGGGCAGTCGCAAAGAAAATTGTCGAGAAAATACGGTGTTTCGCAATCAACTATGCATCGAATTTTGAAGACAAATAATGTGCAAGTTCGAAAACGTAAAAAGGCACCGAAATACACCGCAAGACAGCTCGAAATATCAGAATGTCTCCGTGCACTTCGTGTTAAACATTTCACGCATGGGAAATTCATCGTTATAGGTGATGAAAAATCCTTCACATTATCGAACCGTTTTCTCAGTGGAAATGATTCCTTTTATACACTGACGATTATGAAACAGCACCAGACGACGTCAAATACGCCGGGAAAATGAAATTTGTACCAAAAGTGTTGATGTGGATTGTCATTTCATCGAAAAGTATGTCAGCTCTATATTTCCAACCAAGCAGTGCTGTTGCAGTCAATTCTGATGTGTATATCAATAAATGCTAGACTAAATTGACGCAGTTTATCAAAGAAAATCATGCGAGCGACAAAAAATCTTTTAGTTAGACCTTGCACGTTGTCATTATGCAAAAAAACCATAAGAATGGCTCAAAAGTCAAAAAATCAAATTTATACCGGAAAATGACAAACCACTAAATGTTCCACAGGCACAACTAATTGAAAAATACTTTCACGCAAAGTTTATGAAAATGGTTGCGAAGGACAGAACCACCGGCACTTGACTGGCAGAATAAAGACGGAGTTGAAAGAAATCGACGTTTCGGTCGTCCAGCGCCTGATGGATGGCGTTCCAAGCAAGTTGCTTAAAATCGAAGATAATGGTTCATTCGCTGCAATGTAAACGTGCTATTTGATAGATTTTGAATAAATTTATACGATATAAGCAAATGCGTAAATATTTTTTCTGGTTTCACTTATACACGCGCCTGAAATTAGTCTCAAGACTAATGAATCACCCCTTAGTTGGAGATCTTAAACGATCCTATATACATTTCATGTAAACAATGACAAAATAGATGCTTATACTGCACTCTGTCGGTGACTTATTTCAAGTCTTTCCAAATAAAGCGGCCAGAAAGGCTAACACTTAATTGCAGAAGCGCACCTTCCCAAACTTCCTGCCCGAAGGCATAGATGGAGTTGGTGAAGCAACTAAAGGCGAATCGAAAGATTCGCACTTCAGAAGTTCCCAAAGTGTTCTTTGTATTTGCCGGATCATCCCAAGACGCGTTTCGCCGTATCACGGCTCATCAGTTGGGGAACACAATTTCAGTCCGATTAGCCTTTAGTTGCTTCACCAACGCCATCTATGCCTTCGGGCGGGAAGCTCGGGAAGGTGCGTTTCTGCAATTAAGTGTCAGCCTTGATGGCCGCTTTGTTTGGAAAGACTTTAAATAAGTCACCGATAGAGTGCAGTATAAGCATCTATTTTGTCATTGTTTTCCGTTACTACCTGGATAAGGACTAAAATTGTGTTCTTTGTATTTGCTGAACCTAACCCAACTGATAAGCCGTGATACAGCGGAACGCGTCTTAGGATGGTCCGGCAAATACAAAGAACACTTTGGAAACTTCTGAAGTGCGACTCATTCGATTCACCTTTAGTTGCTTCACCACCGCCATTTCATGTAATATTTCCGTTAACGAAATTAAAAATTGCTTTTGAGGTATAAAAGATATACAGAATTCTTCCTTTTGAATGGCTCAAAAGTAGTGACTTTTATAGTCCTATTCCGTGCCCCTTTTGTGTAAATGTAACTTTAAAACATAAATGTGCCATTGCTGTTATTAAGAGTAATACGGTTTTTGAAGTACGAGGCATGTTTTTTAAGTAAGTACCGTTTTGGAATTAAAAAAAGACGTGCAAAGATATCGCTATAATTTTATTTTTACATGAAAGCCTGTACCTTAATCTACTTTTCTACATAATTTCCGTGAATATTGAGGCACTTGTCATAACGTGGCACCAGTTTTTGAATACCCTCCTCATAAAATTCTGCCGCCTGACTTGTTAACCACTGTATCACAAATGTTTTGACTTCGTTATCGTCTTGAAGACGCTGACCACCCAGGTGCTTCTTCAAGTGCAGGAACAAATGGTAGTCGCTGGGCGCCAGATCAGGGCTGTATGGAGGATGATCTAGAGTTTCCCATTTAAAAGATTTGATGAGATCTTTGGTCCGATCAGCCACATGTGGACGGGCATTGTCATGCAGCAAAACGATACCCTTACTCAACTTGCCACGTCTTTTGTTCTGGATTGCACGACGCAGATTGTTCAATGTCTCACAATAAGACGCTGCATTGATTGTCTCATTACGAGGCAGAAACTCCACTAGCAATACTCCTTTTCTGTCCCAAAAAACTGTGCACATGATTTTGCGGGCAGAAATTGTTTGCTTAAACTTCACTTTTTTGGGTGATGATGAATGTCGCCATTCCATGGATTGTTGTTTCGATTCTGGTGTGACGTAGGCCACCCATGTTTCGTCACCAGTAACAATTTGGTCTAAAAAATGTTCACCTTCATTGTGGTACCGCTCAAGGAAAGTCAATGCACTGCCTAAACGTTGGGTTTTGTGCAAATCCGTCAACATTTTTGGAACCCAACGTGAACACAATTTCCGGTAATTCAAGTTCTCGGTCACAATGCGATACAAAACACTACGAGAATATTGAGGAAAGCAGTCGCACAATGATGAAATTGTAAAGCGTCTGTTTTCTCTCACCTTTTCGTCCACTTTCTGCACCAAATCTTCATTAACGACCGAAGGACGCCCACTCCGTTCTTCATCATGCACATTTGTGCGGCCATCTTTAAATGCTCTCACCCATTTCCTTACCATTCCATCACTCATAATGTTTTGTCCGTAAACTTCACAGATCTCACGATGAATATCGATCGGTTTTACGCCTTTAGCACTAAGAAATCGTATAACAGCCCGTACTTCACAATCGGCGGGACTCACGATTGTCGGAGGCATCTTAAACACTCAGTAAACAACGTATACAATGAAGAATCAGACTGTAATGGCGTCAGTGCGTAGACATGAGATGTAGGTTACCAGCGCGCATGCGCGGAACGCCGACCGTATCGCTGCGGCGGCGGAATCGCAAAACGGTACTTACTTAAAAAACATGCCTCGTATCATGTATTTCAATTGGGTTTTGAAGAAAATTTTTAGAATGAATTGTAATGTGAATGTTGAGGTTTTTTAAATAAGTGAAAATAGATTTAATCTAAAACAACATGAATTAAGTAGTGTATTTTAATAAAATGTATATATAATCGACAATAAAATTCAATTATTAAAAAAAAACTCTTCTATTGAAAGCAAAAGATTGTTTCGTTCCAAATTTTTAATACCGAAATATATGAGCAGGTGTCACCGGATTAAAAATATTATGCGTTCAACTAAGTACCATCCAACATATATTTTTGAATTTCTCGTTTTATAAGCTTTCATTTAATATTGTACATGACCGATTTGTAAACAAAATAACCGGTCAAATGCAAGTTGGGCTTGCGCAATTAGTGTTCCGTACGTTGATTGCTTTTGAAATAAAAATTTTTGTCACGGAAGTATAAAATGATCAATGACTTCACAAAACACATCCGAAATGAGTTTTTTACAAAGTTTTTTTCTGATCTTTACTGAAAACTGATGACTTTGATTTTTTTTTATATATACCAGATAAATTATTAAAGGTAATGCACTCGCGGTAATATTAGTTCAGTCTACACACTATAGAGAATATTGCAGAATTTTTTCAAAATTTTTTCGAGATTTTTCGCACTTTTTTACAAATAATAAAAGAGAAGTGTGGGCAAGTATTCGATTAGATATATTTTTGAACTCGTCTTTTTACAGGCTTTCATTTGACACCCCACTCGATGACCTGGCATTTTTTTTTTCACTTCCGATTTCAAGCCCCTAACCCCTTAAGTAAATATTTAACTTTTAAAATTACATGGCTGTGATGAGGCAATCAATTCCTATATTAGTGTCAAATTTCAACTTTCTATGTCAAATAGTTTCGGAGAAAATCGGGTATGACAGACAGACAGACGGACACCGAAGTGATCTTATAAGTATTCCGTACGGAACACTGAAAAGTTACCAAAAATTAGTAGTAAATTGCAGAATTAAAATATATACTTTTTAGGTCTATGTTTAGTCTAATACTATCATAGGCAAAAAGACAGAGGAACAAGATGTGGTGTAGATACCTAGGTTGTAGTAAAATATCGTTGCTTTGCCCATTTGGTTGTCTAAAAAAGCATATGAAATCGTTGAGCATTTAGATATTGTTAACAACCTGTAACCTAAAGAAGAAAAACGGATTTTTAAGGCGTTTTTAAGTGTGTATTACAATACGTCAAAACAATACACTTTTTTACCAACGTCACATGACGTATTCACCATTTTGGGAAAATAATACTGATATATGATTATCACAAAAAATTTGCAGTAAGTTTAGTGTCTTAATTTCTAAAATAGTTAAAATATAATAATAAGAGATACGTCAATATTTTTAAAAGTCTCTCTTTTCCAGTAACTTTTCTTTTATAAATTTACTCCATATATATATATATATATATATATATATATATATATATATATATATATATATATTCGTTCATCCAGAATTTGAAGATATAATATTGTCAAGAGATTAAATAATTATATACTAATGTTATTATGCAAAGTGCTAAATAAAAATTACTTTAAAACTACACGTGCCTACTTAAACTTATTACACAACACCAAAATTTATTGATAAAAATATTGCAAAATAGGATAAATAATCATAAGAAGTGCATTTGGGAAAGTAGAATTATGTCTATTACAATGGCTATTCTGTTACGTAATGTATTCTATTGCTTAATGTATATGAGAATCAGTTGAATAGTTATATTTATATATAATTAGTATACCTAAGTATTTAGGTCTTTTGGAGAAAGAAGGTGACAGGTATTTTTGAAATGTTTGTATTTCGTTTGGAAAAAGGAAATATCTTATTTTATTTCATATAAATAACTGCTTTATAAATGAGCGAAAATAAAGATTAATGTTCACAGAAAATTAGTACAGATGAAAACATTCCATAAAAGGGAAGCATTTGTTAGCTCAATAAAAATCGATTTAAATTTCGATTTCATTATTTTAAAGGATGATTTTTTCACTATTTGAACTTCTCTAAAAGTACACTTTAAATTCTTATCAGCATCAATAATACAGGGGAGAGTAAAAGCTTGCACAAGGGTCGTGGCTCGTCGAATGTATGAATTTTTAATCTTATTTCACCTTTTTATTCATTTTCGCAATACCTCCTAATGTATTTGGAATTTTAAAGTAATCTCGTTTTCCTATAAGAGATTTTAATTTATGAAAACTAAGTCTTATTTTTAAGTAAAAAGAATAATAAATATTATTTATGCCAATAATAAATATTCTAATAAGCTAATATATAAAATAGTAACAGTCATCATAATAACAATAATACAATATTATTTATTTATTTGTTTATTATAATTAATCATCCTTTTAATAAGATCTTATCTGAATAATTTTTAAAGAAATTTTTGAAAGTACTATAGTTTAAAATTCTTAGATTATATGGGATACTGTTGTAACTTATTGAGCAGATATAATTAAATAAAGATTTATATTTCTCAGTTGAACGGAGAACGACTTATATTGTAGAAATTGGCCTAATGAACAGCCTTCGAATAAACACCACATATTTCGATCACTCCATACAAAACAAAATCTCTTGGTCAGATACAAGAGCGCGCAACTCCATCATCGATTATATCATAACAAATAGAGAAATACAATCCAGAAATATAACTGATATACGCACTTTGACATCAGCCAACGTACGTTCCGATCATTGACTTCTATTAGGATAAAAAAACATGGGGACTGATGCTGTGAAACTGAAGAAATATCATAACTGAAAAACGACTAAACATAGAAAGTCTACGAAATGTAGGAACTAAGTAGCTCTGCCAAAACAGATTAACAAAAAAATTAAACATTCATAACTTAGAAATGATCAAAGATACAGAAGAAATCTGAAAAATTATTAAAGAAAGTATCCCACAAGCAGTGGAGAAAGAAGAAAAATTGGAAACAAACGTAAACATAAAACACCATGGTACGACGAAAGAGTGAAAATATTGGCAAACAGAAAGAAAGTAGCATTCCTTAATTACAAAAGCAAACCCACCCCTGAATCCAGAGAAGAATACGTTAGAATAAGAATCAGATTTAATGAAGAAATAGGCAATAACAAGAAAGAACATTGGGAAAAATTCACAAAAGATATAAAGCACGATCTATATGGATCCCAAATCCCAAAGAGAAGTGTGGAAAATAATAAGAAAACAGAGAAAAGACATGAACGAATTTATACCTATCGACTTGATCACCGAAGAACAATGGAGACACAAACACTTCGCCAATTTATACGGAGAAATCGAAGAGGAAAACTTCAGAGAAAGAAGCAATGTAGAAAACGACACTCACAGAGTACAAATAACACAAGAAAAAGTAAACACAAGAATAAAAAATATAAAAAAACAGAAAGACGCCAGACCCCGATGGAATACGTAATTAGCTTGTTAAAATATGGAGGAACAACGTTGCAATCATTGCTACTAAAACTATTTAAAAATATAATAACAACGGGGGCAATACCAGAAGAATGGAAAAATAGCGTCCTATTACCGATACTTAGAAAAGGCGACAGAAAGGACCCAGAAAACTACATTGTCATTAGCTGAATGAAGTACTGTAAAACTGCTAACGGTAACAATAAAGCACGAATTAGAAAAACAAGTAGATATAGCAGAAGAACAGCAAGGGTTCAGAAAGAACTGCAGTGCAGTGGATGCAACATCCTTTTTTAGACAGATAGTGGAAAAGTAAATTAAATACAACAAGCCTGCATAAATGTGCTTTGTGGATTTAAAGACTGCCTAATCGAGTGAAAAGAAATGACATTCTGAAATTGTTAGAAACACAAAATGTAAACTATAAGCTACTTAAACTAATTGAGGAAATAAATAAAAATGACAAGACGAAAGTTATACTCCCAAAAAGCGAATCAAAACCTATACTTATAAATGAAGGGATATGACAAGGAGACTCACTTAATCCATTACTATTCAAGATATAAATGAATAAAATAATATGCGACGTAAAAAAACGAGAAGGATATAGAATGGGACCTAACTAAATTAATATACTAGGTTAGGCTAACGACGCATTACTGAGAGCAAACAATGAAGACAATCTACAAAGACAACTCCACACATTTAACACAACAGAGAAAACATATAACATGAAGTTCTCTGTGGGAAAAACAAAATGCATGGTGATTAGTAGAGAGCCTCAAAGGTGCAAACTGGAAGTGGAAGGAAGAAGAAGTTAATAATTTTAATTTTGAAATAAAGTAGTTTTTGTTCAAATTATTTTTAAAGCGTTGTCATTTATAGTTTTAGAAGTAACAAAGAGAGAGAGCTAAGAATATACAATTTTTTTATGTCAGTTCCAAGAGTGGTAAATTTGAATTATGATCAGCAAAGCCTAAAATATTTCTATGTTTGATAAAGACTTGGAAATCAAAACCCCTTTTAAATTGAAATATTGTCTATATATTCATTTAAGATTCTTGTAATTTCATTAATATTAAATAGATAATTAGTACACCACTGACAAATCTTTAAACTGAAGCGAATATTTTTAAGTTTAGCTTGTAATATCTCCAGAATCAAAGAACTAATGGTTTTACTAGATCCAGGAATACTATTTTAGTGGCAAAACTGAACAATTATTCATTATCCATCTTTAAATTTAGAATGTAAAGCTGTTCAATTTATTACGTGGAGTATTATTGTCAATACAAAAGATTAAGATACGTATGGTGATAAAATTGGTGCTACAAAAACTAACTAATTTTGGATGAACCATTCCCAATAGTATAGTTTCAAAAAGGTTTTAAATTGAGAAATGTGTTTTGATTGATATTATACTTATTGGGATAAAATAAAACTAAATTAATTATAATAATAACTAATTCTAAAGTTTTCAAAATTATTTCTGAATGATTATAAATTAAATAATAATAATTTTTTTAAGCTAATCACCTGGCCAAAAATATATCCTACTTTATAATTTGATAACTGTATTCAAAGAATTGTTCACTTGTCAAACTTGACAGGTTACAAAGTGGACTAAGATTTTCTTAAATGGTTACCTATGTACACCATTAAGTAGCATTTTTAACCAGATTAAAATAATATAAAAATGTTGGTCATTATTATGCTAATTTCGAGTAAGAAGCCTTGAGGTTGTTAAAAATTTTAATCCATTTTTGTAGGGTGTGAATTTTTTTATTAGGAACGTTAATAACTTAACTACGTATATTAAGTGTTAAATTCGCCTATATATAACAGCCCTAAAACATAAATAATTTCACAACTAAGACAAAGTTTTGTCAGAAAAAAATTAACTGAAACAAATATTGTTTTATGTTATAAGAAAAAATATTTATTTAAAAAATTTTTTGCAGTTGAAAAAATTGTACTTTATTTATCAAGTCTGACCACTTATTAAAACACAAATTAACGAGTATAAGGCAAAGTATTCTATTTGTTTTAGATCAGGTAAATAACATGTTGATTGGGAAAAGGAATATAAATCAGCATCAACAATCGTAGATCGTTGAAATGCACGAGTTACTATTTAAAATAAACGGTCAAGTGCAAGTTGAACTTGCACAATTAGTGTTCCGTACGTTGATTACTTTTAAAACAAAAAATGTTGTTACGGTGGTATAAAATGATCAGTGACTTCACAAAACACACCCCAAATGAGTTTTCAACAAATTTTGTTTCCAATTTTTACTGAAAATTGATGACCTTGAAATTTTTTTTTTTTTTTATATATACCAGATAAATTATTAAAGGTAATGCACTCGTAATAATTTTCGTTCAATATACACCCCCTGGAGAATATTCCAGAATTTTCTCAAAATTTTTTGATCAGTACTTTGCGAGATAAGGACAGCGATTTTTCGCGATTTTTAAAAATAATACAAAGAAAAGTGTACGCAAGTATTACGTTATATATATATATATATATATATATATATATATATATATATATATATATATATATATATTTTACTCGTGTTTTCACAAGCTTTCATTTGACACCACACTCGATGACCTACTAAAAAAAATTTTTTTCACTTCCGATTTCACCCCCCAAAACTAACTAACCCCTTAAGTCAAAATATGACTTTCAAAACTACACGGCTTTGATGAGGCCATCAATTCCTATATTATTACCAAATTTCAACTTTTTATGACAAATAGTTTCGGAGAAAATCGGATGTAACAGACAGACAGACGCCGAAGTCATCTTATAAGTGTTCCGTACGGAACACTAAAAAGTGGTTTTGTAGCCTGCCAAATATGACAGTTGATATTTTTTTCAACAGTATATTTAGCATGTTTGAATCAGGGGCGTGCTGGCTCACCGAGACACCGGGACTTTTCCCGGGGCGCCATCCTCAAACTTACAAAGTGTATGCAAAATTTTTAAAAAAATTATGTTCGCAAGAATCACGAAAATTTTTCATATGTCCAGGTAGTATCCGAATTTAGACATTCATAATCCTGCGTGAATCTAGAATTATTCGTATATAAGTATAATTTATTATTTGTAAGCTGTCACGAGATACTGGAAGAGGACGGCGCCCTAGAAACGCCGATTCTTCTTTGAACGAACATCTTGAAAAGTCTGCAGTTATGAAAAAAAGAGCTTTCGGAAAATCTCACGCTTCTTACGGACGTGGAGGTTTTTTATCATTTCTAAGTAACAAAATTTTAAATAAAACAATTATGCCAATAAAACAAGAAATATATTGTACGATAGCACGTTCGGTGCGGATCGCTGGAATTTTTTCCATAATGATGGATTCAAGCATTGATGTTTGTTCTTGGGACCAGTGTGTCTTCATTGTCAGATTCATAAATGTATATAATGGAGTAGCTGAAAGTCTTATCGCTGTGAAAAGAGTCATTTCTAGCAAAGAGCAAGAATTATGTCATTTATTGCAAACGTCTTTAAATGAATGTGGCCTTAATATGAAAAACTGCATGCATGATCAATTTAATGGAATTTCGTCACGTTTGAAACAAATCAATTCTAAACATCTACACACTTGGTGTCATGCACGCGTATTAAATTTAGTTATATCTGATACTGCTCAATGTACGGCATCTGCCATATCATTATTTGAAATACTACAAGTAGTGTTTTCTTTAAAGAATCGTATAAAAGAATGCTTGAATATGGAAAAACATATCCTCAGGTCAAATTAAGCTTTATTGGATAAACGAGATGGTCTTCCAAACATGATGCTTTGTCAAAAGTATTTGGACATTTTCAAACATAGAAAACGTGGTTGAGTATTCTAGCTTTGACATCCAATCTAAAGCTGTTTTCGTGAATGTAGTCGTTAGTCTGAATATCACTTCAAAAGAGAAAACTTTTAATGTGAAAATCAGGAATCACGCAATCAGTTTAACAAATAAGCTTTTGAAATTTGAAACTGTTTTGACAGCAATGATTTTCGGATCAATTTTTGGGGTGTCACATCCAGTATTTACAAACAGTGAATTTAGATTAAGTTCAGGCTTGGCGTCAAATAAATGGAATACTAGAACAATTTAAAAATTTTCGAAAAGAACTTGCAAGTTTCCAAATTTTATTCAAAAGTGCTGACAAATTCGTAGAAACCGTGAACAGTTAAACTCGAAGCTTATGATATTCAGATAGAAACAAAGATTTCAGACCAGCGGAAATCTAAAAACGAAAACAGTAGTGCGAATGATGCAATCAAAAATCTTGAAATAAAAACGTACAATGTTATACTTGACACAGTTATAATGGTGATTCAAAATCGATCCGAAAAACATAAAGCGTTCTATAGCGATGTATAGTGTTTCGATCCGAAAAAATTCAAATAAATTGTGAAAAACAGCTTGCCGAAGCTCGCGCTCGACAAAAATTGTGAACTCACCGAAACCGACAAAGAAGAAGTTCGTGACGAACTTTTGTCGCTTGCTTTGTCTTTCCCGCAGCTTTCATTATGGACGTTGGGAAGTATTTATGATGAAGAAAAAGTTGGAGAAAAAGATGATGAGTCATCTTCCTGTGATGATGAATCATCTTTGGAAATGGAAAGCGAAAGTTCATCGTTGTCTCAGTTGTATCTATACCTTATTAGCTGAGTACAGAATGTCTGTTTCTTATTACAAAAACCTACACGTAGTTTATAAATGTTTGCTGTCGTTGCCTATGACACAAGTGAGTTGCGAGAGAGCTTTTTCTAAATTAAAAATTATCAAAAATAGAGCAGCCATGAACGACGAAAATTTAGAAGCATGCATGCTCATGGCGTGCAAAAGCAATATTCTGGAAGCTATTGCTGAAAAAATTGGTATTGAAAAGCTGTGTCAAAATAGTTCCGTATTTGTGAGGTCTTTACTTTTGTGATTCAGATTTCTCCCTGCAGGAGCCAATGTGAGCTTTGTACTTCTTTGTATTGCAAAATATACTGAATATTCTACATTAGTAAAATATGAATTTTCTTCATTGGTTCAATCATATACCCTGCACGTTTATGTAAATAAAAATATATAATAAATATAAAACATAATATAATAAATATCTAATAATAATAAATATAATAATCGTAAATATATAATAATAAATACATATAACGTGTATCACAGTCAAAAAAAAATATTAGGGGCAGGGGGCAGCATTTAGGGCGCATGCCGGTTACAATTTTTATCCTAGCACGCCCTTGGTTTGAACTACAAGATACATGTAAATAAAAGTAAAAATTTGATTTATTAATTTTAAAATCTCGTACCTCAGAAAAAACTGAAAATAAATACGTTGTATTTTTGAAAAGTATTATCTAATATACGGGTCGATACTTAAAAATAAACTTAGTAATCTCTCAAATTTGACAGATACAAACACACCGAAGAGAAAATTTAAATACAAATAATTTAAAGTATCTACCTTGTCAATAGGTAAATCACATAAAAGCTAAAAATCGATAGATCAGAAATGCATCCCCGTATCTTGGTAACGACAGTAAACAAATACCAATAATTATGTATTTTGGAGAACTCCCCATACATTCAGAGGTTCTAAAATTGTAATTTAATAGGGAATTTTTTCCAATATACAATTTTTGGAAATTATTTTTAGTCCTTTCGAAGTTATAGGATTTCACAGTTGTCATAATAAACACTTATAATATTTAAAATATAATTGCTTTTTTGTCAAAATTTTGTTTCAGAATACGTTATTTTTTATGAAGCTAAATGTGTTATTAACACCTGTCAAATCTGACAAATTTCAAAGCCAAGTAGGAGGTTAAGAATACAGGTTTCAAGTATACAATCGACTTTCAAATTTTAGCTGTCATCTATTTCAAACATAGATATTTCTAGGCATTTTTACCGAATTTCTCCACAGAGTGTAAATTTAGCGAAAAAGGTAAATTTATAGTAATAATTTTTTGCCAAATAGTAATGTTCTTCCAAAATATTTTATGGACCTCCCTTCGTGGGCAAAATCCACCCTTGGTATATTTTGCCTGTTGTAGAAGGCGACTAAAAGAACAACTTAGATTGTAGATGCCCAGTTGCTTAACGTTTCGTGGCTGTGCGGATGTCCCCGGACTGTGGGACTAAATAGCATGACGGATCGTGCATCAGGATCAAAAAATTCCGAAGGTAAAATAGCTCCCCCCACATCTCCGGATGGAGGCTGGTTCGGGCGCGCCAACATGCAGAGATCACAATTTTAAAACAGATTTTTATAACATGCGAGTTTTAAACTCGAACATAAATTCAGTACACTAACATCTGCAATCAAATAAACGTCATGTACTCGCTCTTTATGAAACCAAGGTCAGATCATCGACCAGCACTGTCAACTTCCTCTATCTTGGGTACGAATTCTATTCCCGGTTTAGGCGTAGACACCATCGATCATTTACAGAGGAATTATTCAATTGCCGAGGTTGCTATCTTGGGCGACTTTAATGTCCACAACATCAACTGGCTTAAGTATTTAAATACGACAGTTGAGAAAGGTCGTGAAGCTGATTCTTTCTTAATCAGTTATGGCTTTACTCAGCTTAGCGTTGAACCAACACGGATCCCTGATCGAGACGGAAAGTTCGCCAGTCTTCTTGACCGGTTTTTAACCACCAATGCCGAGATTTACACCGTAAATCCGCCGCTAGGTTCTTCAGACTATAAATTGCTTTCGATATCGAACCGCGCAACATTTGGTACTACAAATCTGTTAAATGGGAAGAACTCATATAATATTTTCGAACTTGCCCTTAGCTAGACGTTTCCGATATTATTTCGGCTGGCAAGGAAGCTTCGAAGAAATACCCTCCCAACGGCAAGCCTTGGTCCGACCCAAAATGCAAAGCTGTGACTTCTAAACAAAATTTGACTAAATCCACTATACCACCACTCACACAGCAGGATAATATTATTGCAACAACACCAGTTGAGAAAGAGATTTTTTGCTTCACACTCTAAGGTCAATTTCCAAAGAAAAACACCACCAACTATTTCCATAGAGCAGTCAAGGATGGCTGATATTGTCTTGAGACAGCGTATCATAAAACTTATTTTAATAAAGCTAGACACTCTTCAACCTATCCTACAGAAAGAGCATTACCCAAAAAAGGCAAGAAGATCTTGTCAGACAACTACCGACCAGTCCCACTGCTTTCAATAATATCGAAAGTCATGGAAAAGGCGATCAATCAGCATGTGCTAAAATATTTTGAAGGATTGAATATTATTAGCAACAATCAATATGGCTTTTGTAAGCAAAGGTCAACATGAAATCTTCTAACTTATGTAATACATGTTTGGATCAACGCAATCGAACATTTTGGAGAATCTCGAGCGGTTTCGCACGATGGATTGTTGGCTAAGCTACGCTCTTATGGTATGTCTGAAAAGTTCTGTTTATGGCTCTCGTGTTTCGTTCTTAACGAGTGGCAGGATGGGTTTCTTTCAAACATCTTCACTATTAACGCCGGTGTGTCCCAAGGCTCCATACTGTCTCCTACTCTCTTTCTCATCTACATCAATGATCTGTTGGACAGGTTCTTATTACGCTTCATTCCTTTTTAACGCTCGAACATCGACTACTCATGCTAATATCTGCAGACTTCAGGAAGTCGTTCAACTTAATAAAGACGTGGAAGATATTCTATCTTGAGGTGACAGTAACCAAGTAGAGTTTAATCCTACAAAAAGCCAAGCGGCAGTTTTTTTCTAAAAAAGTTAACGTTGCTAAACCCGACATAGTTATGTCGGAACACTCCATACCTCCTGCATCGTCACTCAAATTATTGGGCATTAATTTGGGAGCAAATATGCCTTGGCATGAACATGTTGCAAGCATAGCAAAGAGAGCTTCTCAAAAGCTGGGAAAATTATTTTGAACTACAAAGCTTTACGCTCCACAACAATTATTAATTCTGTACAAACCTCAAATTCGGCCAACGATGGAATACACATTAGATTCTATTTAGAAGAGAGCTGTTCACATGATTGGAGAACCAAAACTGACCAGTAACCTTGATTCCTTGGAGCATCGAAGAACAGTGGGCTTGATTCTACAAGTATATTCATGGAAAATGTTCGATAGATATAGCCCGATTAATTCCTCCCAAAGTAGTACATGCAAGAAATACACGTCCTGCTAACACTTTACAGCCGTATGAAGTTCAGCTTGTCACCCCTCATTCATCCCTTTGGAATGATTTGCCCACGAATATGTTTCCAACCGAGTACAATTTACAGCGATTCAAGACCGACGTGAACCGTTTTTTCCGCACACGCGCCGCTCCTCTAGTGCTTTAGGGATTTTCCTGCAGCTATGTCTATAAAAAAAAATAAGCAACTTTTATGTGTCGTTCTCAACTCGAAAAAAAAATATTTCTTATCGATATCAATTTCTCCCTTATTGTTAAATACATATTAAACATTGAATACCAAGCACAGGTCCGCCGCGATAAAAATTAAGTTCGTATTGTTACATAAGACATTTAAGTTTACAATAGAAATTTACTCTCAAGTATATGTTAATTTTGTGTTTAGTAAGTAGGCTTAGCACATACCTTTTTCTTAATAGAAGATAAATTGCATTGCTTTTAGATGAGTGCGTACTTGTATAATCATTTATGCATTTGGCACATTTCCCTACAAATGGATGAGGGTGTCAAGTCATATTTTTAGTGTTCCGTACGGAACCCTTATAAGATCACTTCGGTCTCTGTCTGTCCGTCTGTCACACCCGATTCTCTCCGAAACTATTTGTCATAGAAAGTTGAAATTTGGTAATAATATAGGAATTGATGGCCTCATCAGAGCCATGTAGTTTTAAAAGTTAAATCTTGACTTAGGGGGTTAGTTTTGGGGGGTGAAATCGGAAGTGAAAAAAAAAATTTTTTACTAGGTAATAGAGTGTGGTGTCAAATGAAAGCTTGTGAAAACACGAGTAAAAATATATATATATATATATATATATATATATATATATATATATATATATATATATATATATATATCTTCTATAATATATATAAAATGCAACGTCTCTCTGTCTGTCTGTCTGTCTGTCTGTCTGTCCGTTAGTGCGCTTTTCACTGGAGAACCACTTATCCGATTTACGTACTTTTTTTTTTAAAACATACATATGTTCTCTGGCCAGGTTATAGGCTATATTTTATTATGATAGGTAGAATAGGGAATGAGCAGTGACGATAATAGTGAATGAAGTCGGAAAAAAGTTTGCCGCGCGTTCCCTTGCAATACACAGCCTAAACCATTAAATTTGGAACAATATTATGTAGCAGAGGATATCTATAATCTATAATATATATGAAATGCAATATCTCTCTGTCTGTCTGTCTGTCCATTGGTGCGTTTATCACGCGAGAACCACTTATCCGATTTACGTGTCTTTTTTTAAATTCATACATATATTTTTTAGCCAGGTTATATAGTAATAATAATAATTTATATCTATAATATATGTAAAATGCAACGTCTCTCTGTCTGTTTGTCTGTCCGTTAGTGTGCGTATCATTCGAGAATCACTCATCTGATTTACGTGATTTTTTTTTAATTCTTAATTTAATATATGTCAAAAAAAATCTATAATATTTATAAAACGTAAAGTCTCTCTGTCTGTCTGTCTATCCATTACTGTGCTTAGCACTCAAGAACCACTTATCCGATTTACGTGTTTTTTTTTATAAAATACAAAGGGAATAAACAGAGACAAAATGCTAATATGTAGGAAAAAAATGGAAGTTTAGCAGTAAGCTTGATAGAAAAACTGAATAGATGGGGGGAATACTTTAAAGAAACACTAAATGGAGATGAAAATGAGTTGAATGAGAAATAGGAAGCAAAATTAACTGAAGGGCAGGAGGAGACAAACAAACCCTGCAAAGAAGAAATAAGAAAAATACTCAGAACCCAAAAAAAATAAGGCCCCGGGTGGAAATTGTATAACAGCAGAACTGATCAAAGGTGAAGGAGTAGATCTGGAAAATGAAATATTCCGGTTGGTGCAAGAAATATGGGAAACAGAAAAGATGCCAGTAAGCTGGAGAGAGTCGCTCATTTGTCCAATATACAAAAAAGGAGAAAAAAAAAACTATATGTGCTAATTATAGACCAATAGCCTTACTGGATGTCGTGTACAAGATAGTAGTGTTGACTATAAAAAACAGACTAGCAGAGAAAGGTTGATGGGAATTCCGCACTGGGAAAAGCTAAAAGGAGATAAAAAGAAGTGGAGACAAGTATGCAATCAAGCCATGGGCCTCTAAGGCCCCTTGAACTATATAATAATATAAACATAACGAATAAGCAGTGACGATAAAGGTGAATCAAGTCCACTCGAGCGGAGCCGCGGGCACAGCCAGTATATATATATATATATATATATATATATATATATATATATATATATATATATATATATATATATATATATATATAACACATGGGCTGAAAAGTCCCGGGCCTAACACATAGATGGCGCTAGTTTTATTGCAGTCACCTTTTTTTCAGTTAATACTAACCTTCAAAAGACAGCTGTTAAAATTTCATGATATTCTATTCATTAGTTTGTGAGTTATTGTGCTAAGAGTGACGCTACTTTTGTTATTTTCAAAACAATGGATCAAAAACAATTTCGTGTTTTAATTTTACACTGCTTCTTGATGGGAAAAAATACCGTTCAAGCGAAGCAATGGCTTGAAAAGTGTTATGGGGACTCCGCTCCATCAGAAACAACAATAAAACGTTGGTTTGCTGACTTCAAACGTGGTCGTAGAGACACCGATGATGCAGAACGCAGTGGACGTCCAAATAAGGCGGTAACACCAGAAAACATCAAAAAAATCCATAAAATCGTTTTGAATGATCGAAAAGTGAAGTTGCGTGAGTTAGCTGACATCGTAAAGATATCAAAAGAACGTGTTGGCTTTATATTGCATGAGCATTTGACTATAAGAAAGCTCTGTTCAAAGTGGGTGCCGCGTTTGCTCACTGTTTATCAAAAACAAGAACGTGTTGATGATTCTGAGCAGTGTTTGGCCATTGTTAGAGCGGCGCTGGAATGATTGCGTTGCTCTTGATGGAGATTCCGTTGATGAATAAAGCTAATTTTGAACCAAAAAAACCGTGTTTTCTTTGTTAGGCCCGGGACTTTTCAGCCCATGTGTTATATATATATATATATATATATATATATATATATATATATATATATATATATATACATATATATACATATATATACATATATATATATATATATATATATATATATATATATATATATATATATATATATATATATATATATATATATATAATGTAATACTTGCGCGCACTTTTCTTTGTATTATTTTTAAAAAATCGTGTAAAAATTTTGAAAAAATCCTGGAATATTCTCCAAGGGGTGTAGATTGAAAATTATCACGAGTGCATTACCTTTAATAATTTATCTGGTATATAAAAAAAAAACAAAAATTTCAAGGTCATCAATTTTCAGTAAAGATTGGACACAAACTTTGATGAAAACTCATTTGGGGTGTGTTTTGTAAAGTCACTGATCAACGTACGGAACACTAATTGTGCAAGTTCAACTTGCACTTGACCGGTTATTATCGTTACTGTCACTTCAATTTCATAAATCTTTTAAATATCAAAAGCAGTTTGGTTAAGCCTTTTTATTCAAAATATGAATAATAAAAATATATCGTTAGCTTGTTTCAGACATAACATCTTTCGGTTTCCGCCGTGAACACAACACACACCGTAGACGGAGTAACCGTTATTTTTATGGGCAACGTGTGGTTTCTACTACGCCAAAAAAACGTCGTGTCTGAAAAGAGTCTAACAAAGTAGAAACATTTTAGAAAAAAATATTACCTGAATCATAAACGAATTATTGCTATCCATTCGTTTTTTAATGAATATTATTATTCAACTGCAACACTAGTTTACGCTGAACAATGGAAAAAAAACAAATTTTACAAAAATTTTAAAACTGTAAACGAAGTAGCTATGAGGATGATTACACTTAAAATTTTAAAATGCCACTTAGTCATGTTTGTATACACGTTAAAAATTTAAAATTCCGAAATTTTTAGTATTTCCAATTTTCCTTGCTTGTAAGGAACCTTATATAATTTATTTTAAATTTCGTAATAGGCTTAGCAATATATAAAAACATAGCATAAAAAATATTTTGACAAATATTAAAAATTTTCCCGTATGCTGGGTAAATTCCACTGGTTACTTTATTTGCATTTATTTTTGTTCAATCAAATATTTTCTTCTTTTACTAAGAAAATTATTGAATTATTGTTAAACAAATCTTCACTTTTGTGGGTCTCTAGATTAAGAAAAACATAATTTTCAGTTTCCGTAGGTCTATTTATAGGACGGTCTTTCAACCTGTTACAAAAACAAAAAAGAAAGATTAAAAAAAAAATAACAGACTGTTCGGCACATGTTAAAATGAATGTAATAGTTAACAAGAAGTAAAAAATGTATAAAGTACAAGGACTTGCTTCGTCCCCACGATATTTGGTAATAAAGTTGGTCTTAGTCATGTGTCAAGAAGATATCAGCCTGTTGTATATTTGCTAATTCACTTACAATAAAGATGTAGAAAGTGGTTACCCTTGGTTTTTCCGATTGCTCATGCAGATGAGTTTGGTCTGTAATCACTAACCTAACGGACGTGGGCTTAATCATCGCTCTCTGACCATACCGCGTGGCAGCCTGTGTGAGCCGGAGCTATATGATTTTTTTTATGGGTCTAGCACACGTGCTGCAAGGAAGTCCCTAAAGCGCTCCAGGAGTGACATGGGTGCGGAAAAAGCGATTCACGTTGTTCTTGAATTGCTATAAATTGTACTCGGTGGGAAACACAGCGCTGGGCAAATTGTTCCAAAGGGATGATGTTCTCCATATAAAAGACTGCTTGAAAAGCGTTGTACCCGGAGTAACAAGCTGAACCTCATACGGATGTGAAGCACCAGCGCGACGTGTATTTCTAACATGCACCGCTTTGGGAGTGTAAAGCTTTTGGTTCGAAATAATATTTCCAACTTTTGAGAAGCTCTCCTTGCTATACCGGCAACATGTTCATGCCAAGACATATTTGCTCCCAAATTAACGTCCAACAAATTGAGCGACGATGCTAGGGGAATGGAGTGCCCCGATATAACTATGTCGGGTTTAACAACGTTAACTTTTTTAGAAAAAACTGCCGCCTGGGTTTTTGTAGCGTTAAATTCCACTTGGTTACTGTCACCCCAAGATAGAATTTCTTCCAGGTCTTTGTTAAGTTGAACGACCTCCTGCTGTCTGCGGATATTCGCCTGAGCAGCCGATGTCCGAGCGTTCAAAGTGAATGAAGAGACAAGCGTATTGTCATCTGCAAAGCTGTAGATTGGATTCCCGGTCTCTTCCAGCAGATCGTTAATGTAAATGAGAAAGAGAGCAGGAGACATTTGTTGAGTAGGATTTTTATTTTTCTTTCACATAATAATAATTATCATTTTAATAATAACATCGAACTTATCAATTTGCCTCTTAGAAAAATTAAAAATGCGCCCCCTTGATTAATTGCATAGATAATCTAATGGCGCTCTTGAAAACTAAATTTGCGATTATATCAGGTACTCAACAAAGCAAAAATCGAGCCGATGAGTTTAGAAGAGGAGTCTGTGAAGGTAACCCAATATGGAGTGTTTTACAAACATATCGATTCACTGTAGCTGTCGAAAAAAAAATAGTTTTTTGCAGTCGGCAGGTGTTAAGTTAGAAACCCAGGTATCTCTACCAGCTTATCAGGATGGGGTAGTTAATACCTTCTTATACCCTAGTCGATTTACCGAACTGGTCGGCATTAAATGTAGGGCCTGCACTAAAAAACCAGAAACACTTATGCACTTTCTTTCAGAGTGTCTAGTTTACGCTACCCTCACAATGCAGCATTGCGTGTCCTATATTACCAACTTGGATGTTCGTTAATGACTTTCTCAGACTGTTGTACCTTCCTGGGGAGATCAAGTGCGTTGTGAAAAATGACAGGTGCGGCATTTACTGGAATTTTGCCTTTTCGTTCAGAAGGCATTGGCAAGTCAACACATCTGATGTAGTGCTTCAAAAAAGATTTTTTTGATTAATTAAAGAAGGGTAAACACGCTCTAAGTACCAACTCTTAAACTACTCAGACATGTGAGTTTAGCCGATGACCACTCACTGAACGGACACGAGCTGTGATCTTCAATTATCTAACCATTCTCGATCGATGCCATGTCGCCTCTGAGTTAATAGTGAGATAAATAATAATAATAATTACACAGTGCCATATCTCGGCTAATTCCCTTGTAGTAAAGATGCAGAGGGCGGCTATTTTTATCACTAACCGCACCGACGTGTGCTCATTATTACCTGACCATACCGGGGGTTGGAATTTGTCATGATAATATTATGTATAATTATAATATTAATTATAATAATACCGCACTTTATTTGTGCCAATAACAATAAAAAATATTTTTTTTAATAATTCAGCAATTAAATTTTTGTTTATATTCACCAAGAAGGAAATATTTCTTTTGAAGATATTACTTCGTTTTGAGATTCGAAATAATTTAATTTAAGAGAGACTCGTAATCTACAATACATTTACGTTTATCGATGCGTGTCCTATCCACCATAAATGCCGCAAGGCATCAGGCCTCTCGGAATGCAGACTATAAGATTTTTTACTTTCAACATGTCTACAATTGTACTTTTAGCCATTAGGCAATTAATTAAATTCTGAGCATTCAGTTTATTCATAATTTTCTTTATTTCACTAATTCATAATTCTTTACGGGTTGTGTCAAAAAAAAAATACAATGAGAAGAATTACATCTTTTGACAGAAATCACAACTTCGTTTATTCATATTATTGTCTTGAGCCAATAAACTATCCCCTGTGCTACATTTCTTTATCGTGAGGGTGGAATTTTTTAATTTAATTTATAGGAGTATGTAAAAGCACCAGTTTCTAAAAATGAACATGTTTTTATAAAAATTCAAACAATTTTAAATGACATTATTAATAACGTAGAATCAATTTTTGAATGCTGAATAATATAAGGTACCACGCTTTAGCTGGAAGGATAAAGATGTATAACGCTCTGATATTTTCACAAAAACTATATCGATTGTACTGGTACAGATTTTCTATTAAATATTAAATAAAACATGAAATAAGGCTACGTAACAGAAATAAAATATTTACAACTATTTATCAAATTTCGAGATTTGTTAATATGCATAACTAGCCGTGCCCGCGGCTCCACTCGCGTGTACTTGATTCATTATTATCATCACTGCTTATTCCTTATGTTACCTATCGTAATAAAATATATCCTATAACCTGGCCAGAGAACATATATATTTTATAAAATAACACGTAAATCGGATAAGTGGTTCTTGAGTGCTAAGAGCACTAACGGACAGACAAACATACAGACAGAGAGACGTGGCGTTTTATATATATTATAGATTTTTTTTGATAGTTGAAGTTAAGAATTTAAAAAAAAAACACTTAAATTGGATAAGTGGTTCTCGAACGATAAGCACACTAACGGACAGAAAGACAGACAGAGAGACGTTGCATTTTATATATATTATATAACCTGGCCAGAGAACATATGTGTGAATTAAAAAAAAAACACGTAAATCGGATGAGTGGTTCTTGAGTAATAAACGCACTAACGAACAAACAGATAGACAGATGGACAGACAGAGAGAGATACGTTGCATTTTATATATATTATAGAAGATTATAGATAACCTGGCCAGAGAACAAATGTAAGAATTAAAAAAAATATATAAATCGGATAAGTGGTTCTCAGGTCATAAGCGCACTAACGAACAGACAGACAGACAGAGAGACGTTGCATATATTATATTCTTTGCCACATGATATCGTTCCATATTTAACGGTTTAGGCAGTGTATTGTAAGAGAACGCGCTAGCGGCAAACTTTTTTCCGGCTTGATTCACTATTATCGTCACTGCTTATTTCTTATGTTACCTAATGTAATGAAATATATCCTATAACCTGGCCCGAAAACATCCAAATCAGATAAGTGGTTCTCAAGTGATAGGCCCAGTTACAGACAGACAGACAGGCAGACAGAGAGACGTTGCATTTTATATATATTATAGATTAGGTAATGAACTGAGATTATATAATGCGCACACTATTTTTAAATTGGCATAAACGAAATTTAAAAGTTCAAAAGGTCCATCCTATTTACGTACACTTTTTAAAGGGAGTACAAACGTCAATAATACGGTAACATGTAATATTTAGAGCTTTAATTTTATTATCAAAAATAAACTCAATATAGCGAGTTTCTGCAGCAACGTTTAGAAAAATAAGTTTATTTTAAAAAAAGAAGGCGTTAGAATGAACACTAAATTATAAGGATGTATATAAGGCCCGAGCCAGATTAAGAATATTTAATGATGCCTTGTAAATAAACTATACTAAATGACGCCCAACAAGGAAATAAAACTTAATCTGATACAATCTAAAATTATTAAAATTAAGCTTTTCTAACATAACTATATTAAATGACATCTTCAGGATAAGATCTTGCTATAGCTTGAATGAAACGTTAGACATCCAATTAATTTTCATCTATTTAAGTTAAACATTTGGTACAATTGTATTATATAACACCTTAAATAAGATACTTAACTTATTTAAAGTCAATTTATAATTAAGAATCTTACTAGTATATAGTTATACACATTTAATAATTATTTCCTCACATTGGGCTTTCAACATCAAGAAAGCAAATAGTTTATTACTCAAATAACAATATGTAAAATGAAATAAATTTACGAGACAGTACAGTCAATTGTAATTTCCAACACCAAACAAAACATCAGAGAACGAATTTGACAATATTAAAACAAAGATATAGTCAGTTGCTGTTCTTTTTAAGTGATTGGAAAGAAGAACTAAAGATGTGTATATTAGCGCTGTTTTAGCGACATATGCATGCAAATTTGTACTGCCCTATGTTTTAGCAACATATGCATGCAAATTTATACTGCCCTATGTTTTAGCGACATATGCATGCAAATTTGTACTGCCCTATGTGCAAAGAGAGACCCTGTGGTGACCACATGGTCCCTCTCTGCGCATGGTGCACCATGTACTGAGGGATGCAACAACAGCTATGTGGTTTCTGAACTAATTTTAAATGACTGTTTCTACCCAGTTGCTAGTAAGACTATTGCGCCAGCGGAGAATATTCATATTAGGTAATTATGCAGAGTTCAGAGTTTAAGCCCACTAGAGCAAAAGTAGTTTAGGTTTTATTAAAATAGAAGCGTGAAATGTTGACACTAATAATTAATATAATATTATCAAAAACTTTTCTTTAAACTTACCTTTCAAAGTGCAAAAATTAAAGTATAAAATTTAACTTCTTAACACTGTTGTGATGCTTCTTAAGCAGCAACAGAATGTGTAAATAGTTTAAATTTAAACGTAATTTGGTAAACCCAGTACGAATGTCCTGTTTTACATAATACACTCTCTCATTTATTCTAATTCCTATTCAAAAGTCAACAGTAGAAAGTACAACCATCTTCGTGAAAAGATTACATGATTATTTTTATTACGGACATAGTTTTGGTTTAGTTTTAATAATTAAAAATATTTATCTGCGACAATATGACCAAGAAGTTAAGAGCAAGGAAAGGTGAGCTGTAGGATTTGCTATTTTATATGTAAAACACCATTTAGTTGGGTTGGGAGCGAAAGTTTTTATTAAACAGTTGTTTTAATTTATTTTAAATCAACCAGAGAATGGTATAAATTAAAAATTATAAATAAGGGTTTTTTAAAAATCGGTATATTATTTACTAGGTATTTTATTATTTTTGCTAGACGCATTAGAACGAAAATTAATTGAAAAAAGTAATTAAACACATAAAATAATTATCCGAATAAATAAACATAGTACAAGATAAAAATTTTAACTTAGCCAACAATTATTTATTGTCACTTATAAAACCGTTATAAAATTTAGACATGATATACAAGACAAACACATACTAATACACAAGGATTTTCTGGGGCAGAGATAATTTAAATAAAATAAATAAAACAAAAATCACAAATTCTATGATATTAGATAGGTACAATTCTTCTGTCTTTCTCAAGTGTCGATTAAAAAAGTGATGCTGACGTTCTATAATATTAATTAAATTTAAAAAAATGAATGTGTAAAAACTAATACAATTTCTTATGCATTTGAAATTTCTTTTTCTTATAGAAGCAAACATGTCTTTAGATTACACAAGTATAAAAAAAAAATATGTGGTTTTGGTGTAGCTCTGTTTTTATCTATAGTTGATAAGGAAGGTAATATACTATCCATCGACAAAATCTATTTTACCCTGTCAGCTGTAGTTCACCACCTAACCTCATTTTTTATTTTTAGGCGTCTTATTCGAAAACAGCATGTTTTACAATAACACTAATAAAATTAATCTTAATCTTATTATTTTATAATGGCTAGTAAGTTAAGACGTTGTGTTAACGATCCTGATAAGTTTTGTTACATTTGTGGTGAATATATTTTGAAAGATCAGCGAAAGTCGGTAACAGATACTGTGACCCGTTTGTCTTTTGCTTACTTCAGTTTAGAAATTCGCAATCAAGATAAAGCGTGGGTGCCTCATAGTGTATGTAAAATGTGCATTGAACATCTGCGACAATGGGAGAAAGGTACATGTAAATCTCTGAAGTTTGGAGTACCCATGATTGTTACTTAACTGTTACTTCTGTATGACATATATAGTGGGCATCAATAAAATCAATCGGCATAAATGGAAATATCCCAATATTTCTTCAGCAGGAAGACCAATATCCCATTCAGACAACGTTCCAGTACCAGTTTTTCATCAGCTACCACAATTTCAGGATGAAGAAATTGAAGAACCCAGTGCATCTTAAAGAAGTGAATATTGTGCAGAAACATCCAATCTTAATTTATTTTCACAAAAAGAGCTTAATGATCTCATCAGAGACTTAGATTTTTCAAAAGATTGAATTGCTAGCATCAACATTAAAAGAAAAAAAAGTTGCCTATCCTCTGACGTAAAAATTTCTTCATATCGCACGCGAGAACAAAACTTATTGCAAAATTTAGTATATTGTAGTGATGTGAGCGGCTTACTCACTTTCATGGGCTTAGAGACCTATCAGGCAAGTGATTGGCGTCTATTGACAGTAGAAAACGAAGTCTAAAAGCTGTACTTTTACATAATGGCAGTAAACATGCTTCTATTCGGATTGCCCACTCTACTTGTATGAAAGAAGAATATCAAGTGATTTCAGTAGTTTTACAGAAAATAAAATATGTTGAACATAAATGGGTGGTATGTGTCGACTTGAAGGTGGTTATTTTTTTGTTAGGACAACAAAGTGGCTATACAAAATATCCATGTTTTATTTGTTTGTGGGACAGTCGAGCCAAATCGAGACACTGGATACAAAAAAATTGGCCTGTGAGAGATGCTTTGGTCGTTGGTGAAAGAAATGTGATAAATGAGCCTTTGGTTCCGCGAGAAAAAATCATTATTTCACCCTTGCACATAAAATTAGGGCTAATGAAGCAGTATGTCAAAGCTCTGGACAAAAATGGTCAATGTTTCCATTTTATTTCTCAAAAATTTCCTGGATTAAATACTGAAAAACTACAAGCAGGCATTTTTGATGGGCACCAAATACGTCGATTAATTAAAGACTCCACTAATTTTGAGACATCTATGACTGAAGTTGAACGACTTGCGTGGAAATCTTTTGTAGCGGTTGTACAAAATTTCCTCGAAAATTACAAGGCTGAAAACTATGAACAGTTAGTTGATGAAATGCTTTATTACTTTAAAAATTTGGGCAGTCATATGAGCATAAAAATACACTACCTTAATAATCATCATAACCTAGGAGATTTGAGCAAAGAACAATGAGAACGTTTCCACCAAGATACAAAAACAATGGAGAACAGGTATCAAGGCAGATGAGACGTTCATATGATGGCAGACTATTGCTGGGGATTTATGCGAGAATGCACAAGACAATTTCACTCTAAAAATTACTTAAAAAACAATTTCTTCATGTAGAATGTTAAAATAAAGCCACATTTTTATAACAGTGCATTTTTTCTATCTCATTAACTAGAGCTGATAAAAAAAAAAACAGTAACATTTTTGACATCACCTTATCAGACGTACTTAAAATCAGGTCCAAAATCCTAGGCACGAAAATGTGTGTAGGCCAGTGTTATTCATTTCTTGATACCCTACAACCTTTATTAAAATACTTTTGACCAATTTTTTTATAGTCACCCAGTAGAAACGAAAATAATAATTTTAATCATTGTTCTCTGTACCGCCATACATCTGCGTATGTAAACTGATGAATATTTTTTACTGATTTTTACGTGAAAGTAAAGTGGATCGACAATTACCACATAAATTAAGTTCGTTTTTCCCATAAAAGGCAAGGAAGTGTAATACATCGGGACACGACAGAATCGTGAAAACATTGAAAATATACTGGTGAGCAAAAAAATCGACTCAAACGATTTTGCGATCCTGGAATTTAATTTTCAAACAATGGTATTATTTTGGGTATCATTAGAATGTTAATTTTCTACTCTTTCCAATAATACCAATAACTATTCGATTTTCAAAAATTTTTACTGATTAAAACGGTTTTAGTCAATAGAACCGTTTTTGCTCGCACAGCAACGTACTCGTTGCGCACTATTTATCCCTATAAAAACACATGCAACTGCATTTTCCTGTCATTCCTTGATCGGAATTTGAATCGTCAATACGAGGCTGGTTTGAAAACTCCGTGCAAAGTCCGAGAGATGGCACCACCGGCGCGTATCGAGGTCATGTTTAGTTAGTAGCATCTCTTGAATGAACGCACACCAAGTTTCAGCCATATTGGTCTATTTCTTTGTGTTTGGCATTCGTGTGAATCAAGGAAGTCGAGTGATTTTCAAGAAATGGACGAAAAAGAATTTCGTGTGGTGATTAAACATTACTTTATGAAAGGCAAAACGCCTCAGGAGACTAAAGAAAAGCTTGATAAACATTATGGTGACTCTGCACCTTCGATTAGAACAGTTTATAAGTGGTTTCAAAATTTTCGGACTGGCCATATGGGCACAAGTGACGCTGAACGTTCTGGACGGCCTGTGGAGGTTACGACTCCAGAAATCATTGATCAAATCCATGATATGGTGATGGATGACAGAAGAGTTAAGGTGCGTGAGATTGCTAGTGCTGTGGGCATCTCGACTGAACGGGTACATAATATTTTGCATAAACATTTGGACATGAGAAAGCTATCCGCAAGATGGGTGCCGCGATTGCTCACGCTTGACCAAAAACGGAATCGTGTGAAGTGTTGCAAGGATGGTTTGCAGCTGTTCCAGAAGAATCCGGAGGACTTTAAGCGTCGTTTCGTCACTGTGGATGAAACATGGATACATTACTATACTCCTGAGACCAAACAACAATCTAAACAATGGGTTACCAAGGGGGAATCTGCACCAAAAAAGGCGAAGACCGTTCCTTCGGCCGGAAAGGTTATGGCGACTGTATTTTGGGATTCGCAAGGGATAATCCTCATCGACTATCTGGAAAAGGGTAAAACTATTACAGGTGAATATTATTCATCGTTATTGGACCGTTTGAAAACCGAGCTGCAAGAAAACGCCCGCGATTGGCCCACAAGAAAGTCCTTTTCCATCACGACAACGCACCAGCACACACCTCAGCAGTTGTGGTCGCAAAATTAATGGAAATAGGATTCCAACTCGTTTCACATCCTCCCTATTCTCCAGACTTGGCTCCCTCGGACTACTATTTGTTCCCCAATTTGAAGAAATGGCTGGTGGGACAAAGATTTTATTCAAACGAGGAGGTGATTGCAGACACTAATGGATATTTTGCAGACTTGGATAAATCCTATTATTCGGAAGGGATCAACAAACTAGAACATCGTTGGACGAAGTGTATAAGCCTATGTCGAAAAATAAAAAAGGTTTACCCCAAACACATAAGTAGTTTTTATTTTTGCACGGACTTTTCAAACCAGCCTCGTATCTCTGCGGTACGTGTTCACTAATTACGTCATCGGAAAATCGATACCACCCCGGTAAAAACTGCACAAGTCATTGCCCTATTGCAAGAAGGGTATAGCCAACGTGTAGTCGCTGCGCCACTGCACCTGAGCCTGTGAGCTGTCTCCAGAGTCTACAGACGTTATCAAGAGACTGGCACCTTTACACAGAGACCAGGATCGAGAAAAAGAAGGTGTACCTCGCAGCGAGTCGACCGCTTCTTTGTCAACACAACTCTAAGAAATCGTCATTTGACTGGCGTTGAGGTCCACCAGGAGCTCCGACAAGTTCGTGGTCGGGCTGTCAGTCATTGGTCAGTCAGAAGAAGACTTAAAGTAGCTAACCTAACTCCAAAGAGATCAGCTAACGGACCCAAATTGACAGCAGCCCATCGACAAGCGCGACTCGATTGATTTTTATCAATAAATTTAATTGTTAAACCAGTTTATTTGTTTACTTTTTCCTTTCTCTTACCATTCTTCTTCACCTTATCATTAGAAATAGAATAGAATGGGCTTTCAAATGATACTAAAATCAGTAAAAATATATGAACACTAAATTCTAGGATCCGTGTTAAATGAGGCCAAATAGTTCGAGTCGATTTTTCTCTTCGCCAGTGTAGATAGTTTATACGAAAGATGTGATTCTTTTCACGTAAATAATTCCACAGGTGCATGTGAACAAAGTCATAACCAAATGCTGGTTTTAATAAAAATCAATAATCTTATAATTCATTCCTCAGTTTTTAATTTCATCGCTGAACAAAGTAATTAATAGTGATTATTTACCTTTCTGTCATGTGACTCCAAACAAATATTTGTCAAAACCAGTCCCTGTCGTTTTGATACTTATTAAATTGCGTGGTACTTTTTATTCGTTTATGTTACTGCTAGCTATTAGAGATGTATTATACCACAACAATAATCTTAGTGGGTTTCAAAACTTAAAAATCTTAGGAAATTACGTATAGGTAAATTTATAAAAAAAAGGTCAAGCGCAAGTTGGATTTGCTCAATTAGTGTTCCGTTCGTTGATTGCTTTTGAAATAAAAATTTTTGTTACGGAAGTATAAAATGATCAATAACTTCACAAAACACATCCCAAATGAGTTTTCAACAAAGTTTTTTCTGATCTTTACTGAAAACTGATGACCTTGAAATTTTTGTTTTTTATATACCAGATAAATTAAAGGTAATGCACTCGTGGTAATTTTCGTTTAATCTACACCCTGTAGAGAATATTCCAGAATATTTTCAAAATTTTTTGATCAGTAGCGATTTTTCGCACTATTTTTAAAAATAATACAAAGAGAAATTTGCGCAAGTATTACATTATATATATTTTTACAAGCTTTTATTTGACACCCCACTCGATGACTTGATAAAAAAAAAAATTTTTCACTTCCGATTTCACCCCCCCCAAAACTAACCTCTTAAGTAAAAAATTTTACTTTTAAAACTACATGGCTCTAATGAGGCCATCAATTCCTATATTAGTGCCAAATTTCAATTTTCTATGTCAAATAGTTTCGGAGAAAATCAGGTATGACGGACGGACAGACACCGAAGTGATCTTATAAGTGTTCAGTACGGAACATTAAAAACAGGTTAAAATATTGGGTTGTCGAAAAATTATCGGGTTTTCTAAGTCAAAATCAAAACCTTTTTTTATGTTTTAAATGAAATTTTTAAAATCAAATATGCCATATGTTTGGTAGTTCGATTATTCCGTCACTATAAAATTTCTGGGTTTTCTGGGTGTAGATTTAAACCAAGTAATTTTTATAAGCCTCTTTTGAAGTAAGCTTTACACCATTGCCCAATTTTTCCAGAGGGCCAAACAAATGATAGTTTCAAGCTCTCTTAATTTTTGCTGAGTCGTCAAAAATATGTATGGTCTAGTGTTGGCATGATAGAAGATAACACCTTTCCTGTTCATCAATTCCAGCAGCTTTTTCTCGATTGCTCGCTGCAATTGTTGTCTATAGAGATCAGAATCAATCGTTCGGTTTCATGGCATAGAATTCCTTAAAATGCCACCAAACATAGCATCACATTCCTTGGCGTTAACATTGGCTATGTCACCTGTTGTGCAGTTTCACCACGCTTCCGCCAGGATCCTTTTTACACATTATTGTGTAACGTGATCCATTTTTCATCGCCCATACTGAGACGTTTCAAAAATGGAATGATATAGTTCCGTTTCAACATTGTTTCATAGATAAAAATTCGGTAATAAACCGTTAAATCATGTGGGACCTAAGCATTAAGCTTATTTTTGTATCCAGTCTTCTCCAAATGGTTTAACACTATTCAATCATCGACGTTTAGTTCCCTAGTGATGCCAAGTCTCCTTATGTGCTGGCCTTGCGAAAAATCGCTGTCCCCCTAACTTTTCTCGAAAAATACTGATCAAGAAATTTTGAAAAAATTCTCGAATATTCTCTACAGCGTGTAGATTGAACAAAAATTTCAAGGTCATCAGTTTTCACTAAAGATCGGAAAAAAACTTTGTTGAAAAATCATTTGGTGATGGTGATGATGTGTTTTGTGAACTCATTGATCATTTTATACTTTCGTAACGAAAATTTTTGTTTTAAAAGCAATTAATGTATGGAACACTAATTGCGCAAGTCCAACTTGCACTTGACCGGTTATTAAATATCTAAGATATACCCTAAACAATTATATTTCCCAGCTGCAAACCTCATTATGTCTCTCTGCGATTTTTATAATGGATACAAAAGAACAGCATCGTGCGTGTGTGAAACTTTGTTTAAACCCGATAAAGTGCTACTGAACCTTATGAAATAATTCGGAGTATATTTGGAACGAAGCCGTATGCGTTTCGATGTTTCGGTGAAAGACGACAAGCATTCCCGACAGAACTTCGACTGCGACTACGTCTGAAATCAGCACCACAAAGTTCAACAAGTTATTAGTGAAGATCGACTACAGACAATCTCAACCACCTTAAAGAACTTTCCATTGGTTAGAAAACGGCCAAAGCTTTGGATGAAGAAGAGTTTCTTCCTGTATTACGAAAATGTACGGAATTTCAGGACTGTGATTGACTGAATGGGAGATCATAAAAGTAATAAAACAGAGTAAACGGGGTAGAACACCTGGACCACACAATATCCATATAGAAATAATAAAACTGTTTGATTAAGACAATATTGATGTACTGGTACACCTGTTCAATCTCGTATACGAAACGGGCCAGAGACCTGAGGACTGACTACACTCAATATTCGTGCCTATCCAGAAAAAATCAAATGCTAATCGCCGTTACCAGTTTCGTATAATCAGCCTGCTAAGCGAGGTCATGAAGCTACTCTTGAAATATTTCGCGAAAGAATACCCAACAGGTGTGAACGAGAGATCAGTCTAACCAAATTCGGTTTTCGGCAGTGATTCGATACACGTGAGACACTCTTTAAAATAACAGTGCTGCTTCAGAAATGTCGAGATCAAGGTAACATAACTATTCAACTACTGGAAGAGAGGATGGTGGACAAAAATGATTCCACTTTAGTAAAGAACCTACATAGTAATCAAACAGTTTCGGTAAAAATAGGGAATCAAATCACTCAAACCTTCCCAACAGAGAAAGGTACAAGGTAGGACTGCGTTTTATCACCCCTACTATTCAACCTTTATTCAGAGTAGATTTTCAACCGAGCCCTAAGTGAATCAGATGTCGGCATCAAAATAAATGAACAACTTATTAACAAACCTTCAATACGCGAGCGACAATGTCATTATAGTTGATAGTCAGGAGGCGCTTCAGCACATGATCGACAGAACATCTGCAGAAGTAGAAGCATTTACGTTAAAAATCAATATAGACAAAACAAAAGAAATAGTGGTTAGCAGAACACCATATATGCGACTAAACATCATTGTGAACAGTAAACACATCCAACAGGTCTCCAAGTTCCGGTATCTTGGCAGTTAGATGACTAGACCAGATATACGGAGCCGAATAGAACAAGCTAGGACAATTATAAATATGAGAACATTACTAAGTAATCAATGTCTTAAAATGGATTTACGATAATTAAGGAATGTTTCTCTGGTAATTCAAATGGTTCGTTTTCAAAGTCTATTAACAATCGTTAGTTATTTTCTACCTATATAAATTAGATGTCCAATAATAATAGTGATGTGACCACATACATTAAATTTTACACTGTAATAACGAAGTTATTAAGTAATAATTAATTTCTTCAGTTTCTTATGCCACAAAAGGCATTAATAACTACTTAGTTAAACACCAAGGCAAACCAGAGATAAGAAAATGAACGGCCTTTTTACCACTAAGGCAAACTAAAATAAATTTAAATGTGAAATTAAAAATAGTTTAAAAATAGATTTTAGCGTATTTTATTGCTATACAATTATAGAAAAAATTTCGGCAAAAAGAATAATATTTATTGCTCATAACCTTTGTATGCAAAAATTGGCATATTATAGGCTTATATTCAACATAACTAAGTCAGCTCTCAATATTTTACTAGACAGTGCAGTATTTTACTATATTTTATACTACAAAACTAATACTGCCAAACCTTTATACCATAAATATAAATTTTCTTTTTCTTGGTCCGCAAAATATCATATATCAGTTATTACTATTAACATTATTTCAATTAATTGACAATTTAGCGAACGTGATACCGTAAGCGAGAATGTTGAAATTGCCTAAAATTATTTTAAGAGCTATTTAGTAATTTTGGGTATCCATTGGTGAAAAATACATGATCCAGATGTATTAGCGATTGTTTCACGTCCCACGCTGCTCCTGGCTAACTACCTATGTGGCGAGAAATTATTGTAATAATAAATTATGCTCCGGCGACTGGTTTTACTGCTCTCTTTTAAGAGCTATTTACTATTTTTTGAGTATCCATTTGTGAAATGTGTGTAATCCAGTTATGCTCGCGACAAATTCATGTTGAGCGCTCTCTTATTGTATTTCGCTATGGGAATTTAGTCAGTAAAAATAGTAACGTTCTTGGCATCCAAACGGCCTTATTTAAATATACAATTAAAACCAGAAAAAAGGAAATTTATAAAATAGATTAATTTATTTGTACTTCGGTTGTATTTTAAATGTATAAAGTCGTACCTATAATAAGCCTAACCTAATAAAGTTTTTGTTAATAGAAAAGAAAATAAATAAAATTTCGTGTGTAATTAATTTTTAAATGTTTTCTAAAATTGTATTTTAATAAATTATATATAACCAGCTGCGAAAATTAATAAATATAAGAGGCAGCACCGCTAGGTATCCAGAGCGATTTGTACCACAAAACTACAAGTCATTGTAACTAATTAAAAAAAAAAAAACTTTGTAATTATAAAAATTTAAGGGACCTCTTTTTCTACTCATACAGCTGAATAAAACAGTTGCAGTAGTGCCTCCGTGATGTCCCTGAAACAGGCTGGGTTCACAATTGGTAAGCAAGTGCAAGGACTTGTTGGTCAACTTAGAGTACAGAAATAGCCCATTTCTCGTACACTTGAGCTAGATGGGGTCGATTTCAGTTAGATGACTGACAAATTGGTTAAATAGAAGGCTTTAACGAGCCCTAGGAGACCCTAACCCTTTTCGGGAATTCCCTACATTATAGGGCCGGGCGGCAATCCAAGATCTGCTGAATCAAAAAGTTCTTTCCCTGAATACATCAGGTTCTTGCTTAAATTAAGCAGGAAAGACCTGAAGACAGAAATCTTTACAGAACTCCTGAATGAGCACCTCACTCTTATTGGGGCCACAAAAAGTCCAGACTGCAGATGATGCTTGGAGAAGGAAAAACAGTTTTTCACCTAATTATGTCATGTCCGGCAATCACGAGGGTTAGGGCACTTAGCTGGGATCTCCAATAATTCTAAACTAAAAGTGTGTCAAGGGAATTCAACCTGGAAAGTTGCTGTTCTTTTTAAAATATATTAGCCTTACATCATCCTGATACAAGCAGGTACACTACATGCTCGTAAGAGGTTATACGAAAAATTGCCTTATTGTTAAGTTACTCAGGACAAAATTATACATGAGTTCGTTGCGTAATTTGGAGCATAGCGCAATGATAAAGTGCTGTTCCACGACAACTGTAAACTCTACAAGGCTCACCCAGTTTATGCATTACTTAGCTGTGAATTTACAAAATTCACCATATAGCTCTGATTTGACGCCCTGCGACTTCTTTTTGTTCAAACCTCTGAAGAAATACCTCAGGGACTGGTAATTTTTCTCAGATGAGGGATCAAATGCCGCGTGGATTTTTGAGGCACAAACATCAGTTTTTATTCTTTGAGTGGAATGAAACAACTCATAAAACGTTGGACTATATATTAGTATAGATAGACATTACTTATGTATAAAAATATTTTTTTAACTCTGTTAGTTTTCCTTCATAACTAGCTAGGTAACCTAAAAAACTCTTTCGTTGAGTTATATTTATATCTATCTATTTAATTTTAATTATATAAATGAGAAAAGAGGCCAATGAATCAGCCTTTCGAAAACATAAAAACATTATTATTTTTCATTTTCATCAAGCAGTTTTCCTTGTACGTTATTACCATTACGATTACTTAAAATTTTGCAATGTGTTTTATTTCTTCATTTTTAATTGATGTTACTTGTTATTATAATATTATTGCCATATTCGTGGATAGTTAACTTTAATAACATTTCTATTTGTCCTGATAAAACCAAGAAGAAAAGATCAACTGCCATACCCCAAGACATACTTATACGGTTTGAGAAGGTATTAACTATATTACGTTCACACCCTCCTACCTTAACATATTCTCAATCCTACTGCCTCCTATCCGTATCTTCTCTTACACTTATTCTTTACTGCCATACTCTCTGAAAGCAGACAATAATACTTTACCAAGGCTCCGCCTATTTACATTAAAACACGACCACGCATTTAACCTGTCCTGAAAATCGGTTGACTGAATCGGCTGCTGACGAAGCATTCAAATGTATAGTACTTCTAAAATCTTAAAAGATCCCTGGTACATCGGCTTTCTCAATATCATTAAGGGTCTAATCAAGTGAAATGCATAATTTTAGCTATTAGAGAAGTAAGTAAATCATCTTATATTTAAAGGTAACAGATGATTATTTCTGAAATTTGTATTTTAATGACTTATATAACACCATAATCACATATAATCAGCCATTAAAATTATACCGGTACGTAACCAAAGCAGGTTTTACTAGAAGACAATAGGCGGTCATTCAGTTTCTTAGCGGTGTTGAACGGAATCGGAGTAAAGTAGCTTTTTGCATAAGACAGAGTTGCAATTTACTCCAGTGTTTTTTACTTCTCCTTGCTATACTCATTTAAATGGATAAATTATTTCGCGAAAAGCGATTTTATGAATGATATGGTTTGTCTTTCCATGGGTATAAAATGTTTTTGTATTTCAAAGTGCTAAATTTGCCTTAAAGATTGCTTTACAAAACAAAACTCCATTAAAATACGTAGCCAAGCATTTGCCAGCAATGACAGAGTATATGTACGAGTATGTTCATGGAAGTTTATCATATTAGTATTTTTCTGTCTTAAACATAATTTTTTTTCCTCTCTTTAGTATTACATAAATACACTTTTTTAATAGTGATTTACAATGTTGTCTCAACTCTAGTCATATGAAGAATAAAATTGCACGAACTGTTAGTTCATAAAAATGCTCTTCCTCTCCCTTAATCGTCCTATATTAAAATAAATAGACCTGCCTTTTGTTATTTTGCCTTCAAATTAACGAATTGTCTAATATTATGATGTAGTTGTAGAATTGTCTAGAAAAAGCAATTCAGTAATTTTACGGAATGTTAAAACTTTCACTAAATTACAACTCCCTATGCAGAAAGTTACCGTCCTAAAATTCCATGCAAAACCGCAAAGAAATGGGAAAGACCATCTGTAGTTTTGTAGTTCAAGTCTCTCTGGATACCGTAGCTGTGCTGCCTCTTATATTTATTGACTTTCATAGCTTTATATATATATATATATATATATATATATATATATATATATATATATATATATATATATATATTAACTTACAAAATTAAAAAGCATTCAAAAGTTAGCGAACACTTTATTAGGTTAGGTTTATTATATGTAGCGTTATACACTTACAATACACCCGAAGTTCAAACAAGATTAATTTAGATCCATAATTTTCTTTTTTTCTGATTTCAATTGTAAAATTAAATAATACTCCTGCCATACCAAGAAGTTTACTGTTTTTATAGGCTAAATTCCAGAAATGAATTACAGTAAATTTTAATTAAATGAACTATTACCCCAGGCATAGTTTTTTTACTTATTTTATGATAATTTTGCGACGTAGGTAGTTGGGCAGGAAGAGCGCTCAACATGAATTGGTCGTTATTATAACTGGATTACTCACAAACGGATACTCAAAAATTAGTAAATAGCTGTTAAATGAGAGCCGTAAAATGGTCGCCGAGGCATCATTTATTTTACAATAGTTTCTCGCCACATAGGTAGTTGAACAGGCGCAGCGCTCGACTAAAAACGGTCGCTAACATATTTGGATTACGCACCTTTCTCAAATGGATATCCCAAAATTGTTACATAGCTCTTATTTTAGTCAGTTTCAACAATATCACTTACGGCACCATATTTGCTAAAGTCGACCTCATTTTTTTTGTCTCTGTCTGTCTCAAAGCGTAAGAATTCCAATAATTTGAAGGATTTTAGTAAGAGAAGTAAAAAAATTGTGGAAAGAAATAATGATAAAATAAGTAATAAGAACACTTGCAAAATGTCGTATACTTTCTTTTGTACAAGTTGAATTTAAATTTCGCCACTTAATTGAAATGGCTTTCTGCTTTTTGACATGCAAGGTACACTACTTTATTTTTTATGTATGATATTTCGCAGACCAAGGAAAAGGTAGCTCTTTAAATTTATAAAGATTTGGCAATATAGATATATAATAGATCTCATAAAATATTGAGAGTTTATTAGCTGAGTTATAATAATAATAATAATAATAATAGCTTTATTCCCGACAGTAAGAACCATTTACAGGGAAAACAAGAAAGAATATGAAATAAATTTTCTCTTAAAACTAAGGTACTAAAGTAACAACAAAAATAGGCAAAAACAACAAAAAAAAAGGAGAAGAAAGAAAGAAATAGAAATGAATAAAGAAATTAAATGAATCAGTGCAGTACAAATTAGAATAAGGGTGAAATAAAACAAATATTAGTTACATACATCCAACAAGCAAAATAAGGTTCTAAAAGAATTTTTATAAATGTCCTATCAAGTGAAATGATCTAAACATAGTGACCGATCTTATTTTCGGTGTCTGCAAAAATGTCACATTCATTACTAATTAAGTTAAATTTATTGCACATAACATTGACTGGTTCAATTAACCTGAGATTAGTCCTAGCAGGTGAACAAACAAAAGTAGCAGTATTTCGAGAATTAATTCTAGGCACCAATATAGCCACCTCCGATAGCAGCTGAGGACAGTCGATGACTCTGTGCAACAATCTATACAAGAAAATTATAGACGAACACTCTCTGAGAGCCTCAATTGGATAGACACCATCTGCCTTATATGATAAATATTTTAGAAATCTTTTTTGAACTCGTTCTAGCATTAGTTTGTAGCATAAATAATACGGGCTCCAAATAAGAGAGGCATACTCTAGTTTGGATCTCACCTAAGACTCATATAGCAGTATTAAAGATCGTTCATTATTAAAGCTTCTACAGTTGCGCACTATAAAACGAGTTACGTTATTAATGTGATTAGAAAAATTCATTTTGTTATCGAACACTACTCCCAAGTCCCTTACATGTTGGAGCGCCCGAGAGTTGACGTTCCTAGTGAATATTCATATGTTATTATATGGTTTTTCCCCGTCATCGACATAATTTTACATTTAGAAATATTCAAGTCTAATTTATTGTGTTTACACCCATCCTGAAGCACACAAAGCTCAGTTGGAAGCACTTTACAGTACATGAGACGGGCGCATACAGCTTGAGATCAGTAGCGAAAAGCAGCCTGCCACAATTCAGGGTATCACAGAGGTCATTAATATATATCAAAAATAGTAGGGGACCAAGATTGGACCCCTGTGGCACGCCCAAGGTTGCTGTATAGGAATCGGAAATATATCTATTATAGTGTACTGACTGAGAGCGTTGAATATAACCCTTCAATACGACACTTTTTATAAAAAGGTTATGAGCAATAATTATTATTATTTTTAAAGAATTTTCTTGTATAACTGTATAGTAATAAAACATAATGCCCATGTAATTTGCTAAAATCTATTTTTTAAATATTTTTAATTTTAAATTTAAGTTCATTTCCTGATCTTTCGTTTTCCTTTGAATTGTGTTCAACTAAATAGTTATTAATGCCTTTTGGGACATATGAAACTTAAAAAATTGTAATAATTTCGTCATTACAGTAAAAAAATTTAATTTATGTGGTCACATCACTATTAATAGTGGACTTAGAATTTATATTAAAATTTTTAATATAAATCAAACGACAGAAAATAACTAACGATTGTTAATTGGTTTTGAAAACGAGCCATTTTAACCACCAGAGAAACTTTCTTCAATTAGGTAAAGGTCATAATAATTTCTTATATAATAACTGACTAGACGTCATTAATATTGTTAATTATTGTATATGAATTTTTGCAAGTGCCATCTTTTACAAATTCCTAAAAATATCATTAGGCAATAGAAATTCCTCATTAAAATATAAGTACTCCTTCAGTTGGATAATGTTAGAAAAAGTTACTTACATACCGCATTTAATGCTTCTATTTTAACATGTGTAATAACGTACAATTTATTTTGTCATTTTTACGAAACAAACTGATAATAATAAAATGGTACAGTGTATTATCACGAAATTTTCTGGTTTTGAAATGTTGTTATGACAATATTTTTTTTTCTTTATTCTTGCACAGTTATCACCACTACACTAAACATTTCATTTTTGCTTTCGACGCGTGTTTCACTAACTATGTTAGCATCATCGGGGGCAATGATTGCCTAAAGCTAAGAATAAAAGGTAAACTATGGAATCGACCAATCGCAGACGGAGTTTTAGTTTCGTGGAATACAGGAAACTATGATAAATAGATCCTCGGTCCTTATTTAGATTATTTTTATATTTTACAATTTCAATATTTTCTTTTGCGTCTAATAATTTCCTATCACATTCATTTCTTATACACCCTAAATTATTTAATATTTTATGTTATATTTAATATAATTTCATTCTGATCTACTTCTCTATCAAGTATTGTATTTATACGGAAGAGTGGCAAATTGTTTCGGTGAAGGAGGGAGTGGTTAAAGATTTTAGATGTAAGTTGTATTGATTACATTCTTTAGTGAAATCATGCTTAACAGTAACCAAAGTTGCACTGATAAATGTATGTTTTTTCAAAAGTGACGATTACAATGTATTTTGGCACCGAGCGTGAAAAATTTTTCTCGCATCCCCCCTTTTTCCCCGGAAAAATCAGGAACGATTAATAATCAGGTAGTTGATACTACGTTATTTCTGCTCTATTTAGGTAAAATGTTTTAGTGCAGCATAATAAAGAGCCATTATAAAAGTTTTAACTTAAAATAAACCCATATATAAATAGTTTTGTTTTACGACACAAACACCCAGGTAATATCTAACCTCACTAAAACTATTTGTAAACAGTATTATGTAGTTTTATTTATTTAAACAATGGCTATATGTCCACCATTATATTTCTTGCACAATAATTTTTCTTCAAGTTAAGTTAGTTCCATAAGAAAAAACACTAATTTAATGTTAATCTTCGTTATGTGTGTGGTTCATATGCAAATAATATATTAATGTAGCAAATACTTTCTTTAAACAAGAATATTTCAACAAAAGTAGGTGTAAATAGTTAGATTATTCATAGAAACTGAGTTTTAGATAGATTTCTATTAGATTTTTAACTGCCGCGGAGAGTAGACGACCTATAATTACATTTTCACTTACCTTTACGGATTTTATTAAAATTTATGAGACATAGTCCACTTTATTTAAGAAATAATGATCAACATTAAAATGGATTTATGAGCAATTTTTGCACCTTATCTTGGTTTGGGTGCATTATCGTCCAAAAGTTATTTAAAATGAATAAAGGCATAACATCAAATATTACCATTAGAGTTAATAGAAATTAAATTATGATAGTAAGTAAATATATGTCTCCATAGATTTTGAATGGGTTATTACTTGCTAACAACATTTATGAGTCTGGAAATATACCCGCAGAATGGTTAACCTCTACCTTCATAGCTATACCGAAAAAAACCAATACAAAAACATGCGAGAAACGTAGACTTATTAGCCTTATGAGGCACATATTAAAGACATTCCTAAAAGTAATTCACAAAAGAATATGTCATAAATGCAAAGAAAACTCAGGTGAGACCCAGTGTGGTTGTAAAAGCGAGATGGGTATAAAGGAAGGTCTCTATTGTACGCAGATGTTGGTACAGAAGTGCTACGATCAACGGAAAGACGTATTCGTGTGTTTTGTTGACTACCAAAAAGCATTCGACAATGTAAGACATGATCAACTACTACCAATTTTAAAAGAAACGGGTATCGATGAAAAGGACATTTGTGTATGATTACAAATTATATTGGACCCAAGCAGCTAAACTCTGTATTGATAATTCAGTGCAAACCACCAAGGTCTGGATAGCTAAGGGAGTAAGACAAGGATGCATAGTCTCACCTCTACTTTTTAACATATACTTAGAAAAGATATTCCAAATCGCCCTCGGAGACGATCCGGAAGGTATAAAAATATTTACAGTATGTGGATGATACAGCAATCATAACGGAAAGCATTCAAGACTTGCAGCTGCTGGTGGAAACCATCAACCGAGTTGGGAAGGAATACGGCCTCAACATAAACATAAACAAAACGAAGCTAATGATCATCAGCCGACAGCACCATGATAATGCAGAACTGCTTATAGACAGGCAACGAATCGAAAGAATCAACAAGTATAAATATCTGGGTACCATACTTATGACAAATGGGATTGCGATGAAAAAATTAAAGCTCAAATATCAATTGCTCGAACAACCTTCATAAAATTCAATGCGTACCTCCTCCATCAAGAGGTTCCCCTAAACCTTCGACTACGATAGTAAAGTGCTACATCTGGCCAATCCTACTATATAAAAGAGAAACCTGTTGCTTAAGATCAAATCGCCTTGGAGATGTGGATCATAAGAAGATTGCTGGAAATATCACATACCCAACAAGATGGTCTTGCAAAGAGCAAATACACAAAGATAGCTAATAAGTGTAATCAAGCATCGGAAGGTCTCATATTTAGGACAAATAATGCGTGGCCCCAGATATAACTTGCTCAAAACCATACTCATGGGAAAAATAGAGGGCAGGAAAGGCCCCGGTAGAAAACAACACTTTTTAGAAGAGCAAAAGAAAGCACTCTCTATCTTATTTAGGTTAAACATATGTACGCCTACATGCTACCTAAGCGTATGGCACTAAAAGAAGAAAAAGATTACTTACGAAATTATTCCAGATTTTTCCGTATCGACTTTGCATTAAAGCCAGTTTTGGCGGTGTTATAGAAAGAGTACTTTTCTTTATTTATTAAAGTATAGATGTATCGTTGTACTACAAAACAGGTAATAATTTTTTATGATCAGTCACCAAAATACTGCCAAAAAAACAGGAAATTACAAACTGACACTAAAAATATATATTTTGACAACCAAATTTGAACATTAAATTAAATATTTGATCAACAGATCAGCTACGGTAAAAGATTGCATTTTTGACTCCAAACAAATGCTGTAACATCGGATCGCTGGTAAATCTGATCGTTTCTAGCGTATTTGCTAGTAGAGTAAATTGAAAAAATGAAACAATGCAATGTAAAAGATAAAAATTAAGTGAGTGTGCAAGTCCTTGGAGTTGTTTTTGACCTACTTAAACTATTTGCTGTCACTTAAGATCAACATATAACTATATATAGATGATGAAGTTCTAGTTTTCGAGAGTGACACTTGCTTAGAAGTAAGAGGAAAATGGTGAATATTACTAAAAAGTGGTTGGAAAGTTTTAAATGATCCTTAAATTTCATCAAGGCCATTTTTGCAACTCTATCATGCTGATAGACCTGATTTCGATTATATTATATACAAGTATGTCCAGTCTTGTATTAAGAGAATATTAGGCTAATATTTAACCTTAAGTTTCAGAGAAGTTTTATTAAAAAAAAAATACTTATTTTCCCAAGTATCTATGTTTAAAAGTGGGTGCTTGATATAGCAAAAAATAGGTTGATGTTTGCCGATCTCGTTTCTTCTAATTATTATTCAACTTGAAATTTTATTACACGAAACGTCATTTTTAAAACAATTCCTTTATACAATTGTATAAAATTGCATAACACGTTGCCGGGCACAATTAGAACAATAAAAGGACCACTATTTCAGAAACGTTTAAAAACGTTCCTCTTTTAAATGCATTTCATTCTATTAATGAATGTTTGCAAAAAGATATTACAATTAACAGAGTTCTTATTTTTTTAAAGTTTTATATCATTTGTTCTGTTATTCTATTTAAACTAGTATAGGACAGATATGTATTTTGAGAGAAATAATATTGAACACCACCATAAAATTTTGACTAAATTTGTTGTTATTTTTATATTTTTGATTGAATTTTTCTGAGATTTTTTGCCTGTTTGTAAGTAATTTTAATTTATATTATACTGTCCGTAAATTTGAAGCATGTTTGACTATTTATACGTAAAAATTCATCATAAATTGTAAAAAATAAGTAGTATATCTCCTTACAAACATCGTACAGGCAAAAATCTCTTTTAAATTGCGGAAAAAACGCAATGACATCTTACTAAAAAAAGACAAAAAAATTCTGAAGGAATTTAATTCTATATATTCTTGCATTGTTTATCTGACATTTTATCAGAATACTTAGAAACTTCGGTGAAAAAATTGCAGTAATTGAAACACCTATGTTTAAAGAGCGTTAAGTAAAAAATGGAATATGTCAAAAATCAAATTAATATCAGAATAATTACTAGCTACGAAATTTATTTTTATTTATTCCTTTTTTTTCTTAATATTAGTTCAACACAGGTGTTTTAAATGACAGCAATTTTCTCAGGAAAGTCTCCAGGCTGGGATAAAAGTCATATAAATAATGTAAAAATGTTTAGACTAAATTTCTTTAAGATTTTTAGCTATATCAAATTTGCAATGATCAAAATTTAATTTTTTTTGGATACGGAAGTCTCTAATCTTGTTTTATTAATATATTTTTTTCATTATATGTACGGCACAGTTGACTGAGTCACAACCTCGACACTATCATTTTCATAACTAAAAAAATAAATTAAATAACTAATTATAGGAGCTCTTTCTAAAAAAAACAATTTTCTAACAATACTAATAAAACATTCAAGAGTTGATATTTTTAACGTGATTAAAGTGACGTCCCAGATTACCGTTCAATAAAACTATCAAAGTTAAACATTAGTAAACATTAAACTTTTTTCAAATGTTTTTCATTTATTTTTAATTAGAAATTTAAAAGGAAAAATCTCCGAAATAATTCCTCCGCGCCAATGTTAAAATTTACATAACAGCGTAACAGTCATGATTTAATAATTTTTAATTTTTTTAACATTAAAAATTTCTTAATAATTAACTTCAATTCTCTGCCAATTTCTTTATATTGTAGTATTGGAACCTCAAAGTAACTGCAGTACTATAAAATTCTTTAGTAAAGTTATTGATAAATAAACTATCATACTATATTACCGGTAATTGGTAATTCACTTTTCAATTACTTTGATAATTGTAATTAAACTACTTTAAATGTAATTGACGTCTTCGTTTTAAACGTAAGTGAACAAAGTAACGAAAAAAAGTTTAAAATAATCGTAGAGGTTTAAGTACTGTATGTATGTAAGTATGGAAGGAATATATAGACATTAGTAATAAAGTCAGGAAGTTAAAAATATTTTTAATCAAAATATTTACATTCAAAATATTTTTATCTCAATTTGAATGGTTTCCAAGATATACTGTACCCTCAACTTATCAGCTGGTATAAAATTGTTTAAACTCAAATGTAATGCTTGATACACAGTGTTATAAATCAAAAATTAGAAATAAGTTAGGTGTATGAAAATAATTGCCTTTATACAATTTGTATAACAAAAATAAAATATATAATTTCAAATATTACCAAGTAGTAAAAGCATATCAGGTGTCGACCGGTCTTCAAACATTAACAATGCAACCTTTTCATTTTTAACTATAAAAGAATTTACTTACAGTGAGAATCATCATCCTTCTAGTTTCCAAATGCACAATAGAAATCAAAGATCCACAACAGTGCGATACTTATTTTCGAACGTCCTCGACTTTATTTTTCGGAATACTCCGCGTGAACTAATGAATAGTTCTTATTGTATAATTCGCGTTTCATTTCACTTGTCTAAGGAACCAGAACACACTATTTAAGAAGTATTCAATGAATATTAACAGTATATGCACGAAGAACCTACTTTGATTTCGATGGTACCAAAAAAGTGGGGAATCGAACCTAGACAGGTGAACACTGTACGAATGATACTTTGAAATGGAATACCAATAAGTGTAACAATAGCGTTAAATGGTGTATAAATTGAAATGATGGCGTCTATGAGAAGAATTACGGGTTACGCACAGGGTTACGCGCTTTTATTCAATATGAAAGATGGAGTGCATTTGCATTTGTCACGCCTGTGTTTTTAAATGAGTTATGAGGTGGTTTAAAGCTAGACATTAAACTATGTGGATTGAGATTCGTTGTTTGTTTTGATTAAATTGTTGCGTTAGAGTTACAATATTGGTCAATTTGTCATATTTTGGTAGAAACAGACATAAGGATAATTGTATCTTCCAACTTTGGGATATATATATATATATATATATATATATATATATATATATATATATATATATATATGTATATATATATATATATATATATATATATATATATATATATATATATATATATATATATATATATATATATATATATATATATATATATATATATATATATATATATATAAATATAAATATACATACATATATATATATATATATATATATATATATATATATATATATAAATATATCTATACATATATATATATATATATATATATATATATATATATATATATATATATATATATATATATATTGAGGGATTTTTCGGTAAAAATATAGCTTTACTTGACAAAAATGGTTTCAAATTGATTATTCTAAGTATTGTCCCTCGCTAGCCACTATTTTCTCCCATCTTTGTGGCAGCATATGAATACTTCGTTGAAAGAACGACTCGTCTTTTCAGGTCCATGAATCGACCCATTTTTTAGTTTCCTCATAAGAATGGAAGCACTGTTTAGACTGGCCGTGCGCATCGATCGGAACAAGTGATAACCAGAAAGAGTAATGTCTGGTAAGTACGGCAGGTGAGGTATCCCATCCAAGCGCTTCTAGCGTTTTCTTAACTGGTTTTGCAACATGTGGCTGAGCGTGGTTATGTTGAAAGATCACTTTGTGTAAACTTTTGGCATATTCCGGTCGTTTTCCCTTCAACGCTCGGCTCAGTTGCATCAATTATTGTCCGTAATGTTCCTTAGTAATAGTTTCGTTGGATTAGAGCAGCTCCTAATACACTATACCCAGCTGATCCCACCAGATACACAGTATAAGCTTTGGCGAGGATGTTGATGGTTCACCAGGCTTCACCCATGATTTTTTGCACTTTGGATTATCGCAGCGTAGGCATTTATCATCAGCAGTTACGATACGATGCAAAAAACCTTTCCGATTATGCCGTTGAAGCAGTTGTTCACAGGTGAAAAATCACCATTCAACATCTCTCGGTTTCAATTCGCACGGCACCCAATTTGCTTGCTTTTGAATCATTCCCAGTGCATGTAAGCGCTTAGAAATGGTTGTGGGATCAACTTCTAATGATTCTGCAAGTTCTTTTTCCATTTAACACGGATCTTTATCGAGTAATGCCTTCAATTCTTCATCTTTAAACTTTTTCGGCTGGCCTGGACGTTCTTTGTTTTTCGTGTCGAATCACCACTTTTCAAGCGTCGAAACCGGTACTCTCATGTTTTTATCGATGGAAAATCACCACAGGTTTCCGATAGCAATCGATGACTTTCAGCAGCGTTTTTCTTCGAATTAAACAAGAAAAGTAACTCTTCCCACAAATGGTGTTTTGTTGGCACGAAATTCGACATATTCAATGCTCAAAAAAAAATTTGTTTACACATATACTAGAAATTAAAGTCTAATGATGGTGTTTCACCATAAACATAGCAACAGTATACTCTGATGTGATATAATAAAAGTTACGCCCTCTCTTAGGAATTCCGCAAAATTAATTCACACTACCTATATATATATATATATATATATATATATATATATATATATATATATATATATATATATATATATATATATATATATATAAATATGTATGTATGTAGTAGTGGTTTTTCGGGTATCCCGTGTTAGCTTAAAGTCCCTTGATGGACGGTTTCGCTGACGTTTCGATCGAATTTCATCCATCTTTTTCAAAGCGTTGATCACTGGTCGGTGTCTTGGCGTTAAATATCGAGACTGGCTCCGAGGGCGCCGGTTTTATGTGTTCGGGGCGTGGCTCTATTGGTCGGACGGATCCGGCCAATAGAGGCTCGGCCTTGGCTGCGTGTTGTCGGTCCTCTGGTTCTTTGTAATGTTTGTGTTGGTGAACTAACATATGGTTGAATTATTGTTTCTCTTGGTTGAACTTGGTACTGGGATAGAATATGTTTCCAAGAGTTCGGTAAATGTTGGCTATCATCTCGATTATTTAAGTTGTTGGGCCTCTTTTCTATTTCTATGGCTTCTTTGATTACCCTAGTGGATAGGTTATGACTTTTTTGTAGGGTTCTAGTTTTGTCAAAATCGATTTTGTGGCCGGTATTGTGTGCATGTTATGCTAGAGAAGAGGTGGTGGATTTTTGTTTTACGGCGTTTTTGTGCTCGTCTCTTCTGGCACTAATTTTCCTGTTTGTTTGGCCTATGTATGAAAGACCGCAATCCTGACACGGAATTTCATATACACCTTGGTCTTCTAAGGCTATAATGTCTTTTGGTGTAGGTAGAATATCTTAAATTTTTTGATTCGTTGTGTAAATGGTCTCAATTTGGTGTTTTTCTAGAAGTCTTCCTATTTTGTCTGTGATGCCTTTTATATATGGGAGAAATGCTTTTGTAGTATATGTCTTTCTTTCCGGTTTGTGTTGTTTATTTAAGGCTCGCCGGATTGTGTTTTGGCTGTATCCATTTGAAAGTAAAACGTTTCGAAGGAGCTTGGTTTCTTGTTGCAAATGTTCCTTGTCTGTTAGGGTTTCTGATCTCTTCTCTCACTCTCAACTCTTCTCCTTTGCGAAATCCTTAGCTCACCGATCAGAAACCTTCTCCCTTGGGCGGACACCAACGAGACCGACCGAAAGTGTCCGTTCAAAAGGAATACAAAAAAAAAAATTTTTTTTTTAATGAAAACTGTAATTCAAGAATTTGGGGCATTTAAAACGTATACTTATGTATATACAGGGTAAGTCAACGACAGAGTAAACTTCATTATCTCATTTGTTTCGGGAATGACAAGAAAATATTAAATACAATAGTCTTACGGAATGTTAAGGTGCAGAGTTTAAAATTATTTTCGAGTATACAGCGTACTTCAAAAAAGTGTGGCCGGTATAACATATGTTTTTTTAAATAGAACATCCTATTTTCTAATTTATTTTTAAATTCTGCGTAAAATTTTATAACTTTTTTATTAAAAATGTTATATACCTAAACCTAGTAGTTTTTTTAGTATTTCAGATTTAAAAAAAAATACTAGTTTTCAGTTTTGTAAAAAATTGCCAGTAGCGCCATTGTTTCTGAAGGTGGAATACCCATAATTAGTATGAGCGTTCTATAGAGATGAGAAAAAAGATATATGTAAAGAAATTTGACTTAGAAGCTACAGGGTGTTCAAAATAAATTTATGCATTTCGACTATTTTAAATTGAAAAATCTCAAATTTTTTAAATGGCACACTGTAAACGTCACGTTCTTGTTAACAATAGGACATATGGTTTAGTTGTTTTGTTTACCTGTGGCGGAATGAAAATAATGTCTTTATTTCATCCATTTCATCATTTCTGTAGTGTCAATTTTTTCATTTTGTTATTGAGATCCGCTATTTAAGGTGAAATATACGAGTATATATATATATATATATATATATATATATATATATATATATATATATATATGTATGTATGTATGTATGTATGTATGTATGTATGTATGTATGTATGTATGTATGTATGTATGTATGTATGTATGTATGTATGTATGTATGTATGTATGTATGTATATATATATATATATATATATATATATATATATATATATATATATATATATATATATATATATATAATTATAGGTAAAACGGGTGCTAAAAAAAAAATAAATTAATCTAGCACAACTGTCCCCTTTAATCATTAATAATAATGATAGTAGCAACGTCATTTCTCAGATGAACGTTGTTCAAGAACAGGTGACACAACAAGCATTACATAAATATATTATTCATGTTTTGCATAGGCGCCATTTTTTTTATAACATATTTATATCCTAAGGTATACATTATGTATCTCATGAAATAAAAGCTTGTACGTTCACGGCTAAAAATATAAGATATTTTGTTGTCCCACGAGTAAGAGTGATTCCAATAAACTTTTCTAGTAAATTTCTAGAAGTTTTTTTTTTTTTGATTAATTTAACACTGGTTTTGATATTTATGATTTCTCGGGATTGGGGTTTCAATGAAAATTGATGCATATATATATATATATATATATATATATATATATATATATATATATATATATATATATATATATATATATATATACATACATACATACATATATATATATATATATATATATATATATATATATATATATATATATATATATATATATATGAAATCTCCCTTGGGCGGACAGCAACGAGACCGACCGAAAGTGTCCGTTCGAGAGGGGCGTCCGTTTAAAAGAAATACAAAAAAAATCATTTTTTTTTTAATGAAAACTGTAATTAAAGAATTTGGGGCATTTAAAACGTATACTTATGTATATACAGGGTGAGTCAACGATAGAGTAAAGTTAAATTATCTCATTTGTTTCGAGAATGACAAAAAAATGTTAAATACAATAGTCTTAGGAAATGTTAAGGTGCATAGTTTAAAATTATTTTTGAGTATACAGCGTACTTCAAAAAAGTGTGGCCGATATAACATATGTTTTTTTAAATGGAACATCCTATTTTCTAATTTATTTTTAAATTCTGCGTAAAATTTTATAACTTTTTTTATTAAAAATGTTTTATACCTAAACCTAGTAGTTTTTCTAATATTTCAGTTTAAAAAAAAAAATACTAGTTTTCAGTTTTGTAAAAAATTGCCTATAGCGCCATTGTTTCTGAAGGTGGAATACTCATAATTGGTACGAGCGTTCTATAGAGATGAGAAAAAAGATATACGTAAATAAATTTGAGTTAGATGCTACAGGGTGTACAAAATAAATTTATGCATTTCGACTATTTTAAATTGAAAAATCTCAAATTTTTTAAATGGCACACCCTGTATATTATAATTTTTTCTGATAGATTTTACAAAACCCTTCAATTTTTATTAAGTGTGTCATATACCTATTTCTAATAATTTTCGATTTATTTTGAATTTTTCAGTTTTGACCCGTGTTTTTAATACACTTAGGCTATAACATCAAGACAAAACAAAAAGTAGGCATTGTCAAATTTTGACATGTCTATTAAGCAAGTAAAAATAGTTTAACTTGTTGTAGTAAGTGACGTATAAAGGTAATAGTTATGGATTTTCCTAAAAATGAATTAATTGATATGGTTTATATACTGGGCGAGGCGTTTTTTGACAGTAAGGCTTTACGGAGCGAAGTACCATAATAGACGTATACCATCTAGAAAATCTTTTCACTGCTTAATGGAACGGTTTGATGGTAGTGGTAGCGTTGGATATACAAAACGGAAAGTAGTAAATCAAAACGCTACCAATGAGGAACAAGAAATGGAGAATTTAATTCATATTGAAGATAATCCCCAGGTCAGCAGCCGTCAACTAGCTGACTTATCTAACACATCCCAATCTACGGCTAATCGCACTACGAGAAAATACAAGTATCATCCCTTTCATATGGAACTACACCAAGAACTTCAAGACCATGATTTTGAACGACGAGTAAACTTTTGTACCACCATGAATGGCCGATCCAAATTTTTAACCAAAATAATGTTTTCTGATGAAGCCACTTTTCGCAGTAATGGAGCAGTTAACAGCCATAACATGCATTATTATTCAACAGTTAATCCATTTTGGGTCCTAGAAGTTCAAAATCAAAACCACTGGTCGCTTAATGTATGGTGTGGAATATTAAATTTTCGAATTACTGGTCCATATTTTTTCGCGAACCGCTTAACGGTCCAGATATCTAAATTTTTTGCAAAACGAATTACCCCAGCTTCTTGGAGAAGTTGATATCTTTGACAGGGAACAAATGTGGCTTCAACAAGACGGAGCTCCTGCTCATTACAACTGGGAATTTTAAACGATCGTTACACACAAAAATGGATCGGTAGGGATGGATTCATTCAGTGGCCCCCTCGATCATGTGACTTAACACCTTTAGACTTCTTTTTGTGAGGCTACATCAAAGATCGTGTTTATGTGAATCTTCATACAACACCAGTAGATATGGAAAATAGGATACGGGATGCGTGCAGGCTAATGACGCCCTTTATGCTGAGGAAAGTGAAGGAAAATATAATAAAACGACTAGGCATGTGTATTCAAGTAGACGGGCATATTTTTGAACATTTATTACGTCATAATAATTAATCATTAGATAAGTTAAACTATATTAAAATTATTATTAACTATTTGTTTATATTTTCACAATAGCGTAAGTTTTAAAAACAAAGGTAAAAATTGAAAAATTTAAAATAAATCGAAAATTATTAGAAATAGGTATATGACACACTTAATAAAAGTTGAAGGGTTTTCGTAAAATCTATCAGAAAAAAATAATAATATACAGGGTGTGCCATTTAAAAAATTTGAGATTTTTCAATTTAAAATAGTCGAAATGTATAAATTTATTTTGAACACCCTGTAGCATCTAACTCAAATTTCTTTCCATATATCTTTTTTTTATCTCTATAGAACGCTCGTACCAATTATGAGTATTCCACTTTCAGAAACAATGGTGCTACTGGCAATTTTTTAGAAAACAGAAAACTAGTTTTTTTTTAAAAAAATCGGAATATTAGAAAAACTACTAGGTTTAGGTATATAACATTATTATTAAAAAAGTTATAAAATTTTACGCAGAATTTAAAAATAAATTAGAAAATAGGACGTTCCATTTAAAAAAAAACATATGTTATATCCTCCACACTTTTTTGAATTTACTCAAAAATAATTTTAAACCGCATCGACATCAGAATCTTCGGAAAGTCCTTGTATTTCAACTGGATTTTCTATTTCTTGTTCTGAATCTGGATTTTCAGTATACAACTTTTCATCTATGCTCAAAAAATTATTAAGGCTTTAATTATCAGTCAACTCCAATAAATTATTATTTTTGAGGATACCTGCAAGTACGTTAAGTGGTAAGTCATCTTCTGGATCAGATGTAACAGCCTCAGTTAACTGGTCTTCACTTTGCATATTTTCATGCTTAAATCCCGCTCTACTAAAGCAAGTTTTAACTGTTTCCTTGGTTATTTGTTCCCAAGCGGTTTTTGCAAAGTAAACTGCATCCAGTGGCATAATTTTCTTAATTAACTCAAAAGCAGTTTCAGTGGTTACTATCAGGTGTTCTAGTATTAGACTTCGGTAATATATTTTAAAATTTTTTATAATTCGCTGGTCAAGTGGTGAACAAGCTGATTTACAGTTAGGGGATCGAAACAAGATTTTTATATTTTTTAAGTGGACGTCTTTTGGATAAGATTCTGCATTGTCTAAAAATAACAAAATGTTTCTTTCTTCATTTTCCAATCAAGATCTTGCAACCATCCTGTAATAATTTCTCCTGTCATCCAAGCTTTCTTATTATATTTCCAAGTTACAGGTAGGTTGTTTATGTTAATATTTTTAAATGCTCTGGGTTTACCTGCCTTGCCAATGACTAAGACTTTCTTTTTCTCCCGCAATATTTGCACAAAGCAAAATTGTAAACCTCTCTTTTGGATATTTACCACCAACACATTTTTCTTTTTTTGTTAGCGTTTTGTTAGGTACATGTCTCTAGGTGAATATCCTTTAATTAAAGAAGGGCATTTTTCCCAGAATGATGAAACTCTTCAGCAATAATCGAAGCTCCTTCTCCTGAAATCGCTTTAAAATTTATGTTGTGGCGGATTTTATTAAGCCAGAAGAAGCACTGAATGTAGAATGTTCCAGAGACTAGGGTTATTTCTTTTGTTTTGCATCGTATTAGTGGACCTCAAAAAAACATTAACAATAAGTTTTTTGCATTTTTGTCAGGACAAGCCTACTGATACTCTCACCCCTTTTATCCACTCTTTGAACTGATATGAAAAGAAAATCAACGCACTAATTCCAGAAAACCTTATCTAAAAAAAACAATTCATGTGCATACATGTCAAAGGAATCCTCTTATAGCGAGCTGCTATAAACCAGTTATAAAATAACTTGTCAATTATATCAGCAGCTTGTGTTTTTCTGATATTAAAACGCTTGGATAAGCCCCTTACACTTAACTTTTCCTTATTGTGAACTTCGAACAATCTCAATTTTTTGTTTAAGTGTAAGAATTTTTCTATTTCTACAATGAATGTGTCACCCACTGTGTCTCTTTTTCGCATAGGTGTCAGACTAATATTAAATCCCCGCGTGTACCGAAAAATTGATATCGGTAAATCCCCGGTTTAGTCGGGGAAGTCCCTCAGTGAAGGTAGGCAGCGAGGTTGGCGCGCGGCGCGCGGCGCGATTGGGAAACGCAACAGCGATACTCGCCACACAAAAAAATGAGACAAGGCGTTTATTTTTTATTATTTTTTGTCCGGTTAAGAGAACACAGTCCGCGTCCGTTCAAGAGATTGTCCGTCCAAGAGGGAGTTAACACAATGCCAATTATATGAGAGTCGGTCGGGACCATGAGAAACCGTCCATTCAAAGGAGGTGTCCGTGTAAGAGGGGTGTCCGCGAAGGGGAATTTCACTGTATATATACATACATATATTTATATATATATATATGTATATATATATATATATATATATATATATATATATATATATATATATATATATATATATATATATATATATATATGGGACGATCCGCGTCAACCGGATCAGAGCTACGACCAAAATTAAAAGCAACCAAAAAACTTGACCAAGGGCTCATTTTAAAGCTTAGAGCATCTACTTTCAAATGCCGAGTGCGCCTTTGAAAAATCCAATATGGCGGCTCCAATATGGCGGCCGGTAGCCGGAGAGAAAAATCAAGTGTCCAGCAAAAAAAGCTTGTAAAAGTAAAAATTCGCAACTGTTTGGGTCGTTTTTTGGCTCAAATTGTAGCTGATGGACGTCCCAAGAAATTGGGGTGGTAAGTTGACAAAATCCAACATGGCGGATCCAATATGGCGGTCAAAAATCCAATATGGTGGCCGAATTTTCTCAAATGAACCGATTTGCACTAAATTTGGTAAACGGGGGTTTTTAGGGTCGCTGATCACGAATTCAAGGTCTGATTTGCCAAATTTAAGATGAAATTTTCGAAAATCTATCGATTTGTATCAAATTTGTTATACTGGGGTTTTTGGGGTCCCTGATAACGAATCTGAGGTCAAATTTCTAAAATTCTTAAATTCAATATGGCGGATCTAAAATGGCTGATTTAATTGACACCAAATTTTATGTAAAGGGGTTTTTGAGGTCGCTGATCATATATCTGTGATAAGAATTTAAAAATTTTGACAGATTGAAGGTCGAGGCTCATTCATGGCTCAAAATTCAATCAGTTATTGCTCAACAGTATTGACATTTTAGCAAATGACTGAAGCATATGTGTTGTAATGATTATTTTTTTGAGGAGTGTTTTTTTATTACCTATGAAGTAATTAATATAGCGTAAAACTAGCATCTTTTGCATTAGAGAACCTCTTAATTTTAAGTTTATTTCCAGCACAGGGAATAAATGCATGACAGCTTTGAATTTTAGGAACAGCAGGTGGGTCAGGAAATAGTCTATTAAGCTTTTGTAAAATTTTTCGATGATCTTCGTTGGTATAGTGAAAAAAATGTATGTTTTGGAACCTTGACTTTGCCCAATTGAAGAGTGAAACTGAATTTAAAATGGCATCATTTGGATGAGCTTGTAAGATATAACGAGTCGCTGCAGATTTCAGGCATGCTCCAGCTCCATCACATGAACATTTGCTATGTGCAGTAGCATTGAAATACCATTCAGCATCTATACCAAAATCTTGCTTATGAGGCATCAAAAAGTTCATTTGAGTCCTATTCTTGAAATTTTGTTTAGCGCCATCGGATGCGTAATAAATTTTCTTTACTTTCGAACATAATTTTTTTATAACTGGTATGACCTTTTCTTGCATCAAATGAACTGCTGCTGCATCATGTTTGGTACAATCTGAGAGTAATATTATGGTGTTGTTTTATTTCATTTTTAGAGCGATAGTAAAATACTACAGGAAATACTGTACATTGGTCGTTATTATAGTGGAATGCCTGTGCTGCATCCTGTATTACATAAGTAAAATTTTCTGAAAAGTCACTGAATCCAACACTTCATCTTCACGTAAATTTTCTTTTTTATTGGTTAAAAATTCAGATTGAGCCTTTGCTTTAAAATTATGAGGGATAAGCAATTTTAAACGATTGCACAATTCTTCAACAAAATCGTCTGTGGAAAGACATTGTTGTATAAGAGTGCATTGATCTGTAGATTCCCATGTACTGAATATTACCTGTTCTATTTTATTTTTTTCTAGTAATCCAGTAACAAGTTCAGAAAATCCTTCCATTTTAGGACATTTTTGACAGTTAAGTAAAAAACAATCAGTAGTACTCTTCCTACATAAAATGTAATTTATGCAATCTTTATAGTCATTTAATTCAATTTCCGAAGCTTTAGTTAGCGTCTTCAAGTTTATAGCATCGATCATTGTTTTTACATTCTGATGTATCGTGCAAACACAGACGCTATGCGTTCCTTAACTTCCAGCAATAACGCACCATTTAGGTCGCAGCTCAGCGAATTTAGTTGATCCAATTTTATGCTCTGGATACATTTCGTGTAACACCTTAATATCATAAAGAAGTAGATGTTTTTCTTTAATAAATTTTTGACCTTCGATTTTGACTATAACAGTATCTTTTTTGTTAGGCATTATCCGACTATTTTCTTCAGACTCATAAAATTTAATTACTTTTGAGACCACTTCTGCGTCCAAATTTCTTGAAAGTAGGAGTAGCTAATACACCACTAGATTTTCTCAAAGTCTTAGATTCAAGTGCCATTCTATAAAAACAACCAAATTCTTTTGCAATTTCACGAGCAGTCCAACACTCCGGTGCGATTGTAAGTATGGTTTTTCTCATAGGACTATTCTCAGGTAAATTATTAAATTTTTCCTTTAATCCATTTAAAAGTTCTTCAAGAGCATCCTCTCTAGATATTCCAGCTTTCTTGGTGGGTAATTCATGTTCGAATTCAGAATCGTTTTCAGACACATCTTCCAAATAATTAGAATCAGTAGCATTACTACCACGAGATTCATTTTTCTGTGATTCGGAGGCTGATTTCCTACACTTTTGGCATATTTTGGATTTTTCATGTAAGTTTGGAAAAACTTCCAATAAACTTTTGGAAATATTCCTTAAGTCTTTGCCAACATGACTATCTACATTCAATGGATTCGCACACCTTTTTGAATGCAACTTTTGCGTTACTTCTTGATTGCAATTTTTATTTGCCATTTTTAAGAAAAGGGCCGTTGTTGACTAAATGTCGATGTTATAAGACTATCGTAAAAGAAAAAAAAAAATTCAAAAAAAAGTTGAAATAGAAAAAAAAATCTCAACAACTATCCTAGAAAGGACTGTTACCAAGTATTCGCCAATTCAATAAGAGCACTCAATATTCCAGAAAAACAACTATCCTGAGAAGGACTGTCGTCACTGAAAATAAAGAGCCCAGATACAGAAGATAAGAACCGATGTGTTATTTAGCAACCACCTGAAAAAAGCTCAAAAACTATCCTAAAAAGGACCGTTATTGAGTATTCGCCAATGTAATAAGAACTCCCAATATCCCAGAACAACAAATATTCTGAAAAGAACGTTCGTCACTGAAACCAAAGGGCTCAGATAAAGAAAATAATGCCTCAGCAAAATAGAGAGAAAATCCAACGATGATATTTGGCATATATTAAAAAAAAAACTATAACTGTGATATTAAAACATCAATATTTTCCACCTATATTTATTACCTTCTATACCCAAACTTATTTGTGGTTGGCAAAGCGCCACCTGTTGAATAAAAAATGAAGCATCTATATACCAGATTTACGGAAAAGCAGGTATCAGGGATTTTCGGAGGTTGCTCGAGGGCTTGCTGATTACGAATCTGAGGTCGGATCTGCAAAATTCAAGAAGGCGGATCCAATATACGTTTTTTTAAAAAAATTAACCTATTTGCACTAAATTTGGCATACGGAAATTTTTAGGGTCGCTAATTACGAATCTGAAGTCAAATTTATAAAATTCAAGAAGGTGGACCCAATATGGTGGAAACTGAAAAAGGCAATCTACTATATTGGGTCCGCCATCTTGGATTTTGAAAATCGAACTTCTGATTCGTAATCGGCGACCCCCAAAACCCCCGTATAACAAATTTAGTACAAATCGATAGATCCGCCATCTTGAATTTGGCAAATCAGACCTCGGATTCGTAATCAGCGACCCTACAAACCCCCGTTTACCAAATTTAGTGCAAATCGGTTCATTTGCGAAAATTCGGCCACCATATTGGATTTTTGACCGCCATATTGGATCCGCCATGTTGGATTTTGTCAACTTACCACCCCAATTTTTTGGGGCGTCCATCAGCTACAATTTGAGCCAAAAAACGACCCAAACAGTTGCGAATTTTTATTTTTACAAGCTTTTTTTGCTGGACACTTGATTTTTCTCCGGCTACCGGCCGCCATAATGGAGCCGCCATATTGGATTTTTCAAAGGCGCACTCGGCATTTGAAAGTAGACGCTGTAAGCTTTAAAATGAGCCCTTGGTCAAGTTTTTTGGTTGCTTCTAATTTTGGTCGTAGCTATGATCCGGTTGACGCGGATCGTCCCATATACAGGGTTACAGGGAAAGTCGTCCTAGATAATTAAGGACGTTATAGTTTAGGTCGTTTCTGACCGATTTGACTCTATGACATAATGTCCTAAACTTAACCGTTTTCGAGATATTGAAGTTTAAAGATTTTCTAAAAAAACATGTTTTTTTTGCTTTTATATCGATTTTTTTTATTAGAGGTTCTCGAGTGCGATTTTTTGATTATTTTTAGTTAGTCTGTATGTCAAGTATCAAAAATCGTCAAAAAAATTTGAACTAGTTACTAACAGTTTCAAATGGCGGCTTGTTAATATTTCTAAATTGCGAATTTTTACCAACTTTAAATCCACAAAGAGAAAAAAAAATGTATGGAAGTTATTCTGCAAATTATTTTAAAAACTTTTACGTCTTTTTAGCTATCAAAAAAGGTATAATACTAGGAGTTTAATAGGAAAACTGTACACAGAATGACACCTAAAGCGGGCTCGGGTAGCAAAAGGTAAATTTTTATTTCTAGGTGAAAATACGAAAAAATACACAAATAAAACAAAAAACGTTGCAATTTAATATTTTTTATTAATTATAATTCATGTTCTATATGGTCGCCCCTATTTCTAACACAAATTTTCATTCTTTTTCTTAAATTACTTTTCACAACGCTGGTTGTGAGGTGCCGCCTCATTTCGTCAGCCGCATCAATTATTTTTTGTCTTAAGACATCCACGTTTTCGATAGGAGTCATCTGGTCGTATACGAGACTTTTCATGTGACCCCACACATAAAAATCCATCGGTGTTAGGTCTGGGCTTCTCGCAGGCCAAGGTATGGGTCCGTCTCTTCCAATCCATTTGTTGGAATAATTGTCATTAAGCCATGCATGAACACTTCCTCTGTAGTGAGCTGGGCAGCCATCGTGTTGAAAGTACATGTTTTGTCTCAAACCAATAGGTAGGTCTTCCATCAAATTAGGTAAATCGTTCCGCAAAAAATTATCGTATTCCTCGCCATTCAAATTATCTGGCAGGAAGAATGGCCCAACCAAATAATTTGAAATTATACCCATCCACACATTTAAGCTGAATCTTGTTTGTGATCCTTTCGTTTTTTTTTTGTTTGGGTTGCCTTCCTCTTTAGAAGCCCAATAGTGGGCATTGTGGTAGTTTGTAAGACCGTCTTTGTCGAATTTCGACTCGTCAGTCCATAGTATTTTCTTAAAAAAAGATGCATCTTCGACATCGGTATTGAGCATAAATCTGCAGAATTCTAATCGTCGCAACGGATCCCCTTCTTCAATGACTTGCACGGGCGTATAGTGGTAAAAGTGTTGCCCAACAGTATGCATTACAAACCATACCTTCCACTGCGAAATACCAAGCTGTTGTGCGACAACATTTGTAGATGTGGTTGGGTCCACCTCAAAGAGACGTCGTATTTCGTTTTCTTCGTCTTCGTCAAAGATACGTGGTCTTCCCATGTCAGTCCGCCGTCTTCGTACGGAACCAGTTTCTCGTAGTCCTCGATAAGTTCCATCAAATACGCTAACATCAGGTACACGACGAAGAGGATATCGCAGTATGTATTCATCATGTGCACGCGACGACACTCCTTCGCAAAACACATTAGGATGTCAGCATATTCCTCGTTGGTATACGTTGCCATATTCACAAGCAGAGATCAAAATCCAGTTACGAGTCAATTCCCACTGTCAGAAGATGAAATACAGATATTTTTGAAAAGCACGGTATAGCACATCTACCACGGACGAATCGCATGAGCAGACTAAAAATCATTCAATAATGTTAAGTGAACAGAAAATGTCACTCGCACAGAGAGTACCCCGACCGGAAAAAATGCTTACCCAACCCTTTTTATTGTTTGAAGGTACAGGTAGTAAACCGGTAATTGGTAGTATCTAAATTCTATTATTATGTTACTCTACATTTGGGCCTATTGAAATCTCATTTTCTTAGAATTTTCAATAGATCCAGTAGATATTATACCATTTTAGATAGCTAAAAAGACGTAAAAGTTTTTAAAATAATTTGCAGAATAACTTCCATACATTTTTTTTTCTCTTTATTGATTTAAAGTAGGAAACAGTTGGTAAAAATTCGTAATTTAGAAACATTAACAAGCCGCCATTTGAAACTGTTAGTAACTAGTTCAAATTTTTTTGATGATTTTTGATACTTGACATACAGACTAACTAAAAATAACCAAAAATTGCACTCGAGAACCTCTAATAAAAAAAATCGATATAAAAGCAAAAAAAACATGTTTTTTTTAGAAAATCTTTAAACTTCAATATCTCGAAAACGGTTAAGTTTAGGACATCATGTCATAGAATCAAATCGGTCAGAAAAGACCTAAACTATAACGTCCTTAATTATCTAGGACGACTTTCCCTGTATATACATATATATATATATATATATATATATATATATATATATATATATATATATATATATATATATATATATATACATATATGTACATATACATACATATATATATATATATATATATATATATACATATATATATATATATATATATATATATATATATATATATATATATATATATATTTATATATATATATATATATATATATATATAAATGACATGACTATGTCGGGTTGAGCAACGTTTACTTTTTTAGAAAAACCTGCGCCTGAGTTTTTGAAGCGTTAAATTCCACTTGGTTACTGCCACCCCAAGATAGAATTTCTTCCAGGTCTTTGTTAAGTTGAACCACCTCCTGCTGGAAGGAAATATTCCCTTTCTGCGGGATAGGTTGAAATGTCTACAGAAAACTGGTGTTAGTTCCCTCGCACAGTTTTTGAAAACTATGGCAGGTATTCCGTCAGCGTATCTATATATATATATATATATATATATATATATATATATATATATATATATATATATATATATATATATATATATATATATATATATATATATATATATATATATATATATATGTATATGTATATGTATATGTATATATATATATATATATATATATATATATATATATATATATATATATATATATATATATAACAAATATAGTACATAATTAGAAATTTACCTTCTTTAAAAAATCAAACAAACTAGTTAATGATTAAAAAACTATAATCCTTTCTTTTAAAATCACATCAGTCAAAATGTATACTTTTTGCCAATAATAAAATTAAAATGGTGATGATAGATAAAAAAAAATTACAGGTATCCTGAGAAAACTCTCTTAATGTGCAAATAAATATAAACCTTTTTTTGTGACATTGCTAGATGATTATTTTTGCGATAATTATTATTGTTTATTATGAAGTTGGAAATTAAAAAAATGTGTTTTTCGTGATTTAAAGACCCTAATATAGAAGGAAAGAAAATTTTCGGAGAATAATTTTTTCTCGAATACAATACTTCCCGTTAGCAAGGAATGTAAATAGAATAACTTACGTGCTGTCTTTATCTTTCGAAAACTTGTTCTATATTCAATTCAACATTTTTTAAGTTACTCTATAATCAGATCTCAGTCCCTTCTATATACTATCTCTGTTAAAATTGGAAATAATGGAACCACTGAAATAGAAATATATCACGATATATACGCAGTCACCCTTTTAGCCCCCTACTTCACCCCTTTCACCCAATGTATATTTTGCCATAAAAAATGCATTTTATAATAAATATGCAATATCCGAACCAAGAACTAGGAAAGATTTTCATAATACTATTGAGACGACTCCTTTGGCCCCTTATATATTTTATTACAGATTACGGGGAAAATCTGTCCATTCTTCCACCTGAAACACCTGGACAATTGTTTATAATGATATTGAAATTATACAACATTTTCCCATATCTTTCACCTCCTTCCCCTATTAGAATTCAAGGTAATGAAAAAATAAGTTATTTTCATATTCCTACAGTCCAAGAGTCCTGAAAGGACATACAGCACGATATAAATGAAGCAACCCCTCTAACCCCCTTCCCCACCCCATTAACCCCTTACATATTTTACTATAAATAATATATTTAAAATTTGTCAACCAAAAATCCTTTCAAAACTCTCAAAATACTACTGAAACTATATATTATTTACGGATTCCCATCCCTTTCACCTCCTTGTTGAGTTAAAATTGAAAGTAATGAAAAAATAACTCAATTTTTGAATTCCCCGACTCCAAAAACCTTGAAAAGGGCATTATGTATACTGAACAACCCCTCTAATTCCCTCTCTCACCCCTTTTATGTTTTAATATAAATATTTCTGCATAATATTTATTTCTTAGCTCAACAAAAAAAACAGGAAAAAAATTACCATATCACTAATAATACCATACAAAATTATCGACTCCTTCCCCTTAAACGATATCGCTAAAACTATAGACTTCATACTGGGCGTTATCGTGCCGAGAGACCGATAGACTGACAGACAGACCAACAGAAATGAGTGACCCTCACTCTAAAACATGAAGAAAAACAAAAATCTTGGATTGTGGTTTGTTCAAAAATACAATACTTTTCTTTAGCAAGGAGAATTAAAATGAACAAAATTTATCGACTCCCACCTCCTTCGCCTTTAGTGATATTGCCTAAAAGCTATAGGTTCCATCCCTATGTCAAAATATTATATCTATACCAAATTTGAAACTGATGTCGTTCGGGCGTTATCGTGCCAACAGACTGGCAGACAGACAAATCAACAGGATGACGAAAATGTGTATATGTTTTTCGTGATATAGGAACCCTATAAAAAAAACACTCGAGGTGTGATTTTTTTACGAATACAATACTTCCCTTTAACAACAAAAGCAAAAATGAAAAAGTAAGTAATGCTTACATAGCTATTAAAAATTAGTAAAATTGTATTTACAGAACCCCTAAAGTCTTAAAGTCTACAGAAATGGGCCACATTCTACAGCTTACTATCACGTGGTATGCAAAAAAAAACTGCCAATATGGCGTTCAACAAAAAAAAATATAAAAAAGCATATTACATTTCGGTTTCCACGTATGCTTTTCCTACAATATAATTTAACTAATTAAGCACACCTCCTAATTATCGAAAAGGGTCAACTGAGCTAAAAAACATACCTATAATACCAGATAAAGCGGTAAACGTAAACATAAAGAATCGGTAATCATCATCATCGTTTTCCGTGATTCCTCAATCGGAACATAAGGCTTCCACAAAAGCAGCCCATGTCACTCTATTCTGAGCCAATCGTTTGGTTTCTGTTCAGATTTTCTTCATGGACTCGGCCTCTCCAAGAACAGTTCTGCGCTAGGGAGTTTTAAGTCTTCCTCTCCCCCATTGACCTTGTGTGTTTCTCTCCAGGGCCATTCTGGTGATGTTATTGGTGGGTCTACCAAGTGTGTGGCCGAGCCAACTCCATTTTCCCTTTCTAATTTTCATTTATTCATAAATATTTGCAATTTGTTTGTTATTGATTTTGTGATCTTCCATGTTTCGCAATCATAAAGTGGAACTGATTTCATGTTGCTATTAAAGACTCTTAGTTTGGTTTTTCCGCTGTATTGGTTTGATGTGAAAATGGAGTTGAGGTATCCAAGAGCTCGCCGGGTTTTCAGGATTCTGCTACTCACACATTGGTTCGATCCTCCTGACTTATCAGTTAACTCCCCAGGTAAGTAAATTCTTTCGCTATCTCAATGCCGTTTTATTTATTTGTAGTTGTTCCATGTTGTTAGTTAGGAGCCTGAGATCTTTTGTTTTTTGGACGTTAATTTTTAGGCCCACCTTCTTCACCTCCGTTATGAGTTTGTTTATTTTTTCAATCATGTCCCTTGGAGTATGTGTCAGGAAATATTTCATCCGTATAGTTAAGGTTTTCTAGACGCGTGATCATTGTCCACTGAATGCGTCTTCCTTTATCCAATGTCTTTTTAATACCATATCAAGCACTATGTTGAAGAGAAGCGGGGACAGTATACACTCCTGCTTGACTCCGTTCTTTACCGGAATTTTAGCTCCGTGATGCCCCTTTGCAAAACACAACAACTTGCTCGATCATAAAGTGCTCATCAAATCCGTAATTTTTTGTGATACTTCTAGGTCATGAAGACCACCCCGAATTGAGTCGTATTTGATAATGTCAGAAGTGCACTAAAAATCCACAAAGACAAGGTAGACTAGAGATCTGTATTCCATTCATTGCTAGATGATAATTCGCAACGTGCTTATTCTTGTCGCAGTAAAGGTTCGACTGCCTCAGACAAACATCTATGTATAATAATGGCTGTAATCTTATTGGCCAGATTTATTAACGTTATGCCACGCCAGTTCGTACACTCAGATAGGTCTCCTTCTTTGGAAGTTTGATGATGAAGCCTTCCTTCCGTTGGTCGTCAAAGAATTCTTTTGTCCATGCATATTCCAACAGAGGGAATAGCAGCTTGGCTGCATTATTGGGGCAAGATTTAAAAATTTCGGGTGTCAAGTTGTCAGTTCCTGCAATCTTCGCAACTTTAAGTTGTGTTATTGCCTTTATAATTTCGTCAATACTTGGTTGATTAATATCTATTCTTAAGGTTCTTTCAGGCTCAGGCGCTGGTTGCTCAGTCTCACCAGGGATCGTTATATTTAGGTTCTCACTAAAGTATTCTGTCCATCTTTTTACTTGGTCTTCAGTATTCGTTAGGATTGAGCCATGCTTATCTTTTAGTGTGGTGCTATCTCTCTCTGTTGTTTTATTGGCTAGTCTCTTTGTAAGTCTATAAAGAGACCTTGAGGCTCCTCTATCTGGAGCTGATTGTGCTTGCTCGGCAAGGTTGTTTATGTGTAGCCGTTTATCTCTTCTCGCTGCTCTCTTAACTTCGATGTTTGCCTGTTTATATTGCTCTTATAGTGTGCATCGAGTGTTTAGTAGTTTGATTTTAAGGCTCTTACGGTGACTGACCTTGTTCCAGGTATCATCAGTAAGCCAATTTTCTCTTTCTTTTTGTTTCTTGCCTAGAATGTTGCTACATGCCTTATTTAGACTGTCTTTATATTTACTTTAACTTTCGTCCGGGTTTGTTTTTCGATGCGTTGTGGTAATTCGGTGTTGAATTTTACTGTTATATGAGATTTTATTGTTAGTGGCTAGTTTTAGTTGAAGTTAAGCAATAACTAGATAGTGGTTGACAGCTACATTAACTCCTCTGTATGATCGGACGTCTAGAAGGAATCTTCTCCACATTACCAACCTTGAAGTCTCACATAGCTAGACCAATCTCCCGCCATTGTTGTTTCTTTGGCGTTCGGGTCTCTCATTAGCCTGATTATGTCTGATTTTTTGAACTTATTAGGGGTCTTCGAAAGTAGATCATAGAAAGTGTCTTTATTTTCGTCGTTTGACACATCTGTGGGGACGTAACACTGCACAATGGTTATTTTCCTCAGCCTGGCTTATTGGTTCCCAGCTTATGAGGAGGAGCTGTTTTGCTGTCTTCTCGTTGGGTTGTTTGCTAGAGTATAGTAGAGGTTCGTCGGATGTGGTAGTGTATTTGCCTGATGTGGTAGTGTGTTCGCCTGTATCATTCCAGCGTATTACCCGATAATTACGATTTTGTAGTTGTTCATCTCTCTTACTACCTGTGCATCGTCGTAATATTCCAATTTCCAATTCTAATCCTTGTTTCCATGCCAATGGTCGTCAACTTAAGAGCCATCCGATCTGTTTCTGTGTAAGTTTCAGTAATCAGGCTTTTTAAGTTTAATGGTGAGTTCGATTCTGGTATTGGCGCTGCCAGCTTTAGCTTCCAGACCAGCCTCCAGTTTTCTACTGGGCTGTGGTCTAATTTATAGTAGGGATTCAATTCTGCTAGAAGTGAAGTATAGCTATACCGCCAGAACATGGTCGATTATCTAGCAGGGTGCACCGGGAAATCTAAATCCTTAGACTACCACTCGAGCTGGTGAGGTTGGCATTTGGAGGACTTGGGTTTGATAAAGTTAGACGTCGTCCCTTACACCCCAAGAATCGATAATACCAAAATGAAAAGAGAAGCGAACTCAAGGTCCGCTCTACTCTGACAAAGGGACTATCCCGAAGTAACAGATAACTAATGCTGGTCAAAATCAATTAATCTATCAATAAAAAATTCATCAAAGCGAATAGCCATACAACCGTCAATAAATCCAAAAGCGCCAAATCATCAAATGAATGCTCTGGGTATTTTATATTTCTACCACACTTATCCACTCGAACACATCAAGAAATCCTAAATTACGTCACATCGAATGGACCCCTTAGGTACTGACTATTCTAGCATTCTTATTCGTTGAAACTATAAACATTTTCAAGAAGAAAACCAAATCTGTATCCAATAAAGATATCCGAAAATAAATGCCGTTAGAAGTAGAGTAATGAAGGTTCACCCTAGCTTAATAATCAGCCGGGGTTATACAACAGAAAGCTCATACAATCACGCAACACTATCATCACTAGCACCCAGTGAAAAAAGATTAATAAAAACATTAGTACCGTAATGAAAATTAAATAATTTGTGAAAAGTATGGGAAGTAGGAAATCTGGACAACTTCACCCCCATCCTCTCACTCTATAAAAAATTACCCTTACTGTTAAAGCTAAATTGATACTGACTGAATTCCTACTACTCTTATCTAACCAAAAGTAAGGCTAGTCACAATCAATCCAATGTGCACGTGAACATCTAAAAATTTCAAAATTCCCCTTTATTTCCTTGCACCCTGCATCAAGATCTCCTATTAAAAATCATCTTCAACACCGAAAAAAAACTATGACCACGGTAATATGTTTCAGGAAAATCGCGGCAACACTTTCGTAAAAGAAAAATGGTACTAGTTTGTTGAGACAGAGCTAATAATATGTCCAACTAACTTCCTTGGTATGGGGTAGGTTCAAAACTCAAACAAACTACCACGGAAATATAGCCGGATGTCTCGTAACTGAAATTTCCTAAGATGAGTCAAACTGTATTAAACTACGTACAGTCTGACTTAGTTGAGTGCGGGGAGAGGAAAACAAAGCAAAAGGTTAAGTTCAGTGATATGAATTTATTCTATAGAATCATATGATCAAAAAAACAATGAAACGTAGCACAGAAAATATAGCTATCGCTATAAAAAGGCAAACACATGGAATAAAACGTCGGAGCAAAACGAAGCCGGCTGGCTACCGCCGGATCGTTAAAATGTGCCTTGTCGAGTTTTCTCAGAGATGCCGCGCGTATTTATTACATTGTAACATATAATGTACATTTTAACTATCCGGCGGAAGCCAGCCAGCCGTTCTATTCCACGTGTTTGTTTTTCTGTAGAAATACCTATATTTTCTGAGAATGTAATCAGGATGGGTAGGATCAATTAAAAAGTACAAGTAGGTAATTCGGCAGTAAGTAAAATTAATAAATAAACTGGGCAAATGCAAATACCTACAAAAACTAAAAGACATAACTGGAACAGATATAGTAACCATAGCAAATTTAGAGAACATTAAAAGTACTAAGGAGCACACGTAGTACGAACACGGCAAACTAGCTTATATACCAAAAAAAAAATTAAATCAACTGCAAATGGAGGAGCAATGAACTAACAAATGTAGTATATATGTAGTGGTGGAAATTGCCTTTTCCGTGCAGTTAGCTTATACTTATATGGCCACCAAAACCATCATGAAAGACTCCAAGAGGTTGCTCTAAGATATATACAACAAAACTGGTCGGAACTTCACACATTGTCATTAATTGACGACGACAATATGAAAAACTTTAATGACTACTAAAACTATATGAAGAAAAATGGCACTTATGGGACGAGCCTAGAGATACTTGCCCTCTCGGAAATCCAGAATAGCAACCTTCATATCTTCCCAAACCAACGAAGAACAAGAGATACAAAAATAACTTTTAGGGACAGACCAACAATAACAAGCACAAGAAAACAAACCTTCTATCAACAGGCAACCCAATGTCGGGACACTTTGGGCTTCTGACACCACAAAACACTAAACACATCCCAAACAACAGCAGACCAATAAAAGAAGCATCGGGCGAGCGACGTAACGGTCGAGGACGTCGCGGGAAATAGCAGCTCGATGTGCCAAAAGTGTTGTGCCGGCGAGTGGGCCGACACCCACCAAGGCGGGAAAATCAAAGCAACGCATGAGTTACACTACAGGAATCAACGAACACACCATGCGTTGCTATAATAAAATCACAAGTCCTGACAAAGAAATCACTGAGAAGAGAATCACTCGCCGCCTGGACCCACCACCATCAATCCTAAGCGCAACCGACGAAGTAATTAATCAAAAACTCCCGCAACGACAAAAAAATCCCAACAGCACAAAACCAAAATTCAAGTGGCAAATAAGAATAGAAAACAAAATCAACAACATCAGAAGAAATCTAGGACACCTTACCCAGTTTATGAACGGGAACGCGTCCAAACGAGTTACGCAGGGTATAGACAAAATCAAATCCAGGCCTCCCAACAGAACGCTGCCAGAGGTCCTTGAAACTTTGAAACAAAAATTATCCGTATATGCCGCAGGACTCCGTAGATGCAAAGAACCAAACGAGAGGAAAGACACTTACAATCTCTTTAGAAGAAGCGAAAAACAGTTCTACCGGAAAACTACGTACAACAAACAGACAGCAGTGACCGAACCACCAAACAAACAAAAACTCATAGATCATTGGAAAAGTATCTGGTCAGAACCCAAACTACCCAATAATAACACCCCCTGGATAAAAACTGAAGAAGACAAACATAAACATGTGACAGAACAGGAAAAGTCCACATTAACTACTGTGGGACCAAAGAGCATGATGAGGCACCTGGACACAAAAAATTCCGGAGGTCAAATAGCCCCCCGTGCAGATCTCCGGGTGGGGGCTGGTTCGGGGACGTCGACATGCAGACATTATAATTTTAAAATAGATTTTTGCAACATACGAGGTTTAAACTTGAACATAAATTCAGTGCATCAGCATCTGTAATCAAATAAACCTCATGTAATCGCTCTATGTGAAACCAAGGTCAGTCCATCGACCAGCACGGTCAACTATCTTTATGGGTACAACTTCTATTCCCGATTTAGGCGTAACTTTGGAATCTGTCTTTTTGTCGGAAGCGACCTCTCTTGCCAACGAGAAGAGGCTCTAGAGCCCCCAAAGTTTGATGTTATGTGGTTAAAAATATCGACTCAACAAACCACAAGGTTTCCTGTATCCTGTATCGACCACCAAGTGATACCAATTTTCGTACACTTTTCGCTTCTCTTGCAGACACCATCGATCATTTACAAATTAACTAGCCAAGTGCAGAAATTGCCGTCTCGGGCGACTTTAATGTCCACAATATCAACTGGCTGAAATATTCAAATCATGAAGCTGAAACATTCTCAATCAATTGTGGCTTAACTCAGCTTATTGACGAACCAACACGGATCCCTGATCGAAACGGGGAGTTCGCCAGTTTTCTTGATCTGTTTTTAACCACCAATCCGGAGATTTACACCGTCGCCGTAAATCCGCCGTTAGATTCTTCCGACCATAAATTGCTTTCGACATCGAGTATCCTGCCAATCAGTGACAGAGAGGGGCCTAGGGCGAGCAAGATTTGGCACTACAAATCTGCTAAATGGGAAGATCTCATGGAATATTTTCGAACTTTCCCTTGGATGGACGTTTGTTTTCGATCCGACAAACCACTGACTGCGCCAGGGAGGCCTGCGATGTTATTTTGGCTGGTATGGAAGCTTACATCCCTTTTTCGAAGAAATGCCCCTCCAACGGCAAGCCTTGGTTTGACCGAAAATGCAAAGAAGCTGTTGCTTCTAAACATATTGCCTACCGACAATGGCGTGAAAATCCTAAAACCATAAATCGTAACACCTTTGTTCGTGCCCGGAACAGAAGCAAAGGAATTATCGACGAAACCAAGGAGGCACACAATCAACGAATTAGAAACAAACTTCTCGCTTGTTCCAACAATTCCAGGTCCTTTTGGTCAGTCGCTAAAGCAGTTAGTCAAAATTTCCACCATACCACCACCCACACGGCCAGATAATTCCATTGCAAGCACACCTGTTGAGAGAGCGAACTTGTTGACTGAACTCTTTGCTTCACATTCTACTCTCGATTTCCAAGGAAAAAACACCACCTACTATTCCCATATTGCAGTCAAAGATGCCCGATGTTGTCTTCAGACAGCGTATCACAAAGCGTATTTTAATGAAGCTAGACACCAAAAAGGCTTCTAGCGCTGACGGAATACCTGCCATAGTTCTCAAAAACTGTGCAAGGACAATAACACCAGTTTTCTGTAGACTTTTCAACCTATCCTACAGAAAGGGAATATTTCCGTCCTGCTGGAAATATGCCACGGTTTAGCCGATACCTAAAAAAGGCAAGAAGACCTTGCCAAATAACTACCGACCAGTCGCTCTGCTTTTAATAATATCGAAAGTCATGGAATCAGCATCTTCTAAAATCTCTTGAAGGATTCAACATTATTAGCGATCACCAATATGGCTTTCGTAAACATAGATCAACAGGAGATCTTTTGACTTATGTAACACATGTCTGGAACAACGCAATTGAACACTTTGGAGAATCTCGAGCGGTTGCTCTTGATATATCCAAGGCATTCGACCGTGTTTGGCACGATGGACTGTTGGCTAAGCTGCGCTCTTGTGGTATGTCTGAAAAGTTCTGTTTGTGGCTCTCATGTTTCCTCAGAGAGCGTTCTTTACGAGTGGCGGTAGACGGATTTCTTTCTAACACCTTTACAATCAACGCCGGTGTGCCCCAAGGCTCCATACTGTCTCCTACTCTCTTTCGCATTTACATTAACGATCTGCTGGAAAAGACCGGGAATCCAATTTACAGCTTTGCAGACGACAGTACGCTTGTCTCTTCATTCACTTTGAACACTCGGATATCGGCTGCTCAGGCGAGTATCCGCAGACAGCAGGAGGTCGTTCAACTTAACAAAGACCTGGAAGAAATTCTACTTTGGGGTGACAGTAACCCTGCATTTGTTGGACCCTGTTCAGAGAAGAGCCGTTCGTCTGATTGGAACTGACCGGCGGCCTTTATTCACTGGAACATCGAAGAACGGTTGGTGACTTGAGTCTGTTCTACAAGTATTTTCAAGGAAAGTGTTCGAAGGATGTAGCCCGCTTAATTCCTCCCAAAGCGGGGCATGTTAGAAATACACGTCGCGCTGGTGCTTCACATCCGTATGAGGTTCAGCCTTTTATATGGAGAACGTCATCCCTTTGGAATAAATTGCCCAACGCTGTGTTTCCCACCGAGTACAATTTACAGCGATTCAAGAACAACGTGAATGCATACACAAGCCGCTCCTGGAGCGCTTTAGGGACTTCCCTGCAGCAAGTGTGCTAGACCCAAAAAAAAAAAAAAAATAAATACTATATACAGAAGTAAATGAATTACCAATGTTACTGCAAATTCGCATTTCTTTTAAGTTTTGAATATTATGTGTTACCAATAGTGGAACATGATGTACAAAATAACAAATATCGGCTGTACCTCTGAGTTTAAATATCCTGAAAATTAAATGTACCCAGATTACTCTTTTTATGTATATTTACAGTACTTACGATTACCGTGGCATACTTGGTCAGAAATAATAAAGTAGCTAACAATGAAACCCATACGTCAAAAAATCCGATGTGCTATGATGATTGCAAAATAGCCAACAATTAATTTACACCATGCTTTAACAGAGTTTCACGGCTTAGATTAAAGTTAGAATCTTTTTTCTTAGTCTATGCCCCTTAATTGGGAAATTTTATTAATTTAATCTTAATGGTTAATAATGTTTTAAACGATTTTACTTATTTTCGAAAAAAAAAAAAAAGATTAAGACTCATTTGCACGAACATCCTTTAAGGAAATATATAGCTGCCAGATCTCGATATTCCAAATTCAATCTTCCTAAATCTCAATAAATTAACTGATAACACGTAGGCTGAAAAGTTTTTGGTCTGACAAATAGATGTCGCCCTTTTCAAAAAATCCGTATAATTTTTAGGAAGTACCAACCTTCAATAGATACATGTCAAAATTTCATGACATTTCGACGATTAGTTTACAAGTTACAGTGGTTTTAGTAACGCTACTTTTGATATTTTCAAAACAATGTTGATTAAACACTGTTTTTTGATGGGAAAAATATCGTTCAAGCCAAGCAATGGCTTGATAAGTATTATGGGGACTCTGCCCCTGGAAAATCACTCATCGTTTACTGATATGCTGAATTTAAACGCGGCCGTACAGACACAGAGGCGGTTACACCGGAAAACATAAAAAAAATCCCCAAAATTGTTTTGGATGATCGTAAAGTTAAATTGCGTGAGATAGCTGACACCCTAAAAATATTAAAAGAACATGTTGGTCATATTTTGCATGGTCATTTGGGCTCGAGAAAGCTCTGGTCGTGTTTGCTCACAGTGGACTAAAAACAACGTGTTGATGATTCTGAGCGCTGTTTGGACCTCTTTAACCGCAATAAAAAGGATTTTTTCATGCGATATGTAACAATGGATGAAACATGGATCCATCACTACACACCGGAATCAAATCGACAGTCAGCTGAGTGGACAGCAGCCGCTGAAAGCCGCCCGAAGCGACCAAAGACACAACAGTCGGCTGGGAAGATTTTGGCCTCTGTATTTTGGGATGCTCATGGAATAATTTTCATCGACTATGCTAAGAAGGAAAAAACCATCAATAGCGAATATTATATAAAGTTATTGATGCGTTTGAAGACAGAAATCGCAAAGAAACAGCCCCAAATGCACAAGAAAAAAGTGCTCTTTCATCAAGACAATGCACCGTGTCATAAGTCAATAGTTACGATGGCAAAATTGCATGAATTGAAGTTCGAATTGCTTCTTCATCCACCATATTCTCCAGATTTAGCCCCCAGCGAGTATTATCGCCGAAACTAAGGCCTATTTTGAAGGCAAGGACAAATCCTTCTACAAGAAAAGTATAGTAATGTTAGAAAAGCGCTGGACTGATTGTATCGGTCTTAAAGGAGACTCTCTTGATGAATAAAGTCGAATTTTGTGTAAAAAAGTGTTTTAAGTAGCTAAACCAAAAAGTTTCAGCTTACGTGTCAGTTCTCTTTTAAAAATTTCGTGGGAATAAACGACAATTTGCAATCGGAATATCTATTTGCTTTTGTAAAGTTTTGAGAGCAAATTCTATCTTTCTCAAGCTCAAATATCTTGTGTAAAAATAAATTGATTTTCTAATGACAAACTATCCTTTATTCCCATGAAACTTTTAAAAAAGGAAACTAAATCGTTATTTTCCGTGCTGGAGGAATGGTATTTAATCTTCTAGAATCTCGAAAATAACACTTGGTACTTATACGCCAAAAGAGACGTACTACTGTCACTGATCCCAATGATAACCCCCTAAAAGATAGGAAAACAGTCCCAAAACTGAGCAAACAACTGTTGAATTAGTTTCATACAGTACAAAGGATACCCTAGTAGGAAAAATTATCCGTAATCACGGGAAAAAATACATAAAACCGAAAAGAATTCCGTGATCTGGAAAGAAAAGAATAACCAGGCATGGGCCTAAATATTTTACTTTCAACTTTATTAACAAAATAACACACGATCTAGAAAATTCCAAACCTAATCAAGCTATTTCCAAATAATAAAATTAGAGAATTTTTGCTGCAAGAACCCTGAAAAACATATATAATACGATACATATGAGGCAACCACTTTACCCTTTCTTTCTCTTTAATTAAAAATAATTTCTCTTAAATTTTGCCCAATATCCCATTAATCCTCAATTAAGCCATTTCTATATATTACGAAAAAACTGTTAAATGTAACTTTACATAGCTCCTAAATAATCTTTGAATGCGTATTACTTTCGTTAATTAATTAATAAATTAGCTACATTTCATGGCATACAAGCACGTGGCATAAAAAAGGACCTATATCGCTTTTCGGCCTCCACGTCCCCAGTTTTACAGAAATGAACACAACCCCTACCTGCAAAAATAGGCAGCAGTTCCACTAATTATATTATAGATGATATACATTGATTAAAGTTTTTCCTAAAAAGAATAACGATTTGATCATTTACATACCAAAAGTTATGTTGCTGTTATTCCTTTGATAGCAGTATTATTGCTATTATTGGCTTTGTATTTTTTATATCTGTAGTTTATTTATGTTATAGTTGTTAGATCTATAAATATCATTAAAAGGATATCAATTTTTTTTGTTACCCTATACAAAGGTACATAGTTTTCCGATAACAATTTAGAGTGGTCTAAAACAAAAATGGTGGACTAGTTCCGAAGAAATATGGTAATATTATAATATTAGGACACGGTTTAACTTCTTTCATAACTTTGCTGGGAGCAATGTAGTTTTGAGAAAAATTAAAGCTAACCTTCTGAATATTAGTATATAATCTATCAGAAATTATTAGCAAGTATTTTCAAAGAAATAAGTTTTCAAATTGCGTAAGCTGTGTTTTACATTTCTTTCAATTTTGCGCCAGTTCATTCGCAAGCTCGACCATTATATCCGAATGAGAAATTGTGGTTCTTGGAATTAACCATGTCAATATGGAATAACTTTCCAATGTTTCGCCTACAATGACACGAGACATCTTCAGGGATCTATACTCTTCGAGATTAGAACACTAAATGCGCTCGAAGAAACAGTCTTCACACAGAGCAAATATCGTTTTCCACGTATGTTGCAGACCGTAACTTAAGTCTCTATTAATATTGTTGGGGTGTTTATAAAATTCGATAAATCTTTCGTTTATAGAAATTGGAGACAGAAGCAAGAACCTTGGCTTCCCTTTCTTTAATGGTATGATCTGTAGTTGTGTGTGTTCGGCTGATTGCACAATTTGTTTCTTTTGTGTTCCTTAATTATAGTTGTTCTTCCAGTTTTTTTTACATACACCGAACCACATGGACAGAGCATTTTTTAGACACGTTTAGTTCGTATAAATCTGTGTCAATGTCAGAATGACCTTCATGTGTTAATTTTTGTTGTAACTTTTTACGAGATATTAAATATTGATTATTTCGTGAAGTACTTCACAAATACAAAAACCAAAATGAATTCATAATGTTCTTGTAATAAAGTAAATATTTCCTGCAAAGAGGCTGTTGTTTGATCTAACATATTATGACGTGAAAAAATTTCTTTTAAATAAAAAGTCAAGATTTATATTTTTATATTTACGTTCGTAATCAAATTTTTACGTCGCTTCAGTGGTCTACTACTAAAAATTATAGATTATAAGTCAAATTTTAATGCAGTTAATTTTGAGCTTCCTACAATTCTTAAAATAATTATTGAAAAACTGATTTAAATTATTTAATGCATTTAAAGGGAGTTTAAGATTCATAGATGAATGATGATTATTTATAATAGGCCAAACTCTAAAGAATTAATTTATGTAAAAGTAGCAATTTTCCACGTCGTCCTGCAAACACTAGACTCATGAAAGTCCCAATTTTTATTTCATTTCTCTAAACTACTTATTGGGTTGAAGTTGGTAAAAAGACTTATTAGAATTAGAATCAGAATAAAATAAAAATTTAAAGAATAATATCAAATAAGTGATTATAAAGAATTTGTTTTAGAAAAATCTATAAAAAATAATTTAAAAAGAAAATGGAATTCATTTTAATTCATTGACCTTATTGAATATTTTTTCAAATATTTCATTCTCGCCTGAAATTGTGGGCGTCTTCACTATCCCGGAGACTATACAGTCTCCGGGAGCCCGCAGCACAAGTTGCATACAGTGTCAGCGCGCCGCTGATTGGGAGTTATCAGGACCTCCTCCTAAAACGTGTACGTAGCAGTTATTATCAAGAGGACACATTTGTCAGAATAACATAAGTCATAAAAACATTTGGAACAATTGAAATACGTATTGAAATCTCACAAAATTTACCTACTTCTACCTCTTCGAATATTCAGTTTCAGTTAATCAACATATATTAGCTTTAACAAACTGATTTTCTTTGAAATTTATTTCATAGGGTTATTAATTATAAGTAAATGACCCCTCTAACTTACTTAAATAAACAGTCGGGCAAATATGTTAAATACAGAGGTTAAAGGATTTTTTAAAATTTTTTTACGAAGTTAAAATAGTAACAATCGCGTAAAGTGTTTTTGATCCATGACACAAAATTTACATTTTTTAAAACACATTTTAAATTATTTTAGATATGTTAATATATATTTTTATGCTTTTATTGTGCAAAATAAGAAGAAAAAAATGTCTTTTTATTAAGTGTTAGAATGTTTTTCGCGTAGTAAAAAACACGAAATATGTATTACAAATGTGAATGAAAATTTTTCGATTAAATACATTTTCAAAGACATATAATCACATCCTAATTGAAACGAAAGAAAATACTAATACAAAGAGGTAAAAACCACTACAAACTAAGAACAAACGTAAAAAAAGAATTTGATCATTTGATCCTTAATCAGACATTTATATTTTTACAAATACACTAAAATTGATCGGGCTCAACATGTCGCCCTTTCTCGTTAATGCATTGCCTAATAATTCGTTTATGTCTTTCTGACTGCCAAAATTATTTCTCGACATTGACCATTTAAAATTGCTGCATCTTGTGTAAGTTTTTCCAGTAGAGGATTTACTTCGTTTATAAAAATTGAAGACAGAAGCAAGAACTTTGGCTTCCCTTTCTTTAATGGTATGATCTGTAGATCATTGATGTTCAGCTGATTGCTTAATTTGTTTCTTTTGTGTTCCTTAATTATAGTTGTTCTTCCAGTTTTTCTTACATACACGGTACCACATGGACAGAGCATTTTGTAGACACCTTTAGTTCGTATAAATCTGTGTCAATGTCTGAATGACCTTAATGTGTTAATTTTTGTTGTAACTTTTTACAAGATATTAAATATTGATTATTTCGTGAAGTACTTAACAAATACAAAAACCCAAATGAATTCATAATGTTTTTGTAATAAAGTAAATATTTCCTCCCCCTCCCTCGAGAACCACTTTTCCGATTTACGTTCTCTTTTTTAAAAACATACATATATTTTCTGGCCAGGTTATAGGATATATTCATATATTTGTTCTTTGGCCAGGTTCTCTATAATCTTCTGTAATATATATAAAATGCAACGTCTCTATGTCTGTTTGTCCGTTAGTGCGCTTATCACTCGATAACCACTTGTCCGATTTACGTGTTTTTTTTTTAATTCATACATTTGTTCTCTGGCCAGGTTATCTATAATCTTCTATAATGTATATAAAATGCAACGTCTCTCTGCCTGTCTGTCCGTTAGTGCGCTTATCACTCGAGAACCATTTATCCGATTTACGTGCAGGTTATAGAATATATTTTATTACGTTAGGTAATATAAGAAATAAACAGTGACGATAATAGTGAATCAAGTCGGAAAAAAGTTTGCCGCTAGCGCACTCTCTTGCTGCCTGTTCTCTGGCGACGTTATATAATATAATAATAATAAGTTTGTGCTGACTTGGCTTGGGCCCGTCAGCCAAACATGGAACCACATTGACTAAATGTGAGAAAGAAGAAATTTTTTGTATAATAATAATAAACCCCGGTCGTACAAACAGCTGTAGCAACACCACAACAACAACAACCACAGACGACCCAAACAACCGCCTCAGCCGAAACTACTCCCGATAGTTTTACCAGATCCGACATTGTAGGTGATGGAAATTGCCTTTTCCGTGCAGTTAGCTTACACTTGTATGGCCACCAAAACCATCATGAGAAACTCCGAGAGGTTGCTCTAAGATATTTACAACAAAACTGGTCGGAACTTCACACATTTTCATTAATTGAAGTCGACGATATAAAAGACTTCAATAACTACTATAATTATATGAGGAAAAATGGCACCTATGGAACGAGCCTAGAGATACTTGCCCTCTCGGAAACACAAAATAGCAACTTTCATATCTTCTCAAAACAACGAAGAACAAGACATACAAAAATAACTTTTACGGACAGACCAACAATAATAAGCACGGGAAAATACAACAAAACTATTTACCTTCTACTAACAGGCAACCCAATGTCGGGACACTTTGAGCTTCTGACACCACACACTCTGACATTGAGAACATTCCAGACAACAGCAGACCAATAAAAGATGCATCGGGGCGAGCGACATAACGGTCGAGGACGTCGCGGGAAATGGCAGCTCGACCAAAACGATGAAGACCGGGCAACCGAAAATGGACCTGCCAAAAGTGTTGTGCTGGCGAGTAAGCCGACACCCACCAAGACGAGAAAGTCACAGCAACGCATGAGTTGCACCACAGGAATCAATGAACACGCCATGCGTTGCTGCAGTGAAATCACACCTGACAAAGAAATCACTGACAAGAGAATCACTCGCCGCTTGGACCCACCATCACCAATCCCAAGCGCAACCGACGTAGATGCGGGACAAATACAACCACCAAAGCCAGGCCAAACCGCGTATGTTTTGCAAGGACAACATGCAACTACCAAGGCTGGCAAACCAAGGCAGCGATTAAAGTGGACAGATGAAATGAATAGAACAGTGATGCGCTGTTACTACACCGCCACCAAACTGGAAACAGTGACATCAGGCTACAGACTGGAATTACACAGACTTTTCTTGACCGAATATCCACATCTGCAATTACTTGTTACAGAACAGAGAGTAATAGACCAAAAAAGAGTTATTACCAAGAACAGTCGCCTCACACCTTTCGAATTGCAAACCATCAAAGATACAGTAGCTGCTGAACTGAACACATACCAAGTAGCTGCTGAACTGAACACAGACCAACCAAATAATAGAAACACTAGAGCAGATACCGAACCAATCTCACACACACAACCACCCAGTCGAAAACAACAAGACCCACCACCCAGCAGGAGCATAACTCAAAATAATATTTCAAAGCAAATAGCAAGCACCACACGACACCATATCACAGACGACTCACCACCCTCAACAACATCTACACAACATCACCCCGAATCACCTCTCATACAAACACTCAAAGCAGAAATGCAGTCACATCTAGCTCGATGGTCAGGTACCGACCCTACAACAAGAAATCCCATCCCTCGTTTAATCTTCAAACAGAGCACACAAATAATCCTCAACACAATAAACAAGCACATAATACCACAGTACATAACAGACTTAAGCACGATCGAAGACATTCACACAATAATATATGCAGCAGCAATAACCACTATAACACAAAATAATCAAAAACTCTCGCAACGACAAAGAGACCTAAACAGCAGAAAACCTAAATTTAAATGGCAAATAAGAATAGAAAACAAAATCAACAACATCAGAAGAGATCTGGGACACCTTACCCAGTTTATGAACGAGAACGCATCCAAACGTGTCACACAGGGTATAGACAAGACCAAATCTAAATCTCTCAACCGAACACTGCCAGAAATGGTTGATACTTTGAAACAAAAACTATTCGTATATGCTGCAAGACTCCGTAGATACAAAGAATCAAACGAGAGGAAAGACACCAACAACCTCTTCCGAAGAAGCGAAAAACAGTTCTACCGAAAAACTATGTACAACGAGCAGACAGTAGTAACTGAACCACCAAACAAACCAGAACTCGCAGATTATTGGAAAACTGTCTGGTCAGAACCCAAACTACATAATAATAACACCCCCTGGATCAAAGCCGAAGAAGATAAACACAAACGTGTGACAGAACAAGAAAATTCCACACTAACTACAGAAAAAATTACAGAAACAATCAAACACACACACACAACTGGAAATGCCCTGGGATAGACAATATACAAAACTTCTGGTACAAACAGTTTACCACCACCCACGAAGCACTCACACACCAAATCAACAAAGCCATTCTACAACCACATACATTCCCCACTTTTCTTACACAAGGAATAACTTACATCAAACCCAAAAGTTCAGACAGCACAAACCCGTCAAACTACCGACCTATCACCTGTCTTCCAACCCTATACAAGATCATCACAGCGGCAATTTCCAAGAAAATAGAACAACACCTAACAGACAACAATATTTTCACGGAAGAGCAGAAGGGAAGCAGGAAAAATAGTCGAGGATGCAAAGAGCAGCTGATCATAGATAGCGTGATTATGGGACAAACCAGAAAAGAACACAGAAACCTTCACATCGGTTACATAGACTATAAAAAAACCTTCGACTCCATTCCCCACAGCTGGTTAATCAGAGCCCTAGAAATCTATAAAATCAACCAACACCTCAGGCAATTTCTAGCGCAAATTATGAAAACATGGAAAACCAAAATACGCCTAGAAACACAAACCGAACGCATCCAAACAGAAGAGCTGTACATCAGACGGGGTATATTTCAGGGAGACTCGCTCAGCGCTCTATGATTTTGCCTCTGTCTCAATCCACTCTCAAATATACTAAACAGAACAGAGCATGGCTTCAACATCAGACACCAAAAAGTGAATCAACATAAAATAAACCACCTCATATATATGGATGACATAAAACTCTACGCTGCCACAAAAACACAGCTGAAAGAACTCCTCAAAATCACAGAAATATTCACCTTAGATGTCAATATGGAATTTGGTATAAGTAAATGCAAAGTGCTCCATATCAACAAAGGCCAGTGGAAGGGCCACCATGAGACAGAAACCATCAACAATGAAACACTCGATAACATGTTCGGCAAAGAAACATACAAATATCTAGGCTTCCAACAAAGCACCAAACTCAACCACACTCACATCAAAACAGAGCTCAGAACCGAATTCCAAAACAGACTGACGAAACTTTTACAAACAAAACTCAACTCTAAGAATCTCACTAAAGCCATCAACGCGTTCGCTATACCTATACTCATATATTCATTTGGTATCATCAAATGGTCACAAACAGACATAGAAAATATTCACATCCTTATACGATCTCAATTCACCAAATACAGGAAATTACACCCCAACGCATGCAAAGAAAGACTTACCATCGAGAGGAAGGCAGGAGGAAGAGGAATTATAGACATCAGATCATTACACACAAAACAAATACATGCACTTAGGAAATTCTTTCACACCAAGCAAACCAGCCTCCATACAGCAACAGTCACAGCAGACAAAAACTATACCCCACTCGACTTATCCCGGGTAGACCACCCAGCAGACACACAGTCACACCCAATTACAACAGGAAAAGATGAAAACGTGGTCAGAAAAAACACTTCACGGAAAACACAGATACCACATAGAACAAGACCACGTAAATAAAAAACAATCATACACCTGGTTGCGGGATGGGCAGCTATTCCCGGAAACAGAAGGCTTCTTACTTGCCATCCAGGATAAAGTCATATTAACCAGAAACTACCAAAAACATATCATCAAAGACCCAACTATTACAGAAGACAGATGCAGAAAATGCCACCAGCAGAAAGAAACGATCGAACACATAACAAGCGGATGTAAAATATTAGCCGGAACGGAATACACAGCCAGACATGACTCAGCGGCAAAAGTAGTTCACCAAGCACTAGCCACAACATACAAGTTCATAGAAAACACAGATCCCTACTACAAATACACACCAACATCCGTACTTGAAAATAAAGATTACAAACTCTACTGGGACATCAGTATCCATACAGATAAAACAGTCTCCACCAATAGACCCGATATTACTTTTCAGTGCAAAAAAGAAAAAGTCACCTATCTAATTGACATAGCTGTCCCCAACGACACAAACATCCAAACGAAATACACAGGAAAAATTTCCAAATACACAGACCTTGCAACGGAAATAAAAAGGCTATGGAAACAAGAAAAAGTCATCATTGTCCCCCTCATTATATCAGCCACAGGCCTTATACCAACAACATTCACACCACACTTAGTACAATTAGGACTCAACACAAACATACCCAAAAACATTCAGAAGTCAGTGATTTTGAAAACATGTAACATTGTCAGGTCATTCCTTAATACACAATGGTAATTCGTTTGTGCTGACTTGGTTTGCGCCCGTCAGCCAAACATGGAACCACATTGACTAAATGTGAGAAAGAAAAACAAAACAAAAAATAATAATAAGCTGTATAATATATATAAACGCAACGTCTCTCTGTCTATCTGCCTGTCCGTTAGTGTGCTTATAATTCGAAAACCACTTATCCGATTTACTTGTTTTTTTTTCATATTCTCTGGCCAGGTTAAAGGATATATTTTATTACATTAGGTAACATAAGGAATAAGCAGTGACGATAATGGTGAATCAAGTCCACACGAGCGGAACCGCGGGCACGGCTAGTTTATAATATGCCAAACTCTAAAGAATTAATTCATGTAGAAGTAGCAATTTTCCACATCGTCCTCCAAACACTAAACTCACGAAAGTCTTAGTTTTTACTTGATTTCTCTAAACTACTTGTTAGGTTAGGGTTGGTAAAAAGACTTATTAGAAGTTATTTATTTATTTATTTATACAATTTTTTCGGGAAACCCCATTGTAATACAAAATCAAAACAGATACAAATGCAGATACAAAAATATTAAAATTATAAAAAGAGAAAAAAAAACAAACACGTGACAAAGACTATATCTAAATAAAAATATTCAACAAAGACATAAACATCCTCAATAACAAAATATATAAAATAGATACAGATAAAAACAATAATAGTATTGACAATAATAATCACTGATCAAGTAGAATCTCTACAGAGCCCTCAGCAGCTGGGACCTCAGTCCCGAGACAGAGCAGTTAAACATATCGAGCCGCCCATCCAATGAGTTCCAAATCCTCAAAGCTCTATGAATGGGAGAGTGCAACCCATAATTCGTGCGATGGAAGGGGCTGCAAAAGAGATCATGATAGCGAAGATTGCCTTTGGGTATATTAAAGTTTATTTTAGCGAGTAGCTGAGGACAGTCAGTGATTCCATTAATGAGTTTGAAGATAAAACATGCAACATAAAGAGATCTTCTGATTTCCAAAATATGTAACCCTAAGGTCCTCCGCATGACAGTCTTATGATAATTCACAAGTGTACCGTTGCACTTGAATGCAGAAAATATCATAAATCTATTTTGCACTCTTTCGATTGTTCCCTTATGCAACTCATAATATGGAGACTAAATTACCGTCGCATATTTTGCTCTCACAAGAGCATAATACAACACTCTCAAAACAGTCATAGAAAACTGCCTACAATTTCTCAAAACAAAACCCAGCATGCTTAGCCCTTTGTGACTAATGGCAGATATATGCCTTGTAAAAGTAAGTCTTTCATCGAAAACAACCCCAAGGTCCTTTGCTGAACTACTGTAAGGAATTTGAACACCTTCGATCGAGTATGAGGATGGAACTCTATGTTTCCCTCTAACACATTTGCTTACATTTAAAAATAGATGATTGGACTGGGTCCACTGCCAAACCAGATCAAGGTCATCTTGGAGCGCCACAACGTCCTCAACACCACCAACTTGCCGATAGATCTTCAAATCATCTGCAAACATAAGCCCCGTTGAGCGATGCAATGCCGATAACAGATCATTTACAAACAAAATAAAGAGCAGAGGAGCGCAGTACGAACCCTGGGGGACACCCGATGTAGCATGAATAATACTGGATGACAAACTATTGATTCTCACAGTTTTGGTACAGCCCAAGAGAAAACTCTTTAACCAAGCTATTATCTGCTCAGAGAATCCCAGGGAAAGAAGCCTGCACAATAAGATCTTAAAGTTAACTGTGTCGAAGGTCTTGGAGAAGTCAGTGTAGATAACATCGACCTGATCATCCCTCTCCAACGCCTCCAGCAGAGCAACTTCATATAGTGCCAAATTTTCTGTGATTGATTTTCCAGGACAGAAGCCAAACTGATAGGGATTGATCATTCCCCTGCAGGACCAGTTTTACTGGTCGCGCACTAAACTATCGAATAGTTTGGGCATGGCAGACTGTATACACACTCCTCTATAGTTGCTGCTGATATCCTCCCTATCACCCGATTTAAAGATGGAAGATATGAGGCTGTGCTTCCACCTAGATGGAAAGGCACAAGAGTCCAGAGACTTGTTCAAAATAATTTGCAGAGGTACAGTGATTGAATAAATGCTCTGCTTTATAAACAGATTGGGGATATTATCTGGACCACATTTAGTTTCATCTAGCAGTGTCTCATTTTTGGAAACAATCTCAGATAGACTGAAATTCCTTAACAATATGTCATTGAAACAGTGGTGATCGAAGTCAGGCACCCAACAGTCATTGTCAACATACACACTGGAAAAGTGCTTCGCAAATAAGTTGACAATGTCAACACTGGAATGAGCCAGGTGCATACTATTCGGGAGGTCAACCGCATTTCTTTTACTATTGACAAACCTCCAAAAGTATTTAGGGTTGTCAGTAAGAGAATTTTCCACTTGGATACGGTGTGTCTCATAACACTTTCTAGACTCAGCCCTACAGAGAGAACGGAAGGAAGTGCCTGAAAGCTACATAATCATCATACACTTTGGTTGATATGTATTTTTTGTGGGCAGAGTTCTTTATACAAATTAGATCCTTTAATGGTGGGGTGAACCATTTAGGAAAGCTTGAGTTCTTTACACGCCCGACCGGAACGAAACAGTCAACGCAGTAATACAGACTCTCATAGAATCTATCCACTGCATCATCCAAGTCCAACCCACACAAACACTCCGCCCAGTCATGCGAGATTAAAAAATCAGGGTAAATAGCATTACGAAAAAAATAGCTCATCGAACTCGGAGGCATCAAAAGACGGCCCGATTCTCAAGTAGTATGCTCTAAGATGTAGAGATTCAGGTAATAGTATATCTTCAGCCTGATAAGCCTCAGCATTTGGTGAGAAACAGAAAATATTTCTCAAATTAGACACTTCATATAAGTTTAAGAAACATAAAGTTTTTGCTAGCATTAAGGCAGGTGAGTTTTCCGCGCACTCCACAGTAACGCCATAAGTCTCATTTTTCCAGATGGCATTGGGTAAGTTGAAGTCCCCAAATATCGCAAATTCAGCATGAGGGATGGACTCTGCTAGCTCTTGAACAGACAAACAATGTTGTTGATATTTATCATGCGGGGAATTAGGAGGAATATAAACTCCCCGAACGATAATACACTTGGATCGTGTTCTGATTTCCACAAAAATCTGCTCCGTCGTATCATAGGATACAGCTAATTTCCTGGGCTTAAGCTTACTTGACACTGAAATTAAAACACCTCCCCCCTTACTTCTATAACTGGTTGTTGGTCCTCTGGTCAGGCGATAAGTATTGTAGCCATCAAAAGAGACTTCATCATCGGGAATGTCCTTATGGAGCCAGGTCTCTACAAGAATGATTACGGAATAATCACACATATACAAAGCTTTTCTGAGATCAGGCAGCTTTGAGCACATCCCACCTACATTCTGGCAATAAAAGGTTAAGTCATTGCACTCCGCCTGCTGGGTGTCCCGTTTTTTGGAGGTCGATTCTTCTCTTTGGTTAATGAGCCCAGCTATGAATGGAACCTCGTTACGATATCTTATACTGAGATTCGTCTTACCCTCATTCTTCCTTCTTTCCAATTCTTTGTACAATCCCCTTAGGTGATTTCTCTGGATCTTGGTGAGGTCATTTTTAATGTCAATGCCTAAGGCCTTCAGTCGGAGGTCGATTCTTCTCTTGGTTAATGAGCCCAGCTATGAATGGAACCCCGTTACGATATTTTATACCGAGATTCGTCTCACCCTCATTCTTCCTCCTTTCCAATTCTTTGTACAATACCCTTAGGTAATTTCTCTGGTTGGTGAGGTCATTTTTAATGTCAATGCCTAAGGCCTTCAGTTTGATTCAAGCAATGAGAAGCAGTAGTAGGGTCTGGGAAGATAACTTTTATTGGCCTATTTGAGCCCAACGTACAACCAATCTTAGAAACTTTGAAGTTGGTAGACTCATCAATACCCATATTATTCAGCAAATGGAGTATTTGCGCCTTATCATGGTCAATTCTTTCCGATGAAACTCTGGATGCACTCTCTTCCATGTTAAAGACGATGATGTTTTTTGCGCGGTCATTCCGCTCCTGTAACTCGAGGTATGGATCGGTAATAAATGCTCCATCAGTCGGATTATTAGGCTGCTGAGTCTGGCGCAAGCCACCATGATTATCGCCGGAGAGGCGCCTACGGAGCTCTGCAATTTCACCTTCGAAAGATACAATTTTTTTCATCACTAAGCCGCTGGGCCTCCCGCAATTCAGCAAGACTGAATATCATCTTTCTGGATTGCTAGACGGTCAACAATGTGGGAGATGGCGGAGATAACATCCTTATTAGAGGTATTGGTTTTCTTTAAAAGGTATCTTAATTGGTCCTTGATTATAGTCGCACCCTTGGGGGCGGCAAGCGTAACCGAGCCTTCAATACCAGCCGTGTCCGACATCATGTCATAAATGGACTTCCTTGCGGCGGAACCCATAGATCTGGATCCTCTGAAAGTTGTTATGTTCTGATCAGTGGGTGCTATGACGTTGCCAGAAGTCGTGGGGCCCAACGAAACTCTCCTAATTTCATTAGACTTGCAGGAATCACAAGACCATTCGTGGGCACTAGTTTTCTTAAAGTGTGACGAAAGTTTATTCAACTGTTGATTAGACAGCCCTGAACAAACCTTGTAAATCCAAGCACAGCAGGAGAAGCAGTCGACAGCGTGCTGTTTCAGTTTGATTTCCCGATCACAAACTGGACAAATACAGACCACCATGTTGTCGAAAGCAGTGTTCATTGTTAGTCGTTTATCCTTAAATAACACTCCTTGAACTCAATATATGATACAGTTTATGGTCTTAAAAGATTGTACCAAATGTAGTACAATACACCAAATGCTTGTACAATAGATACACAAACGGCAACTTTCCAGTCCAGAAGGTAAGGAATAAATTCTGAATTTTTTATATAGTTTTTATACAGTTTGCCATAAACTGAACGTTAATCGGAATTAAATGATGATTATTAAATCGTTAATTAACACATAAAGATGCACAGATACCACAAATTTTACACTGAATGTCCGAAGCACAGACTCAAACTATAAGTTGAAGCAGAAATGGAATTTTTTAAGTGACTTTAAATCGCTTCATTAGACGCAAACGCGGGACACGGCGTGAAACGTGTTGTTGTTTATCTGTTCAATTTTATTTAGAATTAGAATCAGAATAAAATAAAAATTTAAAGAATAATATCAAGTAAGTGATTATAAAGAAGTTGTTTTAGAAAAATCTATAAAAAATAATTTAAAAAGAAAATGGAATTCATTTTAATTCAATGAACTTACTGAACATTTTTTCAAATCTTTCATTCTCGCCTGTACGCGCAGCATAAGTTGCACACTACCAGGTGTACAAGTATGAAATGCGGATTTTTTTTCTAAAAAAAACATGTTAAATTCGGAAGAATGATAAAAAGTGCTTTATTCAAAGTATGCTCCATCGCTTGTTATACATTTTTCCCATCTTTCGGGTAATTTGTGAATACCGCGCCAGTAAAAATCTTCCCCTTTTGCTGCGAACCATTCATCGAGCCATTTTTTCACATCTTCGTATGAACCAAAGCGCTACACAATTTGTATCAAATACCTACCATTAGTCTTTTTGATGGTGTCCTTTAGAAAAAAGTTAAAGGTTAAAAGGTAATTAGTTTGTTCACTTTTGTAGATCAATATCACTGTTTTGCAGGCTTCGAAAATGTATTTCAAGGCAATGCTGGCTCCTTTTCAGTATTGAGATTAGAGCGATTTTTCTTCATAGGAAATATTTAAATTGGATATGCATGTTAATATGAAGCATGAGGTTTTAAATTATTTGTTTTCTTATTATTTAATTGTTTTCAAAAATTTTAACAAAAAAAAGAATTAAATAAATACTAGGTTCCAAATAATTATTAAAATCTAATATTTTTGAAATATATTCAATTTTTTGGGGATTTAAGAATAAAAATAGAATTTCTGTATTATTTTTTATTCAACAATATGACACTGTTTATGATATTCTGAACTCGGCTTATGTTCCTACTAAAGCATTTTCTAATCTAACTTTTCCCAGTTATTTTACTGTCAAACTCAGAAGCTTAGTAATCAACGAAAAAACTTGACAAAAAATATATATACGCATACTGGATCTCAAAAATACTATGATCAGTTTGCAGTACTAAGATCAAACTGTGAATTATTAACACAGTTTGACCTTTGTAAATAATCAGACAAAATCACATGACGCATCTGATTGTATATTCTATAACAATACAATACCTGATAACGCTTAGGGTATTGCTGAATTCTTTTCAAACTATTTTTCTACAGTTTATAGTAATAATATTGTGACTTCTAAACATATAGTTAGGATCAGTATTGACTGCATAATTTATGATATTGACTTGTGCAATGTTTTTGAAAAGATTTTGCATTTACCTGTGATTCTGTCATCAGGGCCTGATAATGTACCTGCTATATAACCGTAGGGTTGCTATTTCTTGATTTATATCATCTGTTCCTTAATCAAAAAAAAAAATTTAGTTCAATTAAATATTTATAATCCTTAGTGATCTCCACCATAGCAATATAAATAAAACTGGTCAAGAGTCACTCAGTATATAGGTATATAACTACAGTATCCAAATTATAATTAATCATGGTGTTACCAAATGTCAGTAACTATTCAGAATGGACCTTATAATGACAAGCAGAAGGAAAAAGACTGTCAACTTTTTGTCTTTAAATAAAGAAAGCAGAAAGACATTCCTGTTTTCTACGGTTCGTTGCTACAACCTAAGACAGAGGAGCATAAAAACATAATAATATAATTTAGTAAATTAATTTATTTTTATACCTGTTTATATTGTTATTGTTTTGTTTTAATCAATTAAACAATTTTCCTCTTTAATATAAAAAATTTCAGTTATGTTCATTTTTCTCAACTGATTTTGATAAGAAATTGTGTAATAATAAGTACAAAGTGAAGAACTTAAACTTTGAAGTGGGAAATTTTCTTAAAAATGGTTAAGTTCAGTTATGCATTTGTCAATTACGATGTTCAAATGTTTATATAATTCTAAGAAATAGTATTTTATATTCACGGTATATGATATATTGACATGACATATTTATATATGTTTGTATTTAAGACTATAAAGAATTATATTTATCAAAAATATTTGCTGGAGGGAAGGTTGAAGAGGAAAAAAATAACCTTTAGCTTAGTTAATTTTGTAAAATCCATCCATTACATAATATCCATCCTTACTGTCCATCAAATACTATGCTAATTATTTTTTCACATTTTTTTGTAGTTGAAGATGGGAAAAAATAAGGGAGACAGCAGTGAAAGTGAGGAAGAATATTCCGTGGAAAAGATTATTGACTGTCGAGTCGTTAAAGGAAAGGTTGAATATTTCCTAAAATGGAAAGGCTATAGTGAAGAGGACAATACTTGGGAGCCTGAAGAAAACTTAGATTGTCCAGATTTAATTGAAGCATTTGCGAAAGCCAGAAAACAAAAACTTGCCAAATCAGCGGCAAACGACAAAAAAAGATCTAGGAAAGACTCCAATGAATCTGATGATTCAGACTCTGAAAAAAAGGTAAAATGATTAATGATATAATTTCACTTCTTCCACTATTTTTATTAGAGAGAGAAGTATACTCGAAAGCATATGCAACAGTTTTTAACACTTAACAATAAAGTAAATTGCAGAAATAGTGTTGCCTCTGATTGCAGACACTCAAGTTTCTATTTTTTTATAATACATCAACAAGCTTCATTTTGTTTACTGTTTCAACTTAACGATAATATTTTTCAGAAATCATGTGTCAAATTGCCTACATTTTCAGATATGTTTACTCTTTGAATTATCTGAGCTGAACAGCGAACACACCAATACGATCTAATTCCAAAAATCATGATTTTTTATCTAACCTAAGGCATGATCATTTTTACCCCATGAATGAATAAACTTATATTTGACGCAAAAAAAATCACACTTTAGAGCATTCCACCATAATTATCGAGTATAATACCATGTACTAATGTTACTAAATTTAAAAGGAAATTCTACTAAATATCTCAGTGGTGTGCAGTACTGTAAGCCAGAAACTATTTCTATATATATATATATATATATATATATATATATATATATATATATATATATATATATATATATATATATATATATATATAGACCAGGTGCACAAGTATGAAATGAGGATTTTTTTTTTCTAAAAAAAACATGTTAAATTCGGAAGAATGATAAAAAGTGCTTTATTTAAAGTATGCTCCATCGATTGTTATACATTTTTCCCATGTTTCGGGCAATTTGTGAATACTACGCCAGTAAAAATCTTCCCCTTTTGCTGCGAACCATTCATCGAGCCATTTTTTCACATCTTCGTATGAACCAAAGCGCTACTCAGCAAGTGCGGGACCCATCGATGCAAACAAGTGGTAATCGGAAGGAGCCAAGTCTGGTAAGTAAGCCGCATGGGGTAGAACTTCCCAGTTGAGTGCTTCCAACGTGTCGCGAACTGGTTTTGCCGTATGTGATGGAGCATTGTCATGAAAAAAAATGACTTTGTGTTGCCTCTTTCGGTATTCTGGCCTTTTTTCAAGCAGCGAACGGTTGAAATCAGTCAATTGTTGTTGGTAACGTTTAGTATTAACCGTTTCCCTAGGTTTTAACAGCTCATAATAGACCACGCCCCTCTGGTCCCACCAAACACAGAGCATCGTCTTTCTGCCAAAGCGATTCGGTCTTGCGGTCGATGTGGATGGTGCGCCTGGGTCCCCCCATGATTTTTTGCTCTTGGGATTCTCAAAATAAATCTACTTTTCATCCCCTATAACTATACGATGCAAAAACGACTTCCTTTTGTACCGAGCGAGGAAAATGTCACACATGTTTTTGCGCTTTTCCATTTGCCTATCGTTCAACTCATGTGGTAGCCATCTACCGGTCTTCTGAATCTTTCCAATCTCTCGTAGCCGATTGGAGACAGCTTGTTGACGTGTTTGCGAATTATTTTCGTTCAACAATGCTTGCAATTCCACATTTTCGTATTTTTTTGGAAGTTTTCCACGTTCCTTGTCTGCAACATCGAAGTCACCACTCTTGAAACGCCGAAACCATCGTTCACACGTATCTTGCGATGGAGCATGTTCATCATAAGCTTCTCGAAGTAATCGATATGATTCAACAGCAGTTTTCTTCAAATGAAAACAAAGAATTAATGCTTTCCGCGAATGCTCTTTGTTCGGTATAAATTTCGACATATTGAACACAACACAACACTATGCCCACACTTTCCCAATTTATCACTCGTGCGCGTCTTACACTTGTTGATGACACAACAAAATGGCGCAGTGTCAAATCTTTATAGCACAAACTGCATTGGTGCACCATCTGTTGTCTGAAATCCGCATTTCATACTTGTACACTTGGTATGTCAGCGCGCCGCTGATTAAGAGTTATCAAGATCTCCTCCTAAAACGTGTATGTAGCAGTTATTATCAAGAGGATATATTTGTCAAAATAATATAAGGCACAAAAACATTTGGAATAATTGCAATACGTATTGAAATCTTATAAAATTTACCTACTTCTACCTCTTCGAATATTCCGTTTCAGTTAATTAACATATACAAATAAATTGATTTTATTTGAACTGTATTTCATAGGGTTATTAATTATAAATGAATGACCCTTCTAACTTACTTAAGTAAGCAGTTGGGCAAATATGTTAAATATAGAAGTCAAAGAGTTTTTAAAAAGTTTTTTTTACGAAGTTAAAATAGAAACAATCGCGTAAAGTGTTTTTGTTCCATGACACAAAATTTACATTTTTTAAAACACATTTTAAATGATTTTAGATACGTTATTATATGTTTTTATGCTTTTATTGTGCAAAATAAGAACAAAACTTTTTTTTAACTTTTCCTAAGTATACGTTTCACAATAACGCGAACTGACATTGTAATTTGTTTATGTTACAAATATTGATAGTACTGTAATGGACACTAACTTAATCTCTTCTCTATGGATAATAAGTTAAAGTTAAGTGTTAGAATGTTTCTCGGGTAGTGAAAAACACGAAATATGTATTACAAATGTGAATGAAAATTTTTCGATTAAATACATTTTCAAAGATATATAATCACATCCTAATTGAAACGAAATAAAATAATAATACAAAGAGGTAAAAATCACCGCGAACTAAGAACAAAGGTAAAAAAGAAATTTGATCATTTGAACCTCAATGGAATACTTACATTTTTACAAATATACTAAAATTAAGTATGCTAAACTTGTCGCCCCTTCTCGTTAATGCATTGCGTAATAATTCTTCTGATTGCCAAAATTATTCCTCGACATTGATCATTTGAAATTGCTTCATCTTGTGTAAGTTTTTCCAGTAGGCGATTTACTTCCGAGTTTCTTTTATGTTTTAATTTATCTTATAAATAGTTAAATCTGGACTATTTGGTAGTCATCTTAATCTTCCAAATCTTAAAAAATCAGTTGCACGGACGTTATATGACGGAACGTCCTCCTGATTATTTCCCTATTATTAAAAAAATACAACTCCAAGTTACAAGAAAGAAACATTCACATGTAGATATATATTGTTTACCTTAGCCCTCAATTTTTAGTGAAAAATTAAACAAGAGAGTGTTGATAGAATTTAGATATATTTAATTATGTTTACACTCTTTTTAAAAATTTAGAATCCTATAGGTCACAACTTTTTGTCTTTATATCATAATTTTAATGTATCTTACATTACCATTTTAGTGGCTATTTGGTCAAAATTTGAGTCTCTAATTTTTTTTGTTTGCATGTTATAACTATATTTAATTTAATAAATATGTCAAATTTTTGTTAAATATTACACCACAATTTCAAACATATTCTGCCATGTGCATGTGTGCTATACTACATGCCGTATTTCTTTTTTTCTTACTCTCATATGACAGACATATGCGTTTAAAGGAATATTAAAAGCTGCTCGTTTCTGCAAATGCTTTCTTAGTTTATACGATCTTGCGGTTGACATCACTTCTACAGCGCATGTATTTGTTATAATAGTGTTTAAATAGTAAACAACTTCAACTTCCTCTAATCCATTTTTTTACCCATTTCATGACCTCAGTTTTTTGTTCTTGTTACTTGTATTTGATGAAAAGTATTCAGCATTTTTTATCATTTTCTGATAATCAAAGTATGCATATCTAGAGAGCATTGTGGAATGCTTTTTTCAAATTCACAATTCACTATCTTCTCACTATAATTTTTTCTTCCATCACTGTTAGTTGGAAAAAAAACTTTGTACGTGTAAACCTAGGCCAATTGTATTACAAATAAGTGCCCCAGTTCAAAGTTCAACCTTCACCATATATTTTACGATTTAGCGTGTTACAGCGCAGCGATTAGAACTGAATTTTTAACAGCCTGTGCATTTCAGAAGTTTCGGCACATTGTTCTTTTTAGTGTTCCGTACGGAACACTTATAAGATGACTTCGGTGTCCGTCTGTCTGCCCGTCTGTCTGTCTGTCACACCCGATTTTCTCCGAAACTATTTGTCATAGAAAGTTGAAATTTGGTAATAATATAGGAATTGATGGCCTCATCAGAGCCATGTAGATTTAAAAGTTAAATTTTGACTTAAGGGGTTAGTTTTGGGCGGTGAAATCGAAAATGAAAAAAAAAAAATTTTTTACTAGGTCATCGAATGTTGTGTCAAATGAAAGCTTGTGAAAACACGAGTAATATATATATATATATATATATATATATATATATATATATATATATATATATATATATATATATATATATATATATATATATACAGTCCCTGGCCAAATTATTAGACGCACTGCACATGTAAAATATTATTACCGAGTGATATTGTACCGTTTTATTATTTTAAATTGATCTGTTTTTTATTTTTATATTATCCAATCAATTACCTATTTATTTGACATAAATAAAATAGCATTAATTTAGAAAAGCATAAGTTTATTAAGTTTTAAAGAAAAGTGAAATTAATGTTGTAAAAGTCAATATTTAGTTGAGCCACCTTTAGCCGCTATCAAAGCTTTAATTCTGCGCGGCATGCTATCAATGCAAGATTGTACTGTCTCCTGCATTTGAGGATGATGATTCCACACATGAATAATCTTTTCTAGGAGCTGGGTTTTGTTGCTAATCACATCTTTAGCCACTTCTCTTTTCATCAGCTCCCACACATTTTCAGTGGGGCCAATCCAACAGAGGGATATTTTTTTCTGCCAAAAAAGCTTTAACAGACCGAGCATTGTGGCAGGGAGCTCCATCTTGCATGAAAGTGAATGGTTCCCCATTTGGAAACCATTCTCTGAGCTGCGGAATCAACCGATTTTGTAATACTTCTTTGTACTGATCTCGCCTCATTATTCCTTTGACGACGTACAGTGCCCTTGCCGCTGATGACTGACCAAATCATCACTTTGGTGGGATGTTTAACCGTCGGGACGACACAATCAGGATGAAACTTTTCTCCATGACGACGACGCACATACTGAGCTTTATTCTGCAAAATTTCGAATGTGCTTTCGTCACTGAAGCAGACCTGTCAAAAATAGGAAAAATATATAAACTTCCATGTTTATTTGCTTTATTTAACTGAAAATGATAATAATGTATCAATTATTGATTAAATTGCTGTATCTTACCGATCTCCAGAAGTCCACATCTTTGTCTTGCCATTGTTTGGCTCACTTCAGGCGCTTTGCTTTCATTGCAGCTGTTAACTTGGGCTTCCTGGCGGGGCGACAGGCCTTAAAATCTAATTCTTTCAATTTTCTTCGAACAGTGCGCTCAGAAGCATTTACGCTAGCATCCTGGAGTTGTGATTTTATTACCTTTGTGGTAGCAAATCTGTTTTCTACACAAATTTTCTTCAAACATCTCTCTGACCGTGGAGTGAAAATTGGTTTTCTACCGCATCTTTTCTTTCTTTTTGGGCTTAATTCCTTCCCTGACTCAATTTTTCTTTTTTATGCGTCGTACACTAGCTTCAAAAACCTCCAATCTTCGTGATATTTCTCGGTTTGTAAATGTTTTCGCAATCACAAGGGCCTTCACTTCAGCTTTTTTACGTGGTGAAAGATCGCCTTTTCTACCCATAATGAAAATAGTCCAATTACTTTTTTAAAACACTGCATACAAAATAAACTAATAACTGAGTAGTATAAAACTGTTAAACAAACAATCACAGTCCATAAAGCCACAGAAACACGTCCGTACCTGACTCGATTCCGATCGCGACTGATACAGGTTTGTACTTGTTTACGTTCATGTATCACTTTGTCAACACAGTGTTGCCATATGTTAAAAATAAATACAAATATGTAGTCTACAACAATTCTTTTAAATAAAAATCAATAATATTGTAGTTTAAATATACCATTATTGCATAAAAACTCTTAAGAAACATAAAATTACTAAAAAAAAATACAGTGCGTCTAATAATTTGGCCAGGGACTGTATATATATATATATATATATATATATAGATAATATAGTACTTGCGCACACTTTTCTTTGTATTATTTTTAAAAAATCGCGAAAAATCGCTATCCCCCCACCTTATCTCGAAAAGTACTAATTAAAAAATTTTGAAAAAATTCTGGAATATTCTCCACGGGGTGTAGATTGAACGAAAATCATCCCGAGTGAACCTTTAATAATTTATATGGTATATAAAAAAAAATAAAAATTTCAAGATCATCAGTTTTCAGTAAAGATTGGAAACAAACTTTGTTGAAAACTCATTTGGGGTGTGTTTTGTGAAATCACTGATCATTTTATATCACCGTAACAAAATTATTTATTTTAAAAGCAATCAACGTACGGAACACTAATTGTGCGAGTTCAACTTGGACTTGACCGGTTTTTTACTTTGTAATTTAGGGATTTATTATTCTTGTGTGAAGACCCTATTAAAAGGAATTATTAAATTAAAAAGAACATAAAGTAAAAGGAAAAATAATTTATTAAACTACGTCAGTATTAAGATAAGTTTTAAACTGATGAGGTCACTACATTTAGCAACTGAGTGGAATACCCAGTTCGAGGAAAATCGGTATTACGTGTTCTAGACACATACAAAGCAATTGTAAGAAGACATCGTTACTACCAACTGTCTTTCAAATTCTACGCCCCATGATTTGCAACAATAATAAACGATGACTAACATTTTTAATAAATAAACTATTTAACGAAGGACAACAGACATTGACAACTTAAAAACAAAAAAAATCTACAACAATAAGAAACTAACTGGCATCAATCTACTCGTATATAAATTGAATGAGAAACGGTATACCATTATTTGCTTTCAAGGGTAAAACCTTCATGCGTTTTAGCCCATTTTAACTCGAACATAAACTAATATTGATTGATTTTTCCTGTTTAGGTTTTGTTTGTAACCAGTCAAGCAAAAAACATATTTTAAATAGTCTAATATGTCGAGAGTGACTTGAGGTACAGGTGTACATTGACCATAATATGAAATAAATAACATTTTATGTATCTAAAAACTGTAATAATACTAATAATTATAATATATGAGGGATACTGGTATGGAATTTGGATTGGATAATTGTGCCATTATCAAGCTCGATAGAGGACGGTATCGTAAACATCCAGAGAACATGTAGTTGTCAGATGGGAACATTTTACATCATTTAAATGCCCAGGAGACGTGCAAGTATATAGACATAGCGTAACATCGCACATAAGATACAACAACAGTTAAAACCGTACTACGAGACAAATATAGGAAACAACTAAAGAAGATCTGGCCGTCAGAACCAATACGATGGGATAAAGTGGCTGGTCCCAATAGGCTCGATGTACCGGTACTTCTCTGTTCTTTTGGAGCAGTAGAGTGAGCGAAGGGAAACTGCGAAATTTGGATATTAGCACACAGAAAATCATATTCACATAAATCCATCGTCGATCCTCTGTTCCTCGAATATACCTTTCACATCATCACCGTGGAGGAGGACTTCTGAGTTTAGGGTGTCTGCATAATCGAACTGTAGTAGGAGCACAAGGTTCCAATTCTCTCCTGGAGATGGTCTGCGAAGAGGAGTGGAAGCACTTCTGTTTAGGTATACCGAAGGAGCAGTGTAGCCGGTAGAATAACAGCAATTTTATAGGCGGCACACAGAAAAGTCCCAACATGCTGTGTTTTATACAAACATCGATTCGTTAAAACTGTTTAAAATACTGACCTTCAGTTTTCTACAGTCAGTAAGGCTGAGGAATTTCTATTAGCTTGACAATAGGTCGTGGTTAATACCCTATTGTATCGTAGCCAGTTTACCTAACCGACGAACATTAAGTGTAGGCATACAACACAAAACCAGAAGTACTCATGCAACACTGCAAAGTGGGTTTTTTTATTATTTGTTATTCGGGAACAGCCTTTTTTAATGGGTAATAATTGATCCTGCCTAGTGTAAAAATGGGAACACCTAAGTCTCACAAACGTTGATAAATTAAACTTAAACTAAACAGTAAAAAAAAGAGATTGGTGGTAAAACAGAACATCAAGGTCAGATAAAATATATATAATATTACTAACCTACAGCTTCTTTCTCTAAAAAAAATGTTTACAAAAGAATGCTTTTCTGCTTTAATTAATTTATATTGTATTTGAAAGCAAAATGAATAGGTAACCTGTCTGTACTAGGACATGATTTACAACATGCCATTAGAAGAAAAACTCTCGTCTTACTAGGTATTATGTATTTAAAACTGCTTATGTTTAATTTCGGAAAGTTATTCTTTATGTGAATATTCTCGAAGTTTCTCCAAGAAATTTGTGGTTTTCATTATCTAAGTTATAATCTAATAAAAAAAAAATGCAACCCATACGAAGGAAAATCTATAAATAAATGAAAAAGATATTGTTTTTGCTTCATACAGATAGAAAAATTACTGGACTTTTTGGAATTTTCATCTTTACTGATGGTGGTAGAATAGTTATCCCGAAAATAAACAGCTTTTGCACTAAACTGCTCCTAATGTATGTACAGGGTGGTCCAAATTGGACACTTTTAAAGGTAAACCCCTTTATCTAAAGGAGAGAAAACTGATGTCTGTGTCTGAAGCTCAATTTTTATGATAAACTCAATGATGAAAACGGCATTTCGATATCTAGTACCGTTTTAGATATACAGGGTGTTTTTCAAAAATCTGCATTTTGGAGAAATGTTTGTAATTCTTTTTCCATTGAAAATTTTTGATTTCTGTAAAAACATTCTCAAAGCACTTTTTCACGTGGATTTCAACAGTGTAAGTTACATTTTTTTACAACTAATATTTTAATAGTTATTAACGCAAAAATATATTTTTTAAGTGGGATACCCTGTATATTTTTCCTTATCCAAATAGAGCTTTAAATTACCATTCTAAAAATATAGCACACTTTATATTTCGCTTAAATCTACTTCAAAATATAAAGGTTTTCAGTTTTTACGCGTTTTAAATGCACATTTTGTGAAGTAGACTTTGGACGGAGAGGCAATATCAATTGTTTACCGATAGCTGTCAAATCGTAAAAAAAATTCCCAGAAGAGTCATAACTACAATGAAATTTACTAAATATTATAGTACTTTAAACTATGTAGAAAATAAAACAAAACAACAATAAAACAATTTATTCCGAGTAGAGCAAACTAAAACAAAACAATTTTCTATAAGAGATGTTCGAAATGTCGACCAGTTTCATTTACACATAGGTGGCACCTTCTCTGGACACTTGTTACCGAGTTGATTAGCTCAAGAGTAGTGAGAGCTGCAAAACTTTGTATCACTGCGACTTCTAACTCCTGCCTGATGTTTGCCGGCAATTTAAAAATTAGGTCTTTCAATCTTCCCCAGAGATAGAAGTCCATGGGTTCGGACCTTGGTTGGCTATCCAGTTATTGTCGAAATTAGCCGATAAATAATTACTGATAACTGCAGCGTTATGAGGGGGTGCCCCATCGTGTTGAAAAAATTTATTTCTAAAGTCCATTAACGGCAGTTCATCAACAAGAGGTTTTATTTGCTGCCTTAAAATTTCTAAATATCTCTGAGAGGTGAGTGTTTCTTCGTAAATAAATGGATCTATAACCCTACCTCTAAAAATTCCTGCCCACACATTAAATCCAAATCTGCCTTGATTTGTTTGTTCCACGACTAAATGAGGATTTTCTTGTGCCCACGTATAAGAACTGTAACGGTTAAAAATACCTGCATTGCTTCGTCTGTCCGAATGCAATTTAATGAAAAATTTGGAACATGGTTACTATTCTCCAGAAACCATTGGCAAAAATCCATACGCCGTTGAAAATCTCCGCCTCTAAGGTGATGAACTTTTCTTATCCTATATGGCCTGAATTTGTGCTTCTTCAAAGTACAACTTACGTTAGTTCTTAGTAGTCCAGTGGATTCTTTTAACTGCCGGGTTGAAGTGTTGGGATTATTTCCTAAAACTACTATTTCTTCTAATTCTTTATCCCTGTTTGATGCATAATTTTTGGGTCGTTTCTTTTCAAACTGGCCACTATTAACTAGGTTATGTCGCAATCGAGCGAATATATCTTTGAAGGGTTGACGCCTCTCTGGATGCCGGGTGGAACAAATTACTTGCCGCTTCTAAATTTTCTCCGGTTTGTATGAAACACACTATCATATCCCATTTTTTGTAATTTTCAAACTTCATTGCGATTTATTTGACAATTCAACAACTGATCCTGAAGTAAAATTTGACAACTACGAGTAAACAATTGAATTAAACCATATGGCCGCTTTGTCCAAAGCCTACTTCACAAAATGTGCATTAAAACTAGCGTAAAAACTGAAAACTTTTATATTTTGCAGTAGATTTAAGCAAAATATATAGTGTGCTATATTTTTAGAATGATAATTTAAAGCTTTATTCGAATAAGGAAAAATATACAGGGTACCCCATTTAAAAAATAGATTTTTGCGTTAATAACTATTAAAATATTAGTTGTAAAAAAATGTAACTTACACTGTTGAAATCCACGTGGAAAAGTGCTTTGAGAATGTTTTTACAGAAATCAAAAATTTTCAGTGGGAAAAGAATTACAAACATTTTTCCAAAATGCAGATTTTTGAAAAACACCCTGTATATCTGAAACGGTAGTAGATATCGATATGGGGTTTTCACCATTGAGTTTATCATAAAAATTGAGCTTCAGACACCGACATCAGTTTTCGTATATCTCCTTTAGATAAAGGGGTTTACCTTTAAAAGTGTCCAATTTGGTCCACCCTGTACAGTTCTCTCTGGTCCTATAACAGAGAAAAGAAGAAAAAGAAAAGGTTGTGCTACCAGATGGGATAAACTAACTCGAGATGAGGATTTTAAATAAAAAGAAGGAGAAAAAAAAAACTGCAAAGAAAAGAAAAAATGTACTTTCAGAAAAGGTTTCAAGTTTTTCCAGTAACTTTACAGCTTGCTCCCAAGGCTTGTCAAAATGAAACAGGTCGAAAAAAGAAAAGCCAAACACTGTATTCAGACCCTGGTGGTTGAAAACTGCTTGTTCCGCGGAATCAATCTAATACTAAGGGAAGAAAGCTGTCTCCTTGATTTTGTACAAAATGATGTGTTCATTGCAAATAAATTAAGATAACGAGGGCATGTCCAATCGTTCTCTTTAAAGTTGAACGGAAATAGAAGAATAGCCAAGTTAAAATGTCCATATAAAAACAAATCCACAGACCATGCTGGTAATTACAAAAACATGTTACACCTAATTATGTGAATAGAAAACAAAAATAAGTTTAGAAAAGAAAATATATTCAAATTGACAAACGAGGTCGTATATTATAAAAAAAAACTCTAGACAGGAGATTTGATCAAGTAAGAGGTAAACAAGTAATTATAAAACTCTAATACTATTGCGATACTAAGTACTCGTATTGTAAAAAATTAACGCTACAAGCTTTAGCGCTAATAAAATACCTGTTATCCTACTCATAATATACAGGAGCGAACTAGCACTACTTTTCTGTAAACTTTTTAACTTTTTCTGTAGAAAAGCAATATTTTATTTCTGTTAGAAATGCGCTCAACCGATATCTAAAAAAGGCAAAAAAAACTATGCCAAATAAAAAAAAAACCTAATGATCATCTTTTTAATCGTCTCAAAGGATTGATTACTGTTGGTGATCATTAAGAATTTCGAAAGCAAAGATCAACATGAGATTTCCTCACCTATGTTAATACGTAGGCTAAAAAGTTTTTGGTCTAGCTACTTAAAACCCTTTTTTACAAAATTTGACTTTATTCATCAATATAGTCTCTCTCAATCTCTCTACAATCAATCCAACGTTTTTCTAATATTTCTATACCTTTCTTGTGGAAGAATTTGTCTTTGCCTTCAAAATAGGCCTCAGTTTCGGCGATAACTTCTTCATTGGACACAAATTTCTTTTCTGCGAGCATTTTTTTGAGGTCTGAAAAAAATAATAGTCGCTGGGGGCCAAATCTGGAGAATACGGTGGATGAGGAAGCAATTCGTACTTCAATTCATGCAATTTTGCCATCGTAACCATTGACTTGTGACACGGTGTATTGTCTTGATGAAAGAGCACTTTTTTTGTTCATTTGGGCCCGTTTCTTTGCGATTTTTGCTTTCAAACACACCAATAACTCTATATAATTTTCGCTATTGATGATTTTCCCTTTTCAGCATAGTCGATGAAAATTATTCCATGCGCATCCCAAAATACAGAGGTCAAAACCTTCCCAGCCGACTGTTATGTCTTTGATCGCTTCGGGCGGTTTTCACTGGCTGCTGCCCACTCAGCTGACTGCCGATTTGATTCCGGTGTATAGTGGTGGCTCCATGTTTCATCTATTGTCACATATCGCATGAAAAAGTCCTTTTTACTGCGCTTAAACAGGTCCAAGCAGTGCTCAGAATCATCAACACGTTGTTGTTTTTGTATGAGCAAATACGGTACCCATTTCGAACAGAGCTTTCTCATGCCCAAATGTTTATGCAAAATATGACCAACACGTTCTTTTGATATCTTTAGGGGGTCAACTATCTCACGCAATTTCACTTTACGGTCATCCAAAACAATTTTGTGGATTTTTTTGATGTTTTCCGGTGTAACCCCCTCATTTGGGCGCCCGGAGCGTTCAGGATCATTTGGGCGTCCAGAGCGTTCAGCATCATTTGTATCTGTTCGACCGCATTTAAATTCAGCATACCAGTAAATGATGAGTGATTTCCCAGGGCTATTGCTTTGCTTATCAGGCTATTGCTTTGCTTAAAAGGTATTTTTTCCCATCAAAAAACAGTATTTAATCAAAATACGAAATTCGATTTTTTCCAATGTTTTGAAAATATCCAAAGTAGCGTCAATAAAACCACTGTAACTAGTAAACTAATCATCGAAATCTCATGAAATTTTGACACGTATCGTTTAAAGGTTGGTACTTCATAAAAATCATATGGATTTTTTGAAAAGCGCGACATCTATGTGTCAAACCAAAAACTTTTCAGCCTACGTGTTACATATCCTTGAAACAACACAATTGAACGTTATGGAGATTTTGACCAGAGCTATTATTATAACTTCTGTCCTTTCTTCTCTAATGCGTAAGCCAAATTTAAAGGAAAAATTTTATTACAGATATTTTTTTGTTAATTCTTAACGCATTCTATGTTAAATATATTCACAACTATTTAGGATATGTGTGTATATGTTATTTATTTTAGAATGAGAAAAATGAGGATTAAATAGGGTTGAAATCAATGAGATTAATGACGAACTTCAAAAAAGTCACAACTAGTAGAGCACTGCTACTACCTAGCTACTGAAAGGTTAAAGTACTAATTTAGTGGCTTTTTGGCAAATAGTAGCATATTTAAACTTTTTTAGAATAATGTAGCTTGCAGATATTTGTAGGTGTACTCATAAAGATACTATATAAAGTAGCTAATTCGTTGAACTGCCAGCTACTTATCTTCCGTTACATGTAACCACTCAACACGGGCAAATACGTCAAAAAAGCAGCTAAGCTACCAGGAGCTTTTCTACTTTTAAAATATACTAAATTATAAATCGTCGTGCAACATTATTTACCAGGATGCCAAAAAAAAACAGACTGAAAAATTACTTAATTATGCTTTTTATTTTAAAAATTTTAATTTATCTCGTATCTGATAAGATTTACTTCCAAACAATTAATTGCTAGATAATAAACAAAAAAAGTGCAAGTTGGACTTGCGCAATTAGTATTCTGTACGTTGATTACTTTTAAAGTAAAAAAATTTGTTACGGAGGTATAAAATGATCAATGACTTCACAAAACACACCCCAAATGAGTTTTCAACAAAGTTTTTTTTCCGATCTTTACTGAAAACTGATGACCTTTATATTTTTATTATATACCAGATAAATTATTAAAGGTAATGCACAATTCAATCTACATCCTGTGGAGAATATTTTAGCATTTTTTAAAAATTTACCTGATCAGTACTTTTCGAGAGAGAGGGGGGGACAGCGATTTTTCCCAATTTTTTAAAAATAATGCCAGGAAAAATGTGCGCAACTATTACATTATGTATATGTTTTTTTGATATCCCACTCTATGACCTAATTTTTTTTTTCACTTCCGATTTCACCACTTAAGTCAAAATTTAACTTTCAAAACTACATATCTCTGATGAGGCCATCAATTCCTATATTAGTGCCAAATTTCAACTTTCGATGTCAAATAGTTTCGGAGAAAATCGGGTGTGACAGACAGACACCTAAGTGATCTTATAAGTGTTCCGTACGGAACACTAAAAATCTTTGCAATAATTTTCAGCAGTCATAAGTAAATACCTCCTTGTACTTGAAAGAGCCGTTAACAAACAATTTAGATATAAGGAAAATACTAGCGGTTTTCAAAAAACACCTTATGGAGAGTTCATTCAAGTGTGAAGTATGGACATCGAGGAAAAAAGAAGTATTCAAGATGTACATAATATTACAAAAAATGCTGAAGAGGAATTAAGTAGACAGAGTAGCAAATAACGAGACATAAAGGTCTAACACAAATGACCGTGGAAAAAATCTCAAGGAGTTAGTTATTTAGATCAAACAGTAAGCTAAGGTTAGCTATACAAAAACAATATATTACACACAAAATTTCTTAGAAAAAACTTGTATTTAATTAATTAATTAATGCCAGAACTAAAGAAAATTGGTGAAGAAGGTTAAATTGTAATCTTAAAATTAGCATTTTTTTTAATAAAGGATATATTGTTATATTTACATTTATTGCCATATTTAGCGTATACGTTCATTAATGCTTTCCAATGTGTCTTCCGCCTCATCTTTTATTACAACATCGTTAAATAGTGCAGCTAACTTTAGTGATTCTTGACATGACTCCTTCGCGTTGTTCCAAGCACCCAAGTTTACGTATATCTGAGCTAATTTTAAATAACATTTGGGCATATCGGTGCTCCCTATACCTCTGCCTAGCATAATAGCACTTTGCATATTTTGTAACGCCATATTATTTTCCCCGAGCTGCATATGTAAATCCGCCAAAGTATAGAGTATGACCATTTCTTGATAGGGACTTAAACCTTTAATTTTCAAAGAATAATCGTAAGCCGAAGTTATAAATTGCTTAGCAGTAGTGTGTTCTTTATTTTGAATTTTATGCAAACCATACCAAAATAACACATTGACATAAAGCATTCCTGTTTTGGTCGAAGTATCTCCATCCATAATTTTCTTTTTTTGCTTATTTAAGCAATCTTTAAATCCTACCTCGGCAAGCTCTATTTGATCATAAGCGCTATAAATTCGGGCCAATCGTAACTGAAAATCCACCACTTGAGTATCATTTTCTGAGAATCCAATCTGAAGCAATTTTTCGATGGCACTTACTAGAAGATGCTCTGCTTTACCCATATTTCCTAGTGCAAAAGATATAGAGGCTAGTATATCATACATATAAGGTAAAGCGACGTAAGATTCATATTCTTCGCAAATTCTAATTCCCATTTCTAAAATAGCTGTAGCTCTTTCTGCATCTCCTTTTTCCAAGGCTATTCGTGCTAAAGTCATTAAATGCGATATATTTTCTTCAACATCATACTTTGTAACAGAATTAATGGGTCCATTACTTTCCATTAATGAACTGCACGAAAGAAAAAACAAAACTGGTTTAGCAAAGTTGAAATATTTGTGTTTTAAGGCAGGGTTACTAAAATGTCTTAAGCCTTTTATTGTATCCCAAAGGAATGGTGTTACTGAGGGTATTCGCTGCCATAGTTTGGTTATAAATGCTTTAATGGACATGAAATTTTGTATCGGACATTGAGACCGAAAGGCAAAGTTGACGGGAACAATTACGAGTGTGATTGACAGATATTTGTTGTTTTTTACCTGATTTTTCAGAACATATTTGACAGTTACAACAATAGTTGGCAATGTACCTGCCATGAATGATAAAGATTTCACAAAATACTTACGATTGTCGGATATTCCAACAATTCAACCCGATTAAGTGGAGCTTCTAGTTTTACTATCTTCTAATGCAACGTGATTTCCTAAAGCATCTATCTATTCCTTTGTGTATATAAGACTCGAAAAATGGTTCCGGCCACATTCGCAGGGATTTTAATAATAATAAAATACATTAACCTTCTGAACAAAACTTACTATTGCCACAAAAAAATTGTCGAGACAATTTTGTGCTATAAGCTATAAAAGTCTTGTATGACCAGTTAAATAGTTTTATTATAAATCACATTTTTACATCCTGAAGCACAAGAACGGTTTGACAGACTTTCTGTAAATAGCAATGGTATTCAACATTGTAGTTAATAATACCAATGGCCACAAATTAAAACGAAAACTCCTAAGCACCAGTTACCCTTGGATCGACATATTCTCCGTTTTTCTGTTAAGCATTAGTGTAATTTTTATTATACAGCATTTTTTGTAATTTGTGATAAATAAACAAATAAAAAAAAAAAGCCAAGTGCAAGTTGGACTTGCGCAATTAGTGTTCCGTACGTTGATTGCTTTTAAAATAAAATTTTTTGTTACGGAGGTATGAAACGATCAATGACTTCACAAAACACCCTAAGTGAGTTTTCAACAAAGTTTTTTTCCAATCTTTACTGAAAACTGATGACGTTGAAATTTTTGTTTTTTTTTATATACCAGTTAAATTATAATTTTTAAAGGTGATAATTTTCATTCAATCTACACCCTGTGAAGAATATTCCAGAATTTATTCAAAGCTTTTTGATCAGTACTTTTCGAGATAAGAACAGCGATATTGCGCAATTTTTTAAAAATAATACAAAAAAGTGTGCGCCAGTATTACATCTATAATATATATAAAATGCAACGTCTCTCTGTCTGTCTGTCCGTCCGTTAGGGCACTTATCACTGGAGAACCACTTATCCGATTTACGTACTTTTTTTTTAAAACATACATATGTTCTCTGGCCAGGTTATAGGATATATTTTATTACGATAGGTAGCGTAAGGAATGAGCAGTGACGATAATAGTGATTGAAGTCGGGAAAAAGTTTGCCGCTAGCGCGTTCCCTTGCAATACACAGCCTAAACCATTAAATATGGAACAATATTATATAGTAGAGAATATCTATAATCTATATAAAATGCAATGTCTCACTGTCTGTCTGTCTGTCCATTAGTGCGTTTATCACGCGAGAACAACTTATCCGATTTACGTGTCTTTTTTTAAATTCTTACATATATTCTTTGGCCAGGTTATATAATAATAATAATAATCTTTTTTCAGTGCAAAAAAGAAAAAGTTACCTATCTAATTGACATAGCTGTCCCCAACGACACAAACATCCAAACGAAATACACAGAAAAAAAATTTCCAAATACACAGACCTTTCAACGGAAATAAAAAGGCTATGGAAACAAGAAAAAGTCATCATTGTCCCCCTCATTGTATCAGCCACAGGCCTTACACCAACAACATTCACACCACACTTAGTACAATTAGGACTCAACACAAACATACACAAAAACATTCAGAAGTCAGTGATTTTGAAAACATGTAACATTGTCAGGTCGTTCCTTAATACACAATGGTAATGCGTTTGTGCTGACTTGGTTTGCGCCCGTCAGCCAAACATGGAACCACATTGACCAAATGTGAGAAAGAAAAATAAAAACAATAATAATCTATATATATATATATATATATATATATATATATATATATATATATATATATATATGTATATATGAACATAAACATGTCACAGAACAAGAAAATCCCACATTAAATACACAAGAAATTACAGAAACTATTCAAAACACACACACAACTGGAAATGTCCTGGAATAGACAATATACAAAACTTCTGGTACAAACCGTTTACCACACACACGAAGCACTCTCACACCAAATCAACAAAGCCATTCTACAACCACACACATTTCCCACTTTCCTTACACAAGGAATAACATACGTTAAACCCAAAAGCTCAGACACCACAAACCCGTCAAACTACCGACCTATCACCTGTCTTCCAACCCTATACAAGATCATCACAGCCATAATTTCGAAGAAACAGACAACAAAATCTCACAGAAGAGCAGAAGGGATGCAGGAAGAATAGTCGAGGATGCAAAGACCAGCTGATTATAGATAGCGTGATTATGGGACAAACCAGAAAAGAACACAGAAACCTTCACATCGGTTACATAGACTATAAAAAAGCCTTTGACTCCATACCCCACAGCTGGTTAAACAGAGCCCTAGAAATCTATAAAATCAACCAACACCTCAGGCAGTTTCTCGCGCAAATTATGAAAACATGGAAAACCAAAATACGCCTAGAAACACAAACCGAACGCATCCAAACAGAAGAGCTGTACATCAAACGGGGTATATTTCAAAAAGACGCGCTCAGCGCTCTATGGTTTTGCCTCTGTCTTACTCCACTCTCACATATACTAAACACAACAGAGCATGGCGTCAATATATATGGACGACATAAAACTCTACGCTGCCACACAAACACACCTGAAAGAACTCCTCAAAATCACAGAAATATTCACCTTAGATGTCAATATGGAATTTGGCATAAGTAAATGCAAAGTGCTCCACATCAACAAAGGCCAATGGAAGTGCCACCATGAGACAGAAACCATCAACAATGAAACACTCGATAACATGTTCGACAAAGAAACATACAAATATCTAGGCTTTCAACAAAGCACCAAACTCAACCACACTCACATCAAAACAGAGCTCAGAACCGAATTCAAAAACAGACTGACGAAACTCTTGCAAACAAAATTCAACTCTAAGAATCTCACTAAAGCCATCAACACGTTCGCTATACCTATACACATATTCATTTGGTATCATCAAATGGTCACAAACAGACATAGAAAATATTCACATCCTTATACGATCTCCCCAACGCATGCAAAGAAAGACTTACCATCGAGAGGAAGGTAGGAGGAAGAGGAATTATAGACATCAGATCATTACACACAAAACAAATACAAGCACTTAGGAAATTCTTTCACAGCAAGTAAACCAGCCTCCACACAGCGACAGTGAAAGCAGACAAAAACTTCACACCTCTCGACTTATCTCGGGCAGACCACTCAGCAGACACACACATTCACACCCAATTACAACAGGAAAAGATGAAAACGGAAAACACAGATACCACATAGAACAAGACCACGTAAATAAAAAACAATCATACACCTGGTTACAGGATAGGCAGCTATTCCCTGAAACAGAAGACTTCTTACTTGCCATCCAGGATAAAGTCATATTAACCAGAAACTACCAAAAGCATATCATCCCGACTATTGCAGAGGACAGATGTAGGAAATTCCACCAGCAGAAAGAAACGATCGAACACATAACAAGCGGATGTAAAATATTGTCCGGAACAGAGTACACAGCCAGGCATGATTCAGCTGCCAAAGTGGTTCACCAAGCACTAGCCACAACATACAAACTCATAGAAAACACAGATCCATACTACAAATACACACCAACATCCATACTTGAAAATAAAGATTACAAGCTCTACTGGGACATCAGTATCCATACAGATAAAACAGTCTCCGCCAATAGACCCGATATTACTTTTCAGTACAAAAAAGGAAAAGTCACCTATCTAATTGACATAGCTGTCCCCAACGACACAAACATCCAAACGAAATACACAGAAAAAATTTCCAAATACACAGACCTTGCAACGGAAATAAAAAGGCTATGGAGACAAGAAAAAGTCATCATTGCCCCCCTCATTATATCAGCCACAGGCCTTACACCAATAACAATTACACCACATTTAGTGCAATTAGGACTCAACACAGACATATACAGAAACATTCAGAAGTCAGTGATTTTGAAAACATGTAACATTGTCAGGTCATTCCTTAATACGGAATGGTAATAGCGTTTGTGCTGACTTGGATTTGGCCCGTCAGCCAAACATAGAACCACATTGATCAAATGTGAGAAAGAAGAACTTTTTGTAATAATAATAATAATAATAATAATCTATATCTATAATATATATAAAATGCAACGTCTCTGTCTGTCTGTCTGTCCGTTAGTGCACTTATCCTTCGAGAACCACTTATCCGATTTACGTGATTTTTTAAATTCATACATATGTTTTCTGACCAGGTTATAGATATATATTTTATTGCATCTATAATATATATAAAATGTAACGTATCTCTGTCTGTCTGTCTGTCTGTCCTTTAGTGCGCTTATCACTGGAGAACCACTTATCCGATTTAGGTACTTTTTTTTTAAACATACATATGTTCTCTGGCCAGGTTATAGGCTATATTTTATTACGATAGGTAGCTTAAGGAATGAGCAGTGATGATAATAGTGAATGAAGTCGGAAAAAAGTTTGCCGCTAGCGCGTTCTCTTGCAATACACACCCTAAATCATTAAATATGGAACAATTTTATGTATATATAAAATGCAATGTTTCTCTGTTTGTCTGTCTGTCCATTAGTGCGTTTATCATGCGAAAACAACTTATCCGATTTACGTGTCTATTTTTAAATTCATACATATATTCTTTGGCCAAGTTATATAATAATAATAATCTATATCTATAATAGATAAAATGCAGCGTCTCTGTCCGTTAGCGAGCTTATCATTGGAGAACCACTTGTTCTCTGGCCAGGTTATCTATCTATAATATATATAAAATGCAACGTCTCTCTGACTGTCTGTCTGTCTGTCCGTTAGTGCATTACGTGCTTTTTTTTAAAACATACATATGTTCTCTAACCAGATAAGTATAAATAATGAGAGATAAGGAGAAATAATGGGAGACAAGCAGAGATAAGTCTAGATAATGGGAGTTATGGTGAGATAATAGGAGGTAAGAAGAAATAATGGGAGATAAGGAGAAATATTGCGAGATAACTCGAGATAAGCCTAGATAATGGGAGATAAGATGACATAATGGGAGATAAGGTGAGATAATGGGAGAAATAATGGGAGATAAGGAAAAATAAAGGGAGATGAGCAGAGATATGCCTAGATAATGGAAATTATGTAAAGAAAATGGGAGATAAGGAGAAATAATGGGAAATAAGGGGAAATAATGACAGATATTTTATTACGTTAGGTAATATAAGGAATAAGCAGTGACGATAGTAGTGAATTAAGTTCACGCGAGCGGAGCCGCGGGCACGGCTAGTTATATATATGTTTGAACTCGTGTTTTTACAAGCAAGCATTTGATACCTCACTCGACGACATGGTAAAACTTTTCTTTTTCACTTCCGATTTCACCCCCCAAAACTAACCTCTTAAATCAAAATTTAACTTTCAAAATTACACGGCTCTGATTAGGCCATCAATTCCTATATTAGTGCCAAATTTCAACTTTCTGTGTTAAATAGTTTCGGAGAAAATCAGGTGTGACAAACAGATATACAGATACCGAAGTGATCTTATACCATAAGTGTTCCGTACGGAACACTAAAAAGAGCAGTGAGAGCATCTCAGAATGAAAACACTCCGAAAAACAAATTAAATAACCTGTAATAATATATAAGGTGAAAGTTAGACCGGTAGTTCAAGAATATAAATGATTATTAGATGAATCTATTAAAATGTAATTTAAAATGAATAATTTTTCACCACTCTAATTACAAATCGTTTTGACAAGAATGTTTATAATTTTTTAATAGATATTAAATAGAAACATTTAACATTTCGAATATCGTGTGTTCATTAAAATGAAGGGCAATTTTATCGTTATCCTGTAATTTGCCTAATTATACATTTTTTTACATTATAAACGTATTTTGGAATTTAGATTACGAATATAAAATGAAATTTAGCGGCAAGAATTAGTTCTCGAGATATTTCCAAAAAAAAAACAGCTTCTTTCTTTACGCTTGTAGCTTATTTTGTTTGAATTTTCCCATTTATATTGATGTACTTATACTTAAGTTTTTGATTTCACCACAAAACTCATTATTCTTTTTTTTATACGAATCATAAATAATTTTTTTTAACTTAAGTTAGTTTTTCTACAAATTTCGTTTTGTTAAAACTAAATCGTAATCATCGATAACCATTAGTAAATTCAGTCGTTGTCAAAGTTACAAAAAAACGCTAATTTATTGGTAACTGTAACTCTGTGTTTCCAGTGCTATTACATTTTTTGTAACTTGACAAAGACGCACTGAAATGATGTATTTACGTGTATCTACCATCCATAGAGGAGATTAAAATTTACCAACAGAAGCGGTCGTTGATTCCGGTTCAGGTTCTTCAAAACAAAATTATTTTTAAAAAATCTAAATTTCTTTTAAACAATAAAAGTTTCGTGATATTTAATGAAAACAGGAGGGTAAATTTTGGGGTAATACAAAAAAAGCAGTATTTGGACCTTTTTCAAAAAGGAAGTACCATCAAATTTCGTTCTCATGTTCATAATCTATAGCCAAAATCATAAAATTTGCAGAAGCACAAAACAACTATAAAATGACCAAATAAAGTAAAGTTCATTTTTCTTACACGTTATCATATACAGGGTTCCCCATATGTATGAAATAATGTTTCCACAGCTTTTATTAATTAGTGTATCAAAAAAATATTTAAATAAAAGTTATAGTGTGTGATACGGCGCACATGCTGACGTTGACAATAAAACGTTTTAAACTGTCAGTTCGAAGAAATTACGCCATCTTGATTTGTTTAAAATGGAGAGCCCTGTATATTATTTTATTTTTGAGTCCTACTAAAAATTCTAAATATTATTTATCTAACATAAAATATGTGTAAATTGAACTGTTTTGGAATAATTGTCATTTGAAATTTAAATACTCTAGGTTTATTTTTAAGGTAACAATTGCTCAAAATGCATACCGTTAACAGCGAAGCAATGACCCAATCTGTCATAAACAGCCTGAACAGAGTTTTGCAGAGAATCCGGGGTGATCTGTGCTACTTCATATTGAATTCTTTGTTGTAAATCTTCTACAGTTTCACGTCGACTTCGGTAAACTTTGGTTTTCAAAGGACTCTATAAAAAAATCGAGTGGCGTAAGGTCGGGAATCCTTGCAGGCCATTCTACAGGACCTCTTCTGCCTATCCATCGATTAGGAAAAATCGCATCCAAATATCTACGAACATTGATTTCATAGTGAAGAGGTGCTCCGTCCTGTTGCTCTCACAGATTCCTCTTAGGGGTATCTAAATTATTTTCATCGGGAAAGAGACCTGCACAAGTTGGAATAACTTGCTCTTGGAGTAACTGTAAATATCGCTGTCCTGTAAGATTTGCATCGATAAAAAAGGGACCAATGATATGACGTCCACAAATCCCTGCCCACACGTTTATCTTTTGTGGTCTTTGAGAATGATTGTCCATTATTCAGTGGGGATTCTCAGTAGACTAGTACCGGCAGTTATGCCGGTTAACTTTTTCACAAAATGTGGCCTCCTCAAAAAAACTAATATTATGAATTAGGTTAGAATCATTATTGATTCGTTCCATCATGACCTCGCAAAACTCAACGCGTCTATCGTAGTCATCTTCAGATAATTCTTGCAATAGAATGGGTTTGTATGGATGTAATTTTTCTTCATTCAATATACTTAAGATACCTTTACTTATGTTGTGGTCTAGGCAAACCTGACGAGTGGCTGTATGGAGATTTTCTGTAATTCCCTATAAAACATCTAACTTTTTATCATCGCTTGTTTTAACTTTTGGAGGTCCAGATTTAAAATTATCCATAACATGACCTGATTGTCTAAATCGTTTTCCAGATTTAGAATGATCCTTAACATGACCTGATTGTTTAAATCGTTTTAATGTTTTGCTAACTACGGATTGGATAATAGGTTCTCGATTCGGATATTCTGCGTTAAAAAGATCACACACCTCCTATTGTGTTCTTTTACGGTCTCCGTAACCAACTATCATTAACAAAGTGATTCTTTCAGTTTGTGTTAAATGTACCATTATGATATTACGCTGAAATTGCAGTTTCACAAAATGCAGCAATAAACGTTTTCGTCAATAAATCATTTTTTGACGGGTTAACTCGTTACCTGACAGTAAATGTTTGACACAAGCCAGCTTAATTTTTTTTTTTAATTTGATCTCCAATAATTTTAAATATCAATAATCCCAAAACAGTTCAATTTAGATATATGGTATGTTAGACAAATAATAACTAGAATTTTTAGCAGGATATACAGGACTTCCAATTTTAAAAAATTTAAGATAGAGTAATTTCTTCGAACCGGCAGTTCAAAACATTTTGTTGTCAACGTCAGCATGTGCGCCGACTAACACCCTATAATTTTATTTAAACATTTTTTTGACACACTGTTTAATAAATGCAGTAGAATCATTATTCCATACATATGGGGCACCCTGTATATATATATATATATATATATATATATATATACATATATATATATATATATATATATATATATATATATATATATATATATATATATATATCGGGTGGCGCATAAGTAACGCTATGATTTATTTAATGAATAATTTTTTCTTTCTGATTTTATTTAACGTTGGCGTTTATTAAAATTTAGAATATAGTTTGGAAATATGTTCACATTATGTTTTGAAGATAATATCTTTCAAATGGTGCCCATTGTTTGCTTCGACCTGACGTGCTCTTTCCAGAGCATTTCCCATAAACTTTTCTTAGAATTTCAGGTCCCAGCGCCCTCACTTCTTCTCGGATATTCGCCTTAATGGATGGTTGGATGGTTCTTGGCTTATTAGCATATACCTTACTCTTTAGGTAACCCCAAAGAAAAAAATCGGGAGCCGTTAAATCAGGCGAACGCGGTGGCCAGTTAAAATCAGAAAAACGCGATATTATTCGATCGGCAAAAATTTCGCGCAGGAGAGCCATAGTTGGACGAGCTGTGTGAGCTGTGGCTCCATCTAGTTGGAACCACAATTCTGGATTGTTCTCTACCTCGGGCCTTAAAAAATTTTCAATCATTGCCCGGTATTGAATGCCATTCACATTAACCGCAACTTGTTCGTCGTTTTCGAAAAAATATGGTCCAATGATCTTTTCTGAAGTTATTCCACACCATACTGTGTATTTAAGTGGGTGCATTTGATGTTCAACAATTATTCTTGGATTTTGGGTGCCCCATATTCTGCAATTTTGTTTATTCACGTGACCATTGAGGTGGAAATGGGCCTCATCGCTCATTATGAGTTTGTGAATAAACTCGTTGTTTTCTAGGCACAATTCTTGCAAACGGCGACTATATTGAATGCGTCTTTGTGCATCATTTGGTTTTAACTCATGAACCAATTGAATCTTATATGGGAAAAGGTGTAAATTATGTAAAATTCTTTGCAAAGACCGCCTAGACATCACCAACTGCTGAGAACGTCGCCTGGTGGAAGTTTCGGGGTTTTCCTCAATACTTGCTTGCACCCGAGCAATGTTCACATCATTTCGAACTGCACGAAGTCTTCCAGCACGCGGAAGATCACAGACAGCCCCTTGTTGCCGAAAACGCTGAACCAATCGGCAAATTGTTGGAGCGCTAGGTGCATTTCGAACATGAAAGAAATTTCGATATGATCTTTGTGTCTGAATAATCGAATGCTGACTTTCATAATAAAATTGAACAACTTTGGTTCTTGGTTCTGTGCTGAGTCTTTCCATCATAAATTTCCTAAGATTTTCAAAGTTACTTCTGAAAAAAAAATTAAAAAAAGACGTTAACAAAAAATGTATTCACTTATCATAACGTTACTTATGCGCCACCCTATGTATATATATATATATATATATATATATATATATATATATATATATATATATATATATATATATATATATATATATATATATATATATATATATATATATATATATATATATATATATATATATATATAAATATATATATATATATATATATATATATATATATATATATAAATATATATGTATATAACAATAATATGCTTTATTTTAAAAGAAAATCAAATTACAATGAACCTAGGTGCACAATTAATTTCAAGAATTTGTGCGTGCATCTATTGAAGAAATTTAAAATTTATAATTTACATTCTTTAACATATGGTACATCACAAAATATGAAACAAATTATAAACAAGTCAGATAATAAATCGATTCAACTATACCAAAGTCAAGAACAAGTCTTCCCTCAATTGAAGTAACCATGTAGTGACCTGTCTCTTTATTTTTGAAAATGGTTTATTTTTAAAGGATCGTGGCATGGCGTTATATATTCTAGGAGCTGTAAAAAGCGAGTTTTTTGTACTGAAGTATATCTTATCCTAGCTGTACTTATGTACTTTTAGTTTTTTCTTATATCTTGTGTTTATTATGTATTCAACGATATTCTTGCCTGCTCTATATCGTGGCATCTATAATGTCCAGTAAGTCCAGGGCTACAATCATTTTTGTAAAGTTTAACTCTAAGAAATTTACCATTATTTACTTCCATTACATTGATGGATTTTAAAATACTGCACCTGACATAAACGAGAAAGCCATCACATTTATTAATAATACTAAAATTATATATATATATATATATATATATATATATATATATATATATATATATATATATATATACATATATATATATATATATATATATATATATATGTACATATATATATATATATATATATATATATATATATATATATATATATATATATATATATATATTATATATATTTACATATATTTACATATATTTACATGTATTTATCGGCCACCTTCCCGCCTTTATAGGGATATTTACCCGTTTTCTTACTATATCTCATTGGGATATATTGACGAGGATGTCATAATCTCCGTCAACGTTACCCAGGTACCGAAACATACAATTTGTGTTTCACGGCACCTTTAAGACAAGATAGTACTACCATGGACGTTATTCCATGTCTGCATTAACTACTACCTAAAGTTATCCACACAAAACCTAGTCGTTTGCCGGAATGCAGGCTCTTAACCCATTACGATATAACATATATATATATATATATATATATATATATATATATATATATATATATATATATATCATCTTGTCAAAAAAAAAACTTCTCAAATGTTAAAAAATATTTTTAGGGCAAATATTTTGTTTTTTAATATTTTAGGGTCCAAGTTCCGGAAAAATAAATATTACAAAAAATTACAATCAAAAGTATTTTACTATTTTAAAAATTTAGCTAGGAAACTTCCACAGGTTACAGAGCTTATAACACGTGATCTAGCTACTTAAAATACATTTTTTGCAATTCGGCTTTATTCGTCAACATAGTCTCCTTCCAAAGCGATACAAGCAGTTTAACGCTTTTCTAACATTTTTATACCTTTCTTGTAGGAGTTGCCTTTGCCTTCAAAATAGGTCTCAATTTCGGCGATAACTTCTTCACTGGAACCAAATCTCTTTCTTGCGAGCATTTTTTTTAGGTCTGCGAATAGGTAATAGTCGCTGGGAGCCAAATATGGAGAATACGGTGAATGACGAAGCAATTCGAATTTCAATTCATTCACTTTTGCCATCGTATCCATTGACCTGTGACACGGTGCATTGTCTTGATGAAAGAGCACTTTTTTGTTGTTCATTTGGGGCCGTTTCTTTTCGATTGCGGCCTTCAAACGCACCAATAACTTTATATAATATTTGCTGTTGATGGTTTTCCCTTCTCAGCAAAGTCGATGAAAATTATTTCATGCGCATCCCAAAATACAGAGGCCCAAACCTTCTCAGCCAATTGTTGTGTCTTTGGTCGCTTCGGGCGGCTTTCACCAGCTGCTGTCCACTCAGCTGACTGCCGATTTGATTCCGATGTGTAGTGGTGGATCTATGTATCCATTGTCATATATCACTTGAAAAAATCCTTTTATGGTGCTTAAAGTGCGCCCAGAATGATCAACACGTTGTTGTTTTTGGTCTATTGTGAGCAAACGCGGTACCCATTTCGAACAGAGCTTTCTCATGCCCAAATGTTCATGCAAAATATGACCAAAACATTCTTTTGATATCTTTAGGGTGTCAGCTATCTCACGCAGTTTCACTTTACGGTCATCCAAAACAATTTTGCGGTATAACCACCTCTTTGGGGCGTCCAGAGCGTTCAGCATCATTTGTGTCTGTACGACGCGTTTAAATGTCCAGGAGCAGAGTCCCCGTAACACTTATCAAGCCATTGCATTGCTTGAACGGTATTTTATCCCATCAAAAAGCAATGTTTTTTCCACACGAAATTCGATTTTTCGATATCGCCACTAAACCCACTGTAACTTGTGAACTAATCGTGGAAATATCATGAAATTTTGACACATATCGTTGGTACTTCCTAAAAATCATATGGATTTTTTGTGTCAGACCAAAAACTTTTCAGCCTACGTTTTAGGTATAATTCTGCTGGGTTTCTCCTATATCCGAGAACTGACTTCTTCGGAACTTAGTACTGAACAATTTCGTATAACATTATATTTTTTAAAATAGTGAGATCCAGTTAGAACGCGCAGCTTACACAGAGTTGTATTAAAGTTTTGTTATAATATAAGGCTATATTTCATGTTCAGATAACTACAAGGCTAGTCTTTATTTTTAGTGTTCCGTACGGAACACTTATAAGATGACTTCGGTGTCTGTCCGTCTGTCTGTCACACCCGATTTTCTCCGAAACTATTTGTCATAGAAAGTTGAAATTTGGTAATAATTGATGGCCTCATCAGAGAGAGCCATGTAGTTTTGAAAGTTAAATTTTGACTTAAGGGGTTAGTTTTGGGGGGTAAAATCGGAAGTGAAAAAATATTTTTTACTAGGTCCTCGAGTGTTGTGCCAAATGAAAGCTTGTGAAAACACGAGTAAAAAATATATATTTTCTTTGTATTATTTTTAAAAAAATCGCGAAAAATCGCTGTCCACCCGCCTTATCTCGAAAAGTGCTTATCAAAAAATTTTGAAAAAATTCTAGAATATTCTCCACGGGGTGTAGATTGAACGAAAATTATCACGAATGCATTACCTTTAATAATTTATCTGGTATATAAAAAAAAACAAACATTTCAAGGTCATCAGTTTTCAGAAAAGATTGGAAACAAACTTTGATGAAAACTGATTTGGGGTGTGTTTTGTGAAGTCACTGATCATTTTATACCTCCGTAACAAAATTTTTTATTTTAAAAGCAATCAACGTAAGGAACACTAATTGCGCAAGTTCAACTTGTACTTCACCGCTAATTTATTTTAAGTTGCGAAGAATAAACTTTCCTTTAAAAGTTTACCGAATAAAGATTTTGAGTTTGTTACCTTTGAACCTGATAGATGTGTATGGCCTGTTTTCGACAGATTAGTCGTTAGCATGTAACTGACATACAAATAATTGTGTTTTGAGATTAAAAATGTTTAACTCAAATAATTAAACGACTACATAAAAAACCAACAGTTTCTTTTCGTTCTGATTTTATTTATGTGGAATTTGTTAGTCTCTCGTTGATTATTATAAATAATAAAAACATACATTACATTTACTGACCTAACCTGTTACATAAATTGAGTGGTCATCTGCCTCTGTAATTTCTCCATCTACTGAAGCAATTTTCCCATTGGAGTCACGTCATGTTAACATCGAAATAGTTTTCAAACGATTTTTAAATAACTTTTATTGCTAAAATACGAGCAAGAACTAGCGAATGTAATAAAGACCTGAAGTAAAAATAACTAGAGGTCGGTCGAAATTCAAAAGGGCACCATCTTTTAAATAGGTATCCACCTTGAAAGAAAATAAACACATCTACTCTTTCGAAAGCGAATATTTCATGTGTGGTAAATTGGCAAAAATAAGCCCTCATTAATTATTTCTTCTCTTGTTAAAGGAAAGTATTGTATATTGATGAGATAACTCTCGTACGAAACGAAACATCAACTTCAAATTATACACATATATTACTTGAAGTAGTGAGAGTAACGTATGGTTTTTGACCGAAGTTGCTTCAGGTAAAGAAGGTGAAAGAATAAGGGTCGATACATTTTCTATAGTTTCTATAGTACTATGAGAATTGTTTTTGTTACTTCTCTTGTTAAAGGAAAGTACATATTATATTCGTGAACAGATCACATTCTAAGATTTTTGCATTTTTTTTTACATTTCAGGGTACTTACACCACGTAGTATCCCATTTTTCGTTGGTCTATCTGTGTAGGCCCTTATTTTCACTAGTCGTCTATATCTAGTAATAATAACACTATGCAACAAAAAAAATGTTTTTTTTTTCACTGGGTTTACCGTATGAAATACTGATTCTTCACCGCTAACTCAATTGAAATTGATTAACAAAATAGTCATATCACGTCAGGTTTCATAGAGAAAAGATTTTATTGATTTATTCAAAAATAAGCTAAATTAAGGACAAAAATTTTTATTTTTCATTACAAAACTCGACTGGCTTTTCTCTTGTAGTCAGTCCTCGCAGTATTCTTCGGAAGACACCAATAGAAGACTGCCAGCATGGCTGGTTCCCATTTACCTTGATAACGCTTCTCAAGCTCAGTTATGTCTTGGCGAAAGCGTTCTCCATGTTCATCGCTAACCGAGCCCATGTTTTCCGGAAAGAAACTCAAATAGGAGTGTAGAAAATGTATTTTTAATGACATATTGCATCCTAGTTCATGATAAGCATCCAGCATTAATTTTATTTTTTCATAGAAATCAAATGATTTGTGGTTGCCGGGGAAATTTTGCGTGACATCAATAATAGCCAACCATGCCTTTTTTTCTATGGAACTTAGACTGGATAGAAAAGAGGAATCATAAATTAATTTTCTTATATAGGCCCATTCCTATTCCTTCTTCATTTTAGCATCACGGAGCCCAGGAAATTTATTTTTGAGAAACTAAAATCCGGGTCCATCCTTACGTAATGTTTTGACAAAATTTTTGATTAAACCAAGTTTAATGTACAGGGTGGTCCAAATTGGACATTTTTAAACGTAAACCCCTTTATCTAAAAGAGATAGACGAAAAGTGATGTCGGTGTCTGAGGTTCAATTTTTATGATAATTACAATGGTGAGAACCCCATATCGATATCTAGTACCGTTTCGGATATACAGGGTGTTTTTCAAAAATCTGCATTTTGGGAAAAATGTTTGTAATTCTTTTCCTATTGAAAATCTTTGATTTCTGTAAAAACATCCTTGAAGCACTTTTTCACGTGGATTTCAACAGTGTGAGTTACATTTTTTTACAACTAATATTTTAATAGTTATTAACGCAAAAATATATTTTTTAAATGGGATACCCTGTATATTTTCCCTTATCCGAATAGAGCTTTAAATTACCATTCTAAAAATGTAGCACACTTTATATTTTGCTTAAATCTACTTCAAAATATAAAGGTTTTCAGTTTTTACGCGAGTTTTAAATCCACATTTTGTGAAGTAGGCTTTGGACGCAGCGGCTATATGGTTTAACTCAATTGTTTACTCATAGTTGTCAAATTTTACTTCAGGATCAGTTATTGAATTGTCAAATAAATCGCAATGAAGTTTGAAAATTACGAAAAATGGGATATGATAGTGTGTTTCATACAAATCGGAGAAAATTCGGAAGCGGCAAGTAATTTGTACCACCAACGGTATCCAGAGAGGCGTCAACCCTTCAAGGATATATGCGCTTGATTGCGACATAACCTAGTTAATAGTGGTCAGTTTGAAAAGAAACGACCAAAAATTATGCATCAAACAGAGATAAGGAATTAGAAGAAATAGTAATTTTAGGAAATAATCCCAACACTTCAACCCGACAGTTAAAAGAATCCACTAGACTACCAAGAACTAACGTAAGTCGTACTTTGAAAAATCACAAATTCAGGCCATATAGAACAAGAAAAGTTCATCACCTCAGAGACGGAGATTTTCAACGGCGTATGGATTTTTGCCAACGGTTTCTGGAGAATTGTAACCATGTTCCGAATTTTTCATTAAATTGCATATGGACAGACGAAGTTTATAAAAGCAATGCAGGTATTTTTAACCGTACAATTCTTATACGTAGGCACAAGAAAATCCTCATTTAGTTGTGGAGCAAAGAAATCAAGGCAGATTTGGATTTAATGTGTGGGCAGGAATTTTTAAAGGCAGGGTTATAGGTCCATTTATTTACGAAGAAACGCTCACCTCTCAGAAATATTTAGAAATTTTAAGGCAGCAAATAGAACCTCTTATTGATGAACTGCCGTTAATGGACCTTAAAAATATATTTTTTCAACACGACGGGGCACCCCCTCATAACGCTGCAGTTATCAGTAATTATTTATCGGCTAATTTCGACAATAACTGGATAGCCAACCAAGGTCCGAACCCATGGACTTTTCTATCTCTGGGGAAGATTGAAAGACCTAATTTTTAAATTGCCGGCAAACATCAGGCAAGAGTTAGAAGTCGCAGTGATACAAAGTTTTGCAGCTCTCACTACTCTTGAGCTATTCAACTCGGTAACAAGTGTCCAGAAAAGGTGCCACCTATGTGTAAATGAAACTGGTCGACATTTCGAACATCTCTTGTTATGTTTTAGTTTGCTCCACTCGAAATAAATTGTTTTATTGTTGTTTTGTTTTTTTTCTACATAGTTTAAAGTACTACAGCATTTAGGAAATTTGATTGTAGTTATCACTCTTAGAGTTACGATTTGACTGCTATCGGTAAATAATTGATATTGCCGCTCCGTCCAAAGCGTACTTCACAAAATGTGCATTTAAAACTCGCGTAAAAACTGAAAACCTTTATATTTTGAAGTAGATTTAAGCAAAATATAAAGTGTGCTATATGTTTCGAATGGCAATTTAAAGCTCTATTCGGATATAAAATATACAGGGTATCTGATTTGAAAAAATATATTTTTGCAATAATAACTAACACAAATAATAAATAATAACGGACACAAAAAAATGTTCTCTTAACCAAATAAAAAACAATAAAAAATAAACGCCTTGTCTCATTTTTCTCTGACGAGTATCGCTGTTGCGTTTCCCAATCACGCCCTCTGACGCCCATGCGAAAAAGAGCTCACGCTTAAACAAAAAATTGAGATTGTTGAAATTCACAGTAAGGAAAAGTTAAGTGTAAGGGACTTATCCAAGCGTTTTAACATCGGTAAAACACAAGCTGCTGATATAATTAAACATAAATAAATCTTTATAAACAAGTGGATGTCGAACAGCAATTTGAATGAAAAAAGAAGCTTTTTGACTGGTGATGATATCAAAATTGACAAGTTGTGTTATAACTAATTTATAGCAGCTCGCCATAAGGGGATTCCTTTGACAGGTATGCACATGAATTATTCTTTTTTAAATAAGGTTTTCTAGAATTATTGCTTTGGTTTACTTTTCATATCAATTCAAAGAATGGATAAAAGGAGTGAGAGAATCAGTACGCTTATCGTGACAAAAATGCAAAAAATTATTGTTAATGTTTTTTTTCAGGTCCACTAATACGATGCAAAGCAAAAGAAATAGCTGAGTTTCTGGGACATTCTACATTCAGTGCTTCTTCTGGTTAGCTTAATAAATTTGGAAACCACCACAACATAAGTTTTAAAGCAATTTCAGGAGAAGGAGCCTCGGTTATTGCTGAAGATGTTTCATCATTCTAGGAAAAATGCCCTTCTTTAATTAAGGGATATTCACCGAGAGACATCGATAATGCCGATGAGACAGGCCTGTACTTTAGAGCTCTACCCAACAAAACGCTAACAGTAAAAAAAGAAAATGTGTTGGTGGTTTACAATTTTGCATTGTGCAAGTATGGCGGGAGAAAAAGAAAAACTCGTAGTCATTGGTGAGGCAGCTAAACCCAGAGCATTTAAAAATGTTAACATAAACAACCTACCTTTAACTTGGAAATATAATGAGAAAGCTTGGATGATAGGAGAAATTATGACAAAGTGGTTGCAAGATATTGATTCGAAAATGACAAAAGAAAAAAGAAACATTTGGTTATTTTTAGACAATGCAGGATCTCATCCAAAAGACGTCCGCTTAAAAAATATAAAAATGTTGTTTCTGCCCTCTAACTGTACATCAGCTTGTCAACCACTTGACCAGGGAATTATAAAAATCTAAGTAATCTAATACTAAAACACCTGATAGTAAACATTGAGACTACTGGTACAGGTTTTAGTTAGTAACCAAAGAAACAGTTAAAAATTGCTTTCGTAAAGCGGGATATAAGCATGAAAATATGCAAAGTGAAGACTAGTTAACTGAGGCTATTACATCTGTTCTAGAAGGTGACTAGGCTGTTACATCTGATCTAGAAGATGACTTACCACTTAACGTATATAACGCAGATATCCTCAAAAATAAGAATTTGTTGAAGTTGACTGATAACGAAAACCTTAATAATTTTTTTAAACATAGATGAAAATGTATATGTTGAAAATCCAGATTCAGAACAAGAAATTGAAAATCCAGTTGAAATACAAGGACTTTCCGTACTCCAGTACTAACAGATGCTATCCCAAATTATGGTGAAGCTATTAGTCTAAGTCTTTAGAGCTTCTTTCCAAATTAGGAATACGATTTGTGGACGCCATTTTAAAGAAAAAGAGGAGACAAACAACAATATATGAATTTTTGCATCATTAAAGTGACCTTTCGTATAACTCTATCCTATTATATTTTATATGTGTCTAAAGGTAACAAATCTTTGTTTTTTGTTTATTTTAAAAATATGTACATAAGTATACGTTTTAAATGTCCCAAATTCTTTAATTGCAGTTTTCTTTAAAAAACGATTTTTTTTTTGTATTTCTTTTAAGCGGACACCCCTCTTGAACGGACACTTTCGGTCGGTCCCGTTGGTGTCCGCCCAAGGGAGATTTCATTGTATTTGATTTTTTCTAAAATAAGTTTTAAAATGTCACAGGTTCTTCTAAATGAACACCGTACGCTACAGACAAAGATGGAAATATGTTGCCGTTATGGTGTAAAACTGCCTTTAAATTTTGTTTTGATCCATCAATAAATAGTCTCCACTCTTCTGGCGAATGATGGTGGCCTAGCGCTGAGCTTAAACCGTTAATATCATTACAAAAAACTAAACTATCTGCTTTTGAATAACAGGTAGTTAAGGAGCTGTGACGGTTTCAATAAGCTGTAATTTTAACGTCAGTCTGTAAAAGATTCCACTGTTTTAATCTCGATCCTAATATTTCAGATTTTTCTTTGGTCAAATCTAAATCTCTAACAATTTCGTTTAGTTCTAATTAATCAAATGTGGTTCTGATGCAATAGTTGGATCTTGAAATAGCTCTCCACTAGAAGTAATGGGTTCCCTTTTTCCTTCTATAGAACTCGATGAACTTGATGGGCTTAAAGGTCGGTTCGGTACAGGAATTTTAGGAGAATAAGGTAGCAGCATTGACACTGATGATACATTTACATATTTCACGGAATTTTTTGTTTGTTTAGCAAAACACTTGTCAAACAGAAATAACAATCGTCTGTATGGTTCTTGGATTCACTCCACTACATTGGTACCCCAAAAGGCATTTCTTTTATAGTACCATTGTACCAACCCGTCAAATATTTATAACATTTCAAACAACACACTCGGGGCACTCACGATTTATCTTAATTTTCCATTGCGGTCTTAAAATAAGCATAACACTTTTGAAGCAGCGAGGAAATTGTCTTTTTTTTTTTTCACTTTTAGGGGTAAATTTACCACAAACGTAACAAAACAAACTAGGCGAATTGACCCAAACGCGTAGCATTTTGTATATTTAGCACTAATTTAAATGTTTTGGTCACATTTATACACGCAAAAGTAATATTTTTATAACTAACCTCAAACAAGTGATAAAACAAATTACTAGTTTTCTATGTTATGAGATGTAATGTCGAATAAAACTTTTTTTTTGTATACTAGATGTACTTAATACGAATCGCTATTCGAGATGTCGGTACATTTTTTAGCGTGTATAGTCAGATCTGGTGCTACTGACGCGCCTTTGAAAAGTTGCATTTCAGAGAACAAATAAAAAAAAATGTCATATTTATTGATTCAGCCCGCAGTCTTCAAAATGAGTGCGATTTCTGAAAATATTCGCATATTTCGCAATTTTACTACAATAGAAGGAAAACTGTTATTCAGACTGTAAATAGGTTTGTGCTATTTACGAATAAAATACTTTATCAAAAACAACAGCTAAGATATGCCCTCTCACTATCATTTTGGAAATTTCTATGTCAAAGGTGTATCTCGCTCTAATCAAAATCTGAAAAAGTCAATGAAAAAGTTGAGCAAGACTGGCACATAAGCGATTATGACATCACTAGATACCTAAACATCCATCCCCAGTTTTAAACCATTTAGAGAAAGCTGGTTACAAAAAAGCTCAATGTTTGAGGCCACATAATTTATTGGTGAGAAATTTAATTGACCGAATTTCCATCTGAGAAACGTTGAAACGGAACGAAAACGATCCATTTTTAAATTAATTACAGGCGATGAAAAATAGACCACATACGATAATAATGTACGAAACATATCGACATTTATTTATGTCTTAATTATTTGCAACTTCGTCACAAATAGCTCAACTTAAGTTATTCTTTAGTGTGCTAAAGTCAAATTTAGTACCCATTAAAGAACTACGTGTCTGCAATAGAAGTAGTGTATACATCAGTTCGACGACTTTTTTCCCATTCTTAGAATACTTAAAAGGTTGGAAACGTCATTGCCATATCTATTTCCTCATTCAATTTTTAACATTCTATAAACATGTGACAAGTATGTATGTAATGAACACAATAAGTTCATGTATTAGGTGCATATATGTTTCTCTTATCAGAAAATGATAACTAATTCCTCTGAAATCGCTATTATTACATTTAAATGGTCATAAATACATGTCTCCTCGACATTGTTCAAAATCTTGCCTTTATCGAGAATCCTGACCGACTCGCTAAGCTGAAGCTGCGGGCTCTGGAATAGTAAAAAATGGGTACAATTCTTGTGGAGGGAAGGCGTTCACATGGAAGGGTTTTATCGTAGTCTTGCGTCCAAGGAGGAAAACGATAACTTTTATTTTTGGAGATGTGAAGTTCAGTATGTATTAAAACTCTATTGATTCTATAAAAATTTGACTCCCTAAGGAGAGTTAAAGGAGAATTATTTGATTTTTACTGATAATAAACAAGTTTCTTAGTTTTAACGATGTCAGATACGTCCGTTTCATATACAGAATTTTACCTTTAAGAAGTGATATGAGGGTCATAATATCTTGATGGAAGCTTTATCGCTCAGCACAACCCTTGGCTCTAGGTTAGGAACAATTAGCTCTTAAAATCTTTTCACATAATTTCTCGCAAATTTACTTATAAAGATGGGAACAGGAGAAGAGCTTATTAAAAATAAATGGATCGGAATTTTTTAAAAATTTCAACTTTAGAAAGGAACATTTTTTTTATTATGTTTCGACTGTCTCAAGCACTAGATATAGGACAATGACAATTGACAAGTAAAATTTTTACAAACTGGATGTAATTTACTAAGGAATCTTTTTATTAATCTTTTTAAACATTCTTATGTCTCTCCAAAATCTTTACAGCTTGCAGATGTTCTCTCAGCATTTTCTAGAATTGGGTCCTAAGCATGATTACAAGGAGGTGCCATTTTCTTTTTACAGAATATTCATATCTGAGAGGTTTATAATAAAATATTAATACATACAAGGGCAATAAAGTGTCACTTTTTTCATGCCGGCTAAGGTACGGGTACAAACTTTAAAATAAGTTAGTTTCTTTCTCGCCAAAAAATATGAATTACTTGATGCATCTTTTTAATTTATAATTAACTTATGAACTTCGTTTTTATTATATTTTTTTGTAATATATATGATATTATGTGGGAACTACCCTTAAATTTTATTAAAAATATTCAGAATATTATACACATTTTCAGCCATTTATAATTATTTTTCGGAAAAAATGCTAATCAAAGAGCTAACCGTAAGTTTTTCTTTTACTGCAATTTTCTAATTACAATCGTAATAAAGATATCATTGTCTATATTGAAGGATTTTTTAAACTAAATAGTCACTTTGCCAAATATAATCTTGTACAACTATATAATAACCTAATACTACATTAGTATGTTATGTCTATTTTTTTACCGTTTTATTCCTTTGCAAGAGGACACTTTCGCGACAGAAATAATGAGCGTCAATAACCGTATTAAACGGGACCGAGAGTTGAAATTTTAATTGCCTGTTTAAGTAGATCGAAGGTTAAAGATTTAAAATTAACTATGGGATGTACATGACCGCATTAAAATTAATTAAAAAATTAAAATACATTATTTAATTTTTATATAGTCTTTATTTATTTATGGTGTGCAAAAAACTCGACTCAAACTATTTGGCTACATTTACCACGGATCCTAGAATTTAGTGTTCATATATATTTATGAATTTTAGTATCATTTAATTTAATTTATATAGGCTAAAAATTGAATAAAAAACGATAATTTAATTCTGTAAACAAATTATAATTATAACACATTTATTAGTCATCTATATGTATTTTTGGATATTCAACAAATCTAGTGAATATCGACAATATTTCACGCATCTATATCTATGATACATCTTTAGAAGGTGTACTATCTATTACATATTAGGAGTATATCCATCTATGACATAATAACGTCTTTATCCATCCCATAGAGGTATATTTAACAAAATATCTTCTCTTTATAAGGTGCGGTTATAAACCAAAAACTACTATGGATGTTTTATTTTTTAGGAGTCCACTTTACAGGAAGCGTACACCAGTGTTGTCGACAACCAAGTTTGCGCCACTCCAGGCCTCTATTCTGGTGAAAATAGTATCTGTTTGGAAAGCAAAACCGGCGCTTCAGCTTGTGAAAACAGTGATGGAGGTGCGCCACTGGTGATTGAAGACGTAGTCGTTGGTCTTAATTCTGATGGACCTAGTAGTTTTGTTAGTTGTCCTCAACCAAACAAATATGTCAAGGTGACACCTTACTTAGAATGGATCAAAGAAAATAGTGACCTTAAATAAATGCTAAAATATTTTATTTTTCTTTCTAATTCCATAACATACCTCATGCTTTTTACTGATTAAAATGATAGAAATGGGAAACAAGGAGAACAAGGATTGAAAATAGGAGCAAGAGAAAAGAAAAATTAAACAAATTTGAAGTTTAAGAATTAAATTTATTGATAAAAAACAAAATCTATATTTTCTATTACCCCCCTTAGCCCTTATTACTGCTTCCAGTCGGTTTTTCATGGAGGGGGTGAGCTTTTTCATCACTGCCTGTGGGATTCTTCCCCACTCTTCTGCCACCGCAACCTTTAAGTCCTTCAGCGATGCAACTGGTGGATTTCTAACTCGAACCCTTCTTTTGAGTTCATCCCACATGTGCTCGATTGGATTGAGGTCGGGACTCCGCGCAGACCAGTATGAACATTTGGGCATGAGAAAGCTCTGTTCGAAATGGGTTTGCTCACAATGAACCAAAAACAACAACGTGTTGAAGATTCTGAGCACTGTTTGGACTTGTTTAAGCGCAATAAAAAGGATTTTTTCATGCGATATGTGACAATGGATGAAACATGGATCCACCACTACACACCGGAATCAAATCGGCAGTCAGCTGAGTGGACAGCAACCGGTGAAAGCCGTCCGAAGCGATCAAAGACACAACAGTCGGCTGAGAAAGTTTTGACCTCTGTATTTTGGAATGCGCATGGAATAATTTTCATCGACTATGCTGAGAAGAGAAAAACCATAAATAGTAAATATTATATAAAGTTATTGGTGCATTTGAAGACAGAAATCGCAAAGAAACGGCCCCAAATGAACAAAAAAAAGTACTCTTTCATCAAAACAATGCACCGTGTCACAAGTCAATGGTTACGATGGCAAAATTGCACGAATTGAAGTTCAAATTGCTTCCTCATCAACCGTATTCTCCTGATTTGGCCCCCATCGACTATTATCTATTCGCAGACATCAAAAAAATGCGCGCGGGAAAGAGATTTGACTCTAATGAAGAAGTTATCGCCGAAACCGAGGCCTATTTTGAAGGCAAAGACAAATCCTTCTACAAGAAAGGTATAAAAATGTTAGAAAAGCGTTGAACTGTTTGTATCGCTCCTGAAGGAGACTATATTGATAAGTCGAATTTTACAAAAAAAAATGTGTTTTAAGTAGCTAGACCAAAAACTGTTTAGCCTAGTTGTTATTTATATTATTCAGAATTGTAGTTTTTCATTAAGAATACCTTTCTAAACCTTAAAATTTCCAGAAGGATATTTAAGCTGAGACAATATATTTACCTAACAAAAGTATTTATTAAGTAACCAAATATACCCAATAGGAAAGTTTTCAAAAAACTGTTTTAAAAAGTGCCAATCTAAAATTATACTTTATACGGTTTAGAAAAATTGTATAAAAACTTTTTATTGAATGCTATTAGCAATTCGATTAAGAAATAATGGATATATTTGACAGACGACAATTTCATTTTAAGCGGCCCATATACGGTCAATATTATTGTGCAATATGGATTGTACAATATTTTGACAGCTGCCTATAGACGTTCAATATTATTGCACAATAATTGGGTTTGTACAATAAATAGAATCATATGGAGGCATATTGATGGTTGAGCAATATTTTGCGCAATCACCAGTACAGACATACAATGTACTTGGCAATATTGTCAGTCCCCGCCGGTATTGTGAAGTGAAGTCATGTTGAGTGACAATGACCTCGGATGTTTAATTGCTGTGGGCGTTATTAGTGCGAAAAAAAAGAAAAAGAAGACACGAAGGAAATGGGCCAAACAGTGGTTTATTGATAGGGAGAAGTACACCCACGAAAAATTACTCAATGAACTCAGAATGTGTGAACCGAATGATTTTCGCAACTTTTTACGCATGGACGGTAAATTATTCGATGAACTCCTTGCTTTAGTTATTCCTAAAAATGAGAAACAGGACACTGCCATGCGCGATGCTATTCCTGCAAGTCAACGTTTGTCTATAACCTTACGGTACCTCGCAACCGGGAATACCTTTGAAGACATGAGGTTTTTTAACTGCTGTTTCACCTCAGTCAATAGGTTGCATTGTTATGGAAACTTGCACTGCTCTGATCAACTGTCTTAAGGAATACATAAAGGTAAGCACTTTATTTAACAAAATTTATTTATTTTGGTACATTGATATATTTGACATTTATATTGACAATTTATTGAAGCAATTTATTTGACAATTTATTTGGCATGAATTTGGAAAATATCTGGAAAATAACTTCATTATTGAAAAGTAGCAAAATAGGTGCTTGTGTTTTGCGAAGGGTATTCTGTCGTGGAATCATACTGACCGTATGCAGGGATATTGAGAGGGATTGTAGGGAGGGACTGAACACTGTATGGGGTGGACGCGCGTGTGGCGTTAATTTCCACCGAACTACGATATTTGTCCCTCGAATATAATATCATTGATGGCCTTCTTTGCAAACAACTGCTGTTGCCATTTTTCGGAGTTCGACTACCCAAGCTGCAGATATTTTATCGTAATCATCTGGTGGTTGCTCAAGGCGCTTGCAAGCCAGTTTCACCAACTCCTCATGCGGATCTCCTTTTTTGTCCTTTTTCTTGGGAGGTCCATTTTGAGCCTGGAAAAAATGAAAACCATGAAATTTTCCGTCGCCTTGAAATATTTTTATTTTCTGTTTTGCAGATACCAAAGTCAGAAGAAGAATGGAAAGAAATTGCGCGAGATTTCAATAATCAATGGAATTTTCCAAACTGCCTGAGAGCGATCGATGGGAAACATATTGCAATAAAAGAAACCCTACAAATCAGGAGCACTTTACTTCAACTATAAAAAAATCTTCAGTATTGTGATGATGGCAGTAGCAAATGCGAATTACGAGTTCATCATGGTTGATGTGGGTATCAATGGGCGAATATCAGACGGCGGTGTACTTAGTTACACGAAGTTCGGGAAAGCACTTTCACATAATACAATTGGAATTCCGGAACCTGCACAACTGCCGAATAGTCAGAAAGTATTGCCATTCGTTTTCTTGGGCGATGACGCTTTTGCAATGACAGAAAATTTAATGAAACCCTACCCTCGAGCAGCATTAAATTTGGAGAGGAAAGTTCTCAACTATCGATTAAGTCGTACACGTCGTGTGGTCGAAAATACCTTTGGCATTTTGGTCAGCAGATTTGGTGTACTACAGAATATTATACGATTTTCTCCAGAAAATGCTCGAACAATTGTCGTGGCGTGTTGTTATTTACACAACTTTTTACGAAAACGCCAGCCGCGAGCTTACGTTACTAGGAATTATGTAGATAGTGAGGATTTGCAGGCTGGCGTTGTCACAAGCGGAACATGGAGGGATGTTTTCAATGAGACAACACCGTTTCAGCCAACATCAAAAGTGCTTCAACAAGTGCTAAGGTGGTTAGAGATACCTATTGTAATTTCTTTAACAATGAAGGCCAGGTTTCATGGCAATGGAAGATAGTAGACTCAACTACCTCTACCAACAATTAAAAGTTATATTTTTAAAAAAGGGAAATGAAATAGTAAAAATGTAAAGTGAAAAAGTTGTGTCACCATAATTATGTTGGAATTGCAATAAAAATGATTTAGCATAAATGATGAACATGAAATAATTAGTTAACGAAATAGAAATAAATAAAAAAACATTATACGATGAAAATGTAGTTATAATCTATCTATACTCGTATAATAATTGCTGTAATATGTATGTATGTATGTACGTATGTGTGTATCTTGTGAATATAATAAACTACTTACTGCGCCTTCGCCGGTTTCAATTGCATTGCCACTATCCAGAGCCAGAGTCGTTGATCCAGTGTCCTCAGCTATGTTCATCGTGCTGATTGACGCGGTTGGTGTTTCTTGAGATTGAAGAAACCTCATTTCTTCAAAGTACCATAGTGAAGGTTCAACATCCTCTGCACCTGCACCACTCTTTTCAGCATCACGAATTTGCTTCTTTCCGGAAGTTTGTCCGCAAAGAATTTACTTTTTTGACAACATCTTGCTTCTCGGCATCCGGGTATTTTTCGCGATATTTCTTTACCAGCACGTCATATTGCTCACCTTTTTTAACGCGATTAGTATAATCTTTGCATTTAACATCCCATAGAATCGGAAGTCCGTGGTAAACTTCGATAAATTCCTAAATGAACTGTTTATCCAATGTTTTATCTGCCATCACGAAGCGTTGGCTACCACCTGTTGATACCGACTAACGGGATATTGCACAATTCTGCCCACAGACGGCACAGTATTTTCCAGGTTGCGCAATATATTTCAACAAATTTTGATTTCATACAATCTATTGCACAACCTTTCAATACTGTCTACACACGTTCAATTATATTGCACAAACCCAATTATTGCGCAATAATATTGATCGTCTATGGGCCGCTTTATACAGGAGACAAATGTACAAAAAAATGAACTCAAGTAGAAGTCCTATTGAAATTTAGTCATGACGCAATTTTAAATAATTTCGAAGGGTTATAGGTGCCTTATTGTTTATCTTTCATGTGGGCTATACTTAGTGCTATCACATGGTAAATGGTAACAAATAATACAGGAGAAAATAACTTTACGGTCAGAAAAAAGCATTTGTTCTACTTTGTGACAATATTTGTAACATTTTTGACAGATGAACTTTTTCAATAGATAATTTTAAAAAATATCGCAACATATTTAAAATTATCACTTCAAGTATCATTGTATCTAGTATTAAGTGACGAAAAAAAAATAGTTAATTGCTTATCTCATATATATATATATATATATATATATATATATATATATATATATATATATATATATATATATATATATATATATATACATATATATATATATATACATATATATATATATATATATATATATATATATATATATATATATATATATATATATATATATATATATATATATATATATACATATATATATGTATATATATATATATATATATATATATATATATATATATATATATATATATATATATATATATATATATATATATATATATATATATATATATATATATATATATATATATATATATATACATATATATATATATATATATATATATATATATATATATATATATATATATACATATATTTTTATATATATGGGATATATTTAGATATACGTACATAATTTTTTATCAACCTCTCCATTCCAGAACGTATCAGTTATATTTAATACATTTAAATCAAATTTCCAAAAAAAAATTAAAATATATTTTATTTGGCCTCTTTATCGCCGTTATCTCCTAAAATTTATTACAAAATACTTTGAAAATGTAAGGTTTTTTTATAGCTATAGTTAAATTTTTAGGATGTATATTCTCTCTCTCAATCATTTCACCCCAATAGGAGTATCGGTGACACTATGCAGTTGCTGCCTTAACAGTCAATCTCCAGGCATCTCGATCCTACGCGACTTGACTTGACTCGTGCATACCCATCCCAAGGAGAGATCTTACTTGGTCGGACCATCTTGTCGGAGACCGTCCCTTTGATCTTTTACCTTCTACCTTCCCCGTTACTACAAGCTTTTCCATGGCATCCACTTTCCTCATAATGTGATCAAAATATTTAAGGTACTGTCTATTAATTCTGTTTGTTGCTATGGGTAATATAAGGCTGGATAGCAATCTTGACTCTGTATTTTTTGTGACAGCTGGATCTTTCCAGATCTTAGTGAGTTTGATGGTCGAGTTTCTAGCCATTGCCAAACGTCTTCTTAATTCCTTTTCACAACCATCATTGTTAGTTATGACGGATCCCAAATAGTTGAAATGGTCTACAACAATGAAACCAGCAATTTTATTTATGTGTGACAGATCTTCATTACGACTAACAATCATTACTTTGGTCTTCGCTCTATTAATTGTCAATCCAAAGTTTTTGCTAGTGATTTCCAGGCGCTCTATAATTGATTCTAGGTCTTGTATTGAAGTTGCAAGTATAATAGTATGATCCGCATATCTAAGGTTACTTAGCTTTTTTCCACCGATTATCACACCCCCACTCCAGCCATCCAAAACAGAACTCATTATATGTTTACTATATATGTTAAAAATTAAAGGTGACAGAATACAGCCCTGTCTGACGCCGGCTTCTATGATAAAGGGATCGGAAAAAGAATTATTCAGTTTAATTCTGCCATTTGTGTTCTCATACAAAGATCGGATAACATTTACAAGATGTATAGATGTTCTCATGCTGATTAGAATCGACCAGAGTTTGTTCCATTGTATGCAGTCGAAAGCCTTAGAGTGGTCTATAAAACAAATATAAGTTATTTGGAATTCCCTGACTTTTTCTTTTATCTGGCGTATGTTGAGAATTTGTTCTCTAGTCCCTCTTCCTGGAATGAAGCCTGTTTGTTCAGTAGATATTTGCGGCAGCAGAAAAGTTTTGAGTCTTTCATTTAGGATCCAGAGCAGCGTGTGACACTAGAGCGATTGTTCTATAGTTGCTGCAATCCAAAGGGGATCCTTTCTTATGCAAGGGTATAAACACAACTTCACACCAGTCTTTCGGCCATCTTCCAGTCTTCCATACCTCATTACACAGTTGATGTAGCATAGTCACGGCGGTTTCTCCCATCATCTTGATTATTTCCGTCAGTATCCGCTGCTTTTCTATTCTTTAACCTTTGAATAGCCTTCCTGACTTCCCACTTAAGAATACATGGCTCTTGTTCTTCTGCGGCTTCTTTGTCGACACTGAGGTCACCCATTAATTGAGCCACAAAAAGTTCTTTACAGTAATCATTCCAAACGTCAATGATTCCAGGCATGTCGATGACTGTTCTACCTTCCTTATCTCCGATTATTTGTGTTTTAGGTTTGAATTCTTTCGATAAGTATTTATATTAGTAAATACTAAATATTGGATTTTATGGAGCATCCGTTATATCATCATTATAGATGAAAAACGTATGTACTGTGTTAAACAAATTACTATATTAAAAACTTTCTTTTAGCGCGACCACGGCTTCGTAATTGTTGCGACAATATAAAACGCTAGTTCTTGCATTTTATAATATAGACTACGAAACTTCGATCACGCTGAAAGAAAGTTTTTTAATATAGTGGCTTGTTTAACACAGTAAATACTTTTTTCATTTATAATTGTATTTCTAGTTATTGAAGGCATTCTTTGAATTCAGAAAATTTAAATTAACAAATACCATGCCGAAAATTCCTAAAGTCTCCTGTCAACACTTAAAGGAAAATTTAAGGAGGAATGAATAATATTCTGACATAGTAATTCTTAAGAGATAGAGAAAGATATATGCGAATTTTCTTAAAATGTTACACCAAACCAGAAACCTAACATAACCCTTTTTACTGAAAATGATTCCAGCGAGCTTGGTATTCATTATTCCATATAAAGTAAATTCCAAGATATAAGATCCTATCTTTTTGCTTTTTCAATGGTGCATTAAACGACCCTATTAAGGTTTTGTGCATAGTAGTATTACGATAAACGTATTTTTTTTTACTTGCTTGTATACCGCCCTCACTTGCACCTGCAATCATATTAGATCTATTTTTACCTATATATTTACTACCTGGCAACCCGGTTTGTAGCCCTTTAAGTATTTGATAATATAGGCCTAATGGCCACAGTTCCCCATTAGGATTCCAAAGATACTTTTTATTATTTTTATTTTTACTTACAACTTACAACGTAACGGTTCTATTTTAATTATGTGGCGTTCGTGAGAAAATTGCAATAGTGGCTATTGCAAGAGAAAACATTTATTACTTGACGCTAAACAAATAGTGAAAAATGTTTACGACAATTTGGTAAAACGAAATTTGAATAAACAAAGTGCTTTGCGAGAAACCAGTAAACTAACAAAAACCCCAATTTCTACGATTAAGGGTATAATAGGAAAACCATCATTCAAGAACAGAAAAACGGAAACATTTTCAAATGCATCATGTAGACGATTGTGAAAAAGACGTCATCAGGAGAAAAACATATTCTGTGTATGAAGAGCAGTTGGTGCCGACACTAGACTAAGTAAAATTACTGGCGCGACTGGTGCAGGGACCAATATACATTGTGGCCGATCAACCCTTCACAGAATTCTCTTAAGAATGGGATTCACGTTCCGAAAAATCAACAAAAGGCAAGTAGTGATGGAGTCACAAAGATTACAAATCTGGCGACATACTTATTTACAAGAAATTAAAAAGTATCAGTCAGAGAATCGGCCAATAATTTACCTTGATGAAAGATGGTTCGATACCCATGATACTGTGCAAAAAGGGTGGGTTGACAGCAGTACAAAATGTCAGACTAACGCACCTTCGAATAAAGGTAAACGAATAACCATTTTGCATGCTGGATCTGGGTTTCAAATTGTCTGCTGTTATCTGCAAAAAACATAAAAGATTCTAGTATGGACTATCACGAAGACACAACCGCAGAACTTTTTGAAAATTGGTTTCAAAATTTCCTTTTGCCAATGTTCCGAACAGAGTGTTATAGTTATGGCCAATGCAAGTTACCACAGTCGCCTACTAAATAAGGTTCCTAATGCAGCCAACACCAAATCGGAAATACAGGAATATATGTTAGAAAATGACATTTATTTTGACTTTAGTTATAAAAAAAGTGATCTTTTGGAAGTTTTGAAAGACTATAAATTGAAAAAGAAATATGTTTGTGATAGTATGGCTAAGAAAATGGGACACACTGTTTTGCAGCTTCCTCCGTATTATTGTGTGTTTAATCCAAGTGAACATATTTGGCATCAAGTTAAACCAAAAATAAGGGCACAAAATGTTTCTCCTACTTTAAGCGTGTCAGTAGTTGAATTAGTAAAAAAAGTTATAAATGATATACCTTGTGAAAACTGGAAGAATTCCATTGAGCATATTGTTAAAGTTGAAGATTCATATATTTATGTAAATAATATAAAACCACTGATAATTACCTCAGCTGACGACAGTGATAGTGAAACCGAATTAGGCTTAAGTTAAAATATATTTTTATTTATACAATATGTCCCTTCTTGTAAACCCCATTCATTGAAACTGTATATTTGTTCTTCTTATTCATTTGTTTTTAGATGCATCTATAAATAAACATCTCCAAAAATACTTATAATTTTATTTATTTGCATTAATGAATAAAAGTCCATCGCTGCAACCTATCAGAAACAAAAGGTCAGATTTTTTATATTGCTCACTTAAAACGACAAAAATCAGGATCTTATATTTTGGGACAGGCTATACATCAAAATTAGATGGATACATGAATTTTCATGTCTTGCTCGATTAACTAATAATGTTGTCCTTCATTTTTCTTACACCAAAAAGGTTAAATTAAAACAAGCGAAAGAGACATATTTAGTTACAGGATAAGAAACCAATATACGAAGATGAAAGGCATTGTTTTCTAAGGCGTATTGCACGTTAGGAAGCCCCTTGGTTTAATAACTTTGCTAATAACTTAGACAAAAGATTTATATGCTAGATTTGAGTATTTTTTGTTTAATTATAAAACAAAAAAACAAGATAATTTATGGTGTATGATTCTGTTCTAACAATAACCTGAAAGCATATTGAACTTTTATATCTAAAAGTTTTATTATTTTGTCTCTCAATTTACCCATTATGTCACTTAAGTGGTAGTGGGCTTCAAAACAATGAGTAAAACGAAATTAAGTTTTCAGTGTAACTGAAATAAACAAGATATTTAAAATTTTGTAATTTCATTTTAAGTTTCTTTTTGGGAACAAGTTAGCTTGATGCACACTCAAAGCCAACTCTATTATTCTGCTATCAAGATTTATTTAGACTTTAATTTGACAACTGTCTACGGATTTCTTTCTAGCACCTTCACTATTAAAGCCGGTTGCCTCATGGCTCCATACTGTCGCCTACTCTCTTTCTCATTTACATTAACAAACTGTTGGAAAAGACCGGGAATCCAATCTACAGTTTTGCAGATGACAGTACGCTTATCTCTTCATTCACTTTAAACGCTCGAACATCGGCTACTCAGGCAAATATCCGCAGACAGCAGGAAGTCATTCATCTTAACAAAGACCTGGAAGAAATTCTATCTTAGAGTGACAGTAACCAAGTAGAATTTAACGCTACAAAAACCTAGGCGGCAGTTTTTTCTAAAAAAGTTATCCTTGCTGAACCTCAATCTGTTGGGCGTTAATTTGGGAGCAAATATTTTTTAGCATGAACATGTTGCAAGCATAGCAAAGAGAGCTTCTCAAAAGCTGGGAATATTATTTCGAACTAGAAAACTTTACACTCCACAACAACTGTAAAAAGCTCAAATTCGATGAACTATGGAATACTGCTCCCATGTTTGGGGCTCTGCTCCAAAAGATACACTGCATTTGTTGGATTCTATTCAGAGAAGATCTGTTCGCCTGATTGGAGACCGGGAGCTGGCCAGCATCCTTGATCCATTAGTACATCGAAGAACGGTTGACGACTTGAGTCTATTTTACAAGTATTTTCATGGAAAGTGTTCAATGGATGTAGCCCGCTTAATTCCTCCCAGAGCGATACATGCTAGAAATACACGTCGCGCTAATATCACATCCATATGAGATTCAGTTTGTTACTTCTCGTACAACCTTTTTCAAGCAGTCTTTTATATAGAGAACGTCCTCCCTTTGGAATAATTTAGCCAGGAAAGTCTTTTCCACCGATTACAATTTACAGCGATTCAAGACCAACGTGAACCGCTTTTTCCGCACACGTGACTCTCCTGTAGCGCTTTAGGGATTTCCCTGCAGTACATGTGCTAGACCCATAACAAAAATTATTTGTTTAATAATCATCATAAAGCAGACAGAATCATATATTAATAACAAAGTTGATTGATTAGGCAGAGAATAAAGCTGAAAATATAGAGAATTCGGATATATTTTCGAATTAATGAGAACTTTAGCAAGATTTAAAAAAGTTCTAATTATTTGTTACTATTTAAAAATACCGTTAACAAGCAAATAAATTGGTATTTTTTACAAGTTAATATTCATGAACTATTATTTACTTAAAAAAGTTGTTCCCGGTAACTACTAATGAGAAAACATGAACTTTGATTTTATAGCAGAATGACCAAAGATTTTCTACAGTTAACGCTGTCTTCCTTCTCTCAGCCTTTAATTCCATCCGTTTCTATCTCCCCAGTCTCCATCTGTTAGACCCCTGTCCTCCATAGCCTTGTCCACGTCGTCTCGCCACGATCGTCTGGGTCTTCCTCTTTTTCTTCTCTCTATAAGGCTCCACTCCGTTATTTTCTTTATCCACCTATTATCTTCGCTCCGTCTTATGTGTCCATACCATTTTAATCGTTTTTCTTCAGTGGTGTTTATTGCGTTCTCTTTGATGTTCATTCTGCTTCTTTTTTCATTTGTTATTCTCTCCATACGTGTCACTCTACAGCATCTTCTCCAATACTCCATCTCTACCGCGATAATTTTAGATTTATTTCTTTTGTTGATCGTCCATGTTTCTGACCCGTATGTCATTATGCTTTGTATTATTGATTTGTATATGCGTGTTTTGTTTCTTTTTGTAATGTGTTTGTCCCACAGGATCGAATTTAATTGTCTTATGCATGTCCGCGTTTGTCCTAATCTAGCTTTAATCTCTTCTTCTGATGTTGCGTTTTTTGAAATGATGGTTCCTAAATATTTAAATCTATCGGTTCCTTTAATCATTGTTTCGTTATCGACTTCTAGATTCTCCACGTTTCCCTCCTTTGTTGTTAGATATTCCGTTTTATCAAAGTTTATTGCTAATCCTGCTTTAGTGTATTCTTCTTCCAGTTTTCTTACCATATAACTGAGGTCTTCCTCATCTTGCGCTATGATTACTTGGTCGTCTGCGAAACTTAGAGTATATAAGTAATCTTCTCGTATTGGGACTCCCATTCCACTACATTTTTGCTTCCATTTTTTTAATGTTTGTTGGAGGTATATTTTGAATAGTGTTGGGGATGTAGAGCATCCTTGTAATAGGCCTTTTGATGTTTGGAGTCTCTTCCCTATTTTATGTCCTATTTTTATGTTCACTGTGTTGTTTTCGTAGAGAGCTTTTACTGCGTATATTAGTTCTTTGTCAATGCCTATTTCTTTCATTGCGTTCCATAATCTTTGTCTTGGTACCGAGTCATAGGCCTTTCTTATGTCTATGAAGGCTAGATGAACTTCTCTATTCTTTGCCAGTTTTTTTCCCATTGTTTGTTTTATAGTGTATATGTGGTCTATACATGATTTTCCGGCCGTAAAGCCTGCTTGGTCTTCTCCAATTTCCTTTGATATTTTTAATAATTTTTCCATACAAACGTCCCATACTCGATATTATGCTTAGGCCTCTATAGTTTGTACATTTTTTGCGGTCTTTCTTTTTAAATATAGGTACTATATAGGCTTTTGACCATTCCTCTAGTTTTTTTCTCCATTTATCGCTCTGTGGAACATGTTTCTCAGCATTCGATGTAATTTATTAGACCCGTACCTAATCATTTCATTTACCACACCTCCAGGCCCTGTAGATTTATTATTTTTGAGTGTTTTTTATTATCTTCTTTACTTCTTCATAGCTTAATTCTATCTCTTTTTTTTCCTTATTCTGTTCTTCAGGGTTCTCTTTTTGGAATTCTTGTGTGTTTTCTGTTAGCAGCTTCTTATAATATTCTTCCCACTCGCTTTCTGGGATATACTCTATATACGTCTTCTCTCTATTGTTGGCCCTTAATGCTTTAATTATTCTCCATGACTCTGTGCTTCTAGTTCCTCCTATATACTGTTCTACATCTTCGCACGATTTTTCCCATCTCGCGTTCTTTTCTTTGTTTATCATCCTCCTCGTTTCTGCATTTTTCTCTTTATATTTCTGTAGATCTTCTTCTGATTTTGTATTCAGCCATTTTTTGTACAGTCTTTTTTTTTTCCTTTATAGATTCTTTGGTTTTTTCACAGATTCTAATTTTATGTTTCTTATTCTCGTTGTCTTCTTTACCTAATGCTTCTAGGGCCGCCTGTTTGATGCATTCTTTTATGTGGTCATACATCTGTTGGAGGTTGTCGTAGTCAAATTCATTTAATTTTTAATCTAATCGTCGTCTATATAGGTCTCTTATCGTTTCGTCTTGCAGTAAGTGTATTTTGTATTTTATTTCTTTGTCTGCTTTTTCTGTTATCTCATTAGTATTTCTGTTTTCTTTATCGATTGTTCCTGTGTACTAAAATGTCTATGTTCATCTTCTTAAACATTTGTAAGACTTCGATGTTCTTTGTCCTGCATCCCTGTATATTCCAGGTGCCGAGAGCAGCTATTCTGTTTCGGAATTTCTTCGTTTGGCTGACTTTTAAGCTTGGGTTAACTATTCGCTTTGAAGTAGAATTGCCCCCCCGTATCCGATGGGGCTCCCTTTTTCGAAGGTGTGGATTGCCACCCGGGGATATATATATATGTATATATATATATATATATATATATATATATATATATATATATATATATATATATATATATATATATATGTATATATATATGTATATATATGTATATATATGTATATATATATATATATATATATATATATATATATATATATATATATATATATATATATATATGTATATATATGTATATATATGTATATATATATATATATATATATATATATATATATATATATATATATTTCAACATCCTTAAGATTGGTGTGGGGTTACATTTATACCTTTGCATCAGAAAGGATCCCCATTAGATTGCAGTAATATTACAGTTGCTCTGGTATCACACGCTGTTAAAGTGTTTCTCTGAATCCTAAATGAAAGACTCAAAATTTCTGTTGCTGAAAATATATACCGAACTAACAGGCTTCATTCCAGGAAGTGGGACTAGAGAATAAATTCTCAACATACGCCAGATAATAGAAACAGTCAGGGAATTCCAAATAACAACCTATATCTATTTTACAGAGTACTCCAAAACTTTCGACTGCATAAATTTGCTACTCAGCATGGGAACGCGTATACATCTTGTACTATAAACCTTTTCCGCTCCCTGTATGAGAACACAAATGGCAGAATTAAACAGAATAATTCTTTTTAACGGAGTAAAGCAAAAGCTTAATGAGGAAGCAATTAACGAACGGGGACAAATGTTGACAGAATTTTGCACAACAAATGAACTTAAAATTAATAATTCCTTTTACCCTCATAAACAACAACATCAATATACATGGCAGAACTCGAGAGACAGAAAATCAACGATAGGTTATATAATTACAAATAAAACTATACATCCTACCCAAATACTCGACATAAGGAGTTTAATATCTGCCAATATAGGATCGGATGTTAGGAAAACTGCGATTTAGTACAACACTTATTAAAAAGGATCCACCTAAATACATCGAAAAATTAAACATAGAGTCAATAGAAACTTCAAGTACATAGATGTTATACCAAAACAGAATAAAAGAAAAAATAACTAACAATCCAATAAACACAGAAGACGATATAGAAAGAAGCTGGTTAAAATTATCAACAAATATAAAGCACGAGGCAAAAGAAGCCATAGGAAGCACTAGAAAAACGAAAAGTCTATCTAGACTATAAAAATAAGAAAACACCAGAAGAGCACAATAAGTATAAAAAACTTAGAAACGCAGTAAACAGTAGAATCATGGACATTAAGTGAGAATATTGGAGAAAGTTTACAAGTGATATGGAACACGATGTGTATGGGCCCCAGAAGAAGATATGGGAGATGTTAAGGGGAAGGAAAAAACCTATAAATGAATATGTACAAATAAGCACTATTCCGAAAAATGAATGGGTAAACTACTTTAAAAACTTATACAAGCACAAGGATACTAACGATGAACGTGTGGAAACATTAGAAACAACTGATTTAGAAGAACAAGGAATAATAACATTAGAAGATAACAAGGCCGTAAGAAACTAAAAAATCGAAAGACACCAGGGGAAGATAAAATTCGTAATGAGCTCCTAAAATATGGAGGACAAACATTAAACATCGAAATACACAAACTATTTGAAAAGATTTACAATAGAATGGAAGTACCCAAAGAATGGAACAAAAGCATAACTGTGTCGATTTTTAAAAAAGGTAATAAAAATGAATCTTCAAATTAACGCGGCATAACATTACTTAGCTCTATAATGTAGTTATTCACAAGTATAATAGCAGAGCATATAAGTATGACCATACCCACCAATGAGAAACAACATAGGTTTAGAAAAAACAGATCTACAACAGACGCGACATTCATAATAAGACAAATTGCAGAGAAAGCAATAAAATACAACAAAGTAGCGTACATCTGTTTCGTAGACCTAACGAAAGCATTCGACAAGGCGTTGTAGATATACTAATAGAAAAAAAGACAATGAAAAAATAATACGTATCATTCAGAAGATAAACTCGAACAACACAACAAGAATAAAAGTAAATAAAGAGTTTCAGAAGAAGTATATATCTCATGTGGCATAAGACAAGGTGACAGTCTGAGTCCTAGACTCTTTAGTATAATAATGGACAAAATAATAGACCTAACAAAAGACGACGGTCATGGATACCGCTTAAGAAAGAAGTGAAGTAGTATGGTATGTTATGCCGACGATGTCGCGCTGATTGATGAATCTGAAAACAACTTACAAAAGCAGTTGCAAACTTTCAAAAGAGTCGCAGAAATATACAACATGGAGATCTCCGTAAAAAAGGCAAAATGCCCTACAATCTGTAGAGAACCGACTAGATGTAACTTAATAATAGACAACCAGCCTATAGAACAAGTAATGCTGTTTAATTATTTAGGAGCGACGATCTCAAGTTTTGGAAACTTAACAACAAAAGTAAGAGACCAAGTAACAAAAGTAAATCAAATATATGGATGCCTACGAGATATTGTGTGGAAAAACAAAAACCTGACAACAAAAAGTAAATCACGCATCTATAAAACCTGCATCAGACCTACACTCACTTACACAGCCGAAACTAGACCCGACACCACAAAGGCAAAAAGTACACTACGAACCAGTGAAATAAGAATTTTAAGAACTATATGTGGAAAAACACTACTCGACAGGATACGGAATGAAACAATAAGAACGGAATGCGCAACAGATGATGGACAAGAAAAAGACGCAGGATGTGGAACGAACACATAAATCGAATGACAGATGATAGACTGGTCAAGATTGTACGGAATGGAAAACGGGACACCAGAAGACTACCAGGCAGATCACCAAAACGCTGGAGAGGTAGCTGGCAGTCAACCTCACAAGAAAACGGTTGAATGATAGACGATACCAAAAAACAGGTCTTAGACCTAAAAATAAGTGGAAGCCGGCGTCAGATAGGGCTGTATTCTGTCACACTTACTTTTTAACATATATAGTGAACATATAATGAGGTCTGTTTTGGATGGCTGGAGTGAGGGGTGTAACAATAGGTGGAAAAAAGCTAAGTAATCTTAGATATGCGGATGATACTGTTATATTTGCAACGTCAATACGAGACCTAGAATCAACTATGGAGCGTCTTGAAATTACTAGCAAAAACTATGGATTGACAATTAATAAAGCGAAAACCAAAGTAATGATTGTTAGTCGTAATAAAGATCTGTCACACATAAATTAAATTGTTGGTCTCACTGCTGTAGGTCATTTCAACTATTTGAGCTCCCTTATGACCAAAAGAGGTAGCTGTGAGGCGGAAGAAAGAAAGTTTGGCTATGGCTAGAAACTCGATAATCAAATTCACTAAGATCTGGAAAGATCCAGCTGTCACAAAAAACACAAAGTTAAGAATGCCGTCCAGCCTTATATTCCCCTTAGCAAGTTACACATCAGAATCATGGACCATTAAACAAGCTGGCAAAAGACGAGTCGATGCGTTTGAGATGTGGGCACATCGAAGAACCCTTAGAGTATCATATACCGCACACCGACTAATGTATCTATTCTTGAAGGGCTTAGTATAAATGTAGTAGTACCTGAAATATTTTGGTCATATTATAGGTGCAACTACGAAAGTTAAAAGAAAATTTGGTTAAGTACCAAAAAAACGGAGAATAACCACAAGAAAGCTGTATCGGAAGCTAGAAAATAAATTAAAGGAAAAAAATAGAAGTGTAAACCATAATATTCGAACTGCAGCAGTCAATAAAAGTGGCAAGATAGTAAAAATCTAAGACACGAGTAATACATATTCCAGATTGGAGGGTTTCTACTATTTATACCTTTATATGCCGATTGTTTGCTCTGGGTGCTTTTAAAGGTAGAGTAGCAGGTAATGCAAACTCGGTAAATGATGCAAAATCATCACGAGAAAAATTACCTGAGCTCAAAGACATAATCAAATGATCTATAACTATTTAATTTGTGTATAAGTCAGCGTTTCTCAACTTTTCAGTATTTGCGACCCAATTTTCAAACATAATTTTCATCGTGCCTCCCCCCCTCTCATACAATAACAATGCATGCAATGTATTTTCAGTATTTTGATGCTAAAGCTACACTATGACCTTAATTACAAACCATACAAACTACCAAGAATAAGTAAATTGATTCATATCTGACAACACATATCTGCTGCGTTAGCAAAACTAGAATCGATGCCTCTCTATTGCTCTCTGTCACGTCCACCATATCGGTAGCTGCGTCGCGAGATGTACCGAGTTGTCTCGAACATTGAGAAAGTCTGCTCAAAAGTGTATAAATGCTGCCCTCGTTCAATTACAGCCCGTCTCAGTCGAGTTGATCCTTCTACTGCTATCGGATTTATCGTGAACGTGTATGTTGTAATTTACGTGTTAATTGAAATTCAAGGAATTAAGTATTCACGGCAGTAAATATATAAATTTTTAAGTGGGCGTAAGCAAGCATTAAACGATAGTGAAGCACAGACGAGCGTGGTTCCGAAAATAAAATCAAGAAAATATTCTCAAGAATACTTAAATTTATGGTTTACCAGTACTGAAGTAAATGAAAAAGAAAGGTCCCTGTGTGTTATTTGCTCAAAAATCTTGGCAGCAGACAGCATAACACCAAATAAACTTAAACGACATTTGAAAACGCTTCATAGTGAGTACCTTAACAAACCCCGAGAATTCTTCGAATTAAAATTAAAATCATATGTAAAGCAGAAATCATTTTTTAAAAAAACTTTGTCTGTGAATGAAAAATATTTACTTGCCTCTAACAAAGTTTCATATAAAATAGCCAGATGTGAAAAGCCTAACACCATTGGTGAAGAACTTGTTTTGCCAGCAGCAATTGAGATTGTAGAAACTATGTTTGGAGATAATTTTGCCAAATAATTGCTATCCTTACCTATATCAAATGATACTGCTGCCCGTCGAATTGGTGATATAGCTGAAGATGTCCAGCATCAGCTTTTCGGGAAGTTGCGTAACAAATTGTTTTCAATTCAGCTTGATGAGACAATAGATAGCAATAAAGATGCTCATTTCATTGCCTATGTGTGATTTTGTGATGGTATGTCAGCAGTAGAACTATTTTTCTGCAAACCAATAGAATTCAAAGCAACATCACTCGCATTATTTGCTATCTTAAATGATTTTAAAAACGAGGCAAATATGGAGTGGAAAAATTGCGTCGGAATATGTACCGATGGTGCTCATTCAATGTCTGGAAGATTTCTAAGTGTACTTGTGAAACAAAAATCTCCACTGTGTACGTGGACACATTGTATGATCCACAGAGAAGCTCAGGCTTCCAAAGAAATGAGTCCTGCTCTGAATATTGTACTCACTACAGTTGTAACCGTAGTAAATTATATTAAAATGAGACCCCTAAAGTCCAGAATTTTTTCTGCACTTTGTAAAGACATGGGTGCCGAACATTCAGCGTTACTATTTGGTTATCACGTAGGAAATGTTTGCAACGTGTTTATGAATTATGAAATGAAATCGCCATTTTTCTAGAAGAGGAAAACCGATCGGAAGCCGAGAAGTTTCGAGATAGTTTATTTGTGATGAAATTGCGCTATTTGGTCGATATATTCGAAAAGATACACCTTAAATCTTCAACTCCCAGGAACAAATACACATATATTCGATACAAGTGATAAAATTATTGCTTTTTGTAAAAAATTAGAACTGTGGAGTAGAAATATAAAGCAAAGAAACCTAGAAATGTTTGCAAATGTGGGTGAATATGTTAAAACATACAAGGCTGAAGAACAAGTGAAAGTTGTTTTAGTAACCATTGAAAATCATCTAGCCATGTTGACAAAGAATTTTAAAAAGTATTTTCTTACCGATGACAACTTGGTAACAAGTTACGAGTAGGTTAGGGATCCATGTCAAAATACTCCCGAAGGGCTCGCAACTTCCGAAGAAGAAATTTTCATAGACTTCACGGCAAGTGGCGGAAGCCAAAGACAATTTAATAATAAATCACTCTTTGAATTTTGGGCAGGGGTGAATGATGAGTTTTCTGCACTGAAAACAAGATCATTTCGTACACTATTTCATTTTCAACATCCTACCTTTGCGAAACCGGATTTTCTGGGGTGGCTGCTTTGAAAACAAAATATAGATCTGAACTAAATATAGAAAAAGAACTCAGAGTATCTATTTCTAATATGAAACCATCCTTCGAAAATTTCTGCTCTGCAAAACAGGCCCAAGGGAGTCACTAATAATTATTAAACTTGTTTTTAATTTATTATTAATATGTTAATCATCAGGTAAATACATTGTGCAGTACTAATACAATCCTATTTATAGATGTATTATACCAATGTAAATGTGTATTTTATTTTTTATTATGTCGGAATGTATTTTGTCTTGCTTTCCTTTCAATAAATTATATTAAATGTTTTTAATGAATGTTTTTCATAATTTCTTTTCGATACGCTCGCGCCCCCCGATAGTGTAATCACGCCCCCCTAGTGGGGCGAGCCCCACAGGTAGAGAAACGCTGGTGTAAGTGTCCTATATCAAAATATTTTGAATTACCGGTCAAATTAAAGAAAAAAATATATATTTAAAAATTGGAATATTTATTTCAAAAAATCTGATATATTTTCATACAGGATAACAGAAAATTCTGTATTTGGCTCATTAAGCGTTTATTTAAGAATAGTCTAATAGTTTTCTGGATATTGACGCTCGAAAAAACAATAAATTTACTTGAAATATTACAGCTACCCAATGGTTCACTTTAGAGCTACACGGCTCTATCGTAACTATCTTATTTTGTCATTCTCTATCCACCCAAGTCTTCTTTCAGCTTAACAGGAGCAATAAACCTCATATATTCGGTCTCTAAGAAACAAAATCAGTTCATTCATTACTACTGTAACTTTTGATATCTTGGATGTGATTTTTATTCCAGGCTTAGACGAACCTTGTAATTTATCTCGTTAGAAGTGGTTTTTCCCGTCAACGAGTGCAAGCTCTAGCAATCAGGAACTTTGAAATTATAAGGTAAAAAATAACAACTCAACAAACCACCCGGTTCATCTGCTGACTACGAAGTGACATCAATTTTAAGGCCCTTTTGTTTCTTGCAAATATTATCGATTTTTTTTGGGTTAATTTACGAAGTCCGGAAATTGGCACCCTGGGCGATTTTAATGTCTATAACTGGCATTCAAATACCACTGACGAACAAGGTCATAAATCTGAATTCCTTGCACTAGTTGTGGTCTTACTTACCTTATCAATAAAACAACACAGATTGTGATAGAAAGTTCGCTAATATTCTTAATTTTTTTTTTTTTTTTAATCCAAATATTAATACTATTGCCGTAAAATTCTTCGTGCATCATTACAACTCGACGAAATTAGTTGCAGCAACTTTTTCTCACCTTTACACGCCCACGAAACTGCCAAAAAACGTTGAAAATGCCATCCTATGTATAATTTTATCATTACAACGAATATTTTGTAGGTGCAAGTAGGTAACTCATTAGCTAGGTAGCGCTTAGCATCAGTGCACATTCGCAAAATACTCTAAAACATTTCGTTACTAGGTGCAATTAAACATGCCTAACTTATCGCAAGCCAAAGATGCGTTAATATCCACAGATTTTAAATCTTCCGTTGAACGTTTTTGACATAAACATCGACATCAAGTTGACAAAGAAGTATCTAAATCGCGTAAAATCCGGCACTACAAATCTGCTGTACTCAAAGGATATTTTCCAACTCTCTTAGATAAGCGTTTGTTTAGGCTATGTCTTGTGCCCGCCTGAATATGCGGGGGTGGTTTCTAATATAATTTTGGCTGGCGAAGTTGACATCTCTTTTTCGAAGAAAAACCCATTAAACGGGAAGACTTGGTTAGACCGAAAATGCCAAGAATGGATTGCTTCAAACATGGTCATAAAGATCTTTGTTGGTGGTCACATAAATGCAAACAAATAATTGACGAAACCAAAGAGGCACATAATCAAAGAATTCAAACAAATTTCTTGGTATATTATAATATTAATAAATCAACTCTGAAATCTACCTGAAGTCCGCGGTGAAAGAGCTGCTGACAGCCTAACGAGTTAAAATAAATGAATAGACAAGACGACGAGAAAAAAAAATCCCGACAAAGCCTCTGCATAAATCTATCACCAACAGCAATTTACGCATGTCGCGCGATATAAATTATAAAGCAGAATTTAAAAACATGATAAAGAGATGGGGAGAAGAAAACTTTGTATATTGGTGTGGTTTATTCTAGTATCAGCTCAGCGATTTCGGCCTTTAGAAAAGGGCCTTTTTCAAAACTCAAACTCTATAAACGAGTAAATAAGACGAGTATGAAATGGAAATGGTACTTCCCAACCAAATTCATTTCTAGGTCACGTCCCCCCCCAGCCAGAAAAATCCATGATGGTCCAAGTGTATAGGACATATATAAACGCTTAAAAATTCCTAAAAAATTGACACTAATACAATTTATAATACAGAACCAAATATTTGAACAAATGGAAGACTGTATACTATATATTAAATGAACCTAAATTAACAAATTTCTTTAAATTAGTGCCTTAGGATGTGATGAAGATGACTTTATGAGGCACACAGACTAGCTACGTTAATTTAGACCATTTCGACGAGCGAATTTGGTTAGTAACTACCATTTTCGCTATTTACTAATCTTATTCCCTCGTTTGTCGAGACTGAGCCCTAAAAATAGCCTTTTTTTAAATGCCGAAAGCGCATGGCTGACACTAAAATAAAACATACGCCGACATATAAAGCTTTCTTCTCGGCTCCCCTATTACTTCATAGTGTACGACCTGAGATTACTTTGTTGATAAGATTAGAGTCACCTCAATGCCTTGTTAATATAACTTTAGGTCACTTAGTCGACATGACAGTTGTGATAATCAGTTAAAACCTTTGGTCACCATCATTACTAGATAGTTATACTTGTCTTGGGTTGTATATCCTGTATCGGATTTTATAATGATTATTAACCGGGTTTATAAAAGTATTGGTCATTTTCTTTACTGTTCGTTATAATTACCAAGGAAACAATTAAACAATCCACTCTGTAAGGCCTATAAAGGTTCCATCGCGGATACTAAAAATATCTTACAAACTTTCTAGGAAATCTTAGGTTTTGTAATCTGTTGATGGTAATTTTCTTTCAGCATTTATATTAAAAAAAAATACTTAGGATATTTAGTGATTCTTCCTTCCGAAGGGCTCCCACTTGTGCATCAATTCCAGAAACTTCTAAGTTAGCCTTTTCTTTAAGTTTAAGTTTTTTTTTTTATTTCCAACTCCTACAACTTAGTTGTGGCTTTTCGGACGTGCCGATTATAATGTAGTACGAACAGACTCCTGCTCGTTTTGCTGCAACTTTTGCTCCGCCGGTAGTACCGCCATCCTTCATTTGTTAAAAATCAAATTCTCGGAGAAAAATTGCTATTTGCTCCTAAATTACGGATTTGCAAGTCTCTATTGTACTGGTTCCATCAGTACATTTATCCAATTGCGATTCGACATACCGCAACAAGAGAATATTGATTGCATTCAGCGGACGTAACTGATACGTAGCAGCTTTCAATTTTCTCTTTTTTATCATATGAAATGTAAAGAGAAAAATCAGTAAAATACTGACGATACGTAGCTATTCTCGCCTGCCGAACCTACTGTATCATAAAGATAAATTCCATTCCAGGACTATTGGGAAATAAAAAAAAAAACGAATTCCGGCAAAAGAACCTGCGAAAGCGGCTTCTCAAACAAAAAAGCCACGATCAGTCGTATTGCTCCAAATGTTAGAAATAGTCAGATATCGTAACCTGATATGCAGCAGAATGAGAGCGCATGGGTATCGGAGAAATAAAAATACTGTCATTATTAATCACTATTAACATATCAACATTTGACAAATGTCTAACTATATTTTATAATTTAATATACATATTAACGTATGAAATATACAAATGCCGTTACAATCACACACCTAGCAACAAGTATATAAAACTCATTACAACAAAAAAAAATACTTTTTTTCAGCTTAAATTCCCTGATTTTTCAAAGTAAAAGATAATTCTTTGATAATTCCAGGTATGGCAGGTCATTAGCCACCCTGCGCTGGGCATTTCTGGCGCTCTCGAGTCCTTGTAAAATACCTAACCCAAAAAAAATATTACCCTGTATACTATAAACAATAGGGTTTGTTATAAAACTAGTAATCCCTTTTTTTTCTAAGTTCAGATAGCATAAATATCAAGAAAAAAAGAACAGCTTTCTAACTTGTCTAATGGTTCAGCGTCAGTGCAATAACGTCACAACAGCGAGAGTAGCAACAACCACTTTCGTGATCACCAACCGACACTATTAGAAAAAATTATTCAGTATCTATTTCATTCTCTAGTAATAATCGAAAAATATCTAGTGCAGTTATATAACTCAAAAAATCAGATTTACCAATACAATTTACATACGCATCATATTACAAAACTAATTAGTGTTCCGTACGGAACACTTATAAGATGACTTCGGTGTCTGTCTGTCTGTCGCACCCGATTTTTTCCGAAACTATTTGAGATAGAAAGTTGAAATTTGGTAATAATGTAGGAATTGATGGCCTCATCAGAGCCATGTAATTTTGAAAGTTAAATTTTGACTTAAGGGATTAGTTTTGGGGGGTGAAATCGGAAGTGAAAAAAAAAATTTTACTAGGCATCGAGTGTGGTGTCAAATGAAAGCTTGTGAAAACACGAGTAAAAAATATATATAATGTAATACTTGTGCGCATTTTTCTTTGTATTATTTTAAAAAAATCGCGAAAAATCGCTGTCCCCCCGCCATATCCCGAAAAGTACTTATCAAAAAATTTTGAAAAAATTCTGGAATATTCTCCACGGGGTGTAAATTGATCGAAAATGATCACAATTACCTTTAATAATTTAACTGGTATATAAAAAAAAACAAAAATTTCAAGAACATCAGATTTCAGTAAAGATTGGAAACAAACTTTGTTGAAAACTCATTTGGGGTGTATTTTGTGAAGTCACTGATCATTTTATACCTCTGTAACAAAATTTTTTATTTTAAAAGCAATCAACGTACGGAACACTAATTGCGCAAGTTCAACTTGCACTTGACCGGTTATTTTTATAATAAAATTAGTAGTAGTCTTCTATGAGGCCAGATAATAGTTTTTTAAAAAAGTTCATCGTTTATTAGAAGATGGTAGAAGGATGAAGCTTGTTTACTTTAAACTTTGCTAATTATGTTGCCAATTTTTCTGTATACTCGCGAGAAAAAACTTTTTTTTTTAAATTTATTTATATGCTAGATCGGAAATAATAAAATATCTTTATTTTAAATTAAAATAAGTGTAGCAAAAATAAAATAAATGGAAAAAGGATTGTTTTCAACTAGGTTTTTAATTATTTAGAAATGATTTTCTGACTTATCACTGCTTTTTACATTTTATTTTGCTTATTGTCATATAATACATAATTAAATAAATTGAAAATTTTAACACAAAATTTTGGCAGTACAAACATTACCGAAATACATATTCATATCTTCATAGCTAACCATGACTAATTACCAACTTTCCCCGAGTATGTCCCTCTCGAAAAGTTTGTATTGCACAGGGTAGATCTTCAAAGCTGAACTGCTTCTGAATAATGGGCTTTACCTAAAAAACATAAGTCTACAATAAAGAATGATGAATTTAGTTTTCATCAAAAAATCAAAAAGTTCCCAGAACTATTTTATAAAGAATGTAAAAGTGGAGCCATTTATCGGCGACAAACGAAACTAAGTAATTTCCTTTTACGTCTCAAAATAAATAAAGACAACTTGAAGTCAATTGAACGGTGTAATATGTATTTATTACTTATTGTTTTTCTTATTACAACTGTTTAAAAAAATGGGATAGCGTGATGTAATTTTTTCGTTGTGGTTTATTCGATAAAAGTGACCGCGAAAGTTACTAAATGATAAAAGATACATAGAATTTACTACTACACGATTTTCGACATTCAAAGATGGTCAATTATGGTTAGCTTCGAAATCAAAGGTACAGAAAATACTGATCGTTTTCTTCGACTCCCATGGCATTATCCACATATACTAAAACATTTTGTCTACGCATTATGGAGGGCCTTTTAAAGCGAATGAGACGGGTTCGGTAGTACCACACTGTTTGCTACCAACTTTCTGCTCCAAAAATCAGTCACTGTCAATATTCATCCTTCTTATTCGCTGAATAAGGTTCCAGCTGTCTTTTCTATTTCCTCATGTAACAATGATAATGAATGGGGAGCATTTTGAGTATGTGGCAGCCATTCAGATAAATGTGACAGCGATTCTGAACGAATTTGCAGCGGATGACTTTAAAAGATCCTACCAGCGGCTCTACGAAAGATATATTCACTATGTGGAGGAACTATGCTCAATTTTAAATAAGACAATTTTAGCTGATTACACTTGTATTTCTTCCAGAGAGGTCATGCACAGTATTAGATGCTTTCATTTAATTTATCTTGATGCAAATGTTTACTTGATTCAGAAGAGGGGAAGGATGACTATTTAAAAAAAAGAATAACTGAACAATCGTAACATTCATAAAAGTACTAACGATTTTGTGACGTTCTTTAATAAGAAACTGGAGCTGCAAAATGAAGTTAATGTTGTGTGATAGTTAAATGCTCGATGAGAACGTAAAATCTATTTCAAGAATAGTTAGTGGTGAGTTAGTGTCTGTATCTTAACAGAAAATTTTGAAGTTTCCGATGTCGCACGGCCTGTCAAAACAGCGGTTCCATTTTTATGAGGATACCAAAAAATGGTTCGATTCGTGGATAGCCTCAAAAGATGAGCCGTTCTTTCAACTTAGTATTCATATGCTGCCTTAAAGATGGGAAATAGTAGTGGCTAGTCATGGACAATACGTTGAATAATCAGTTTGTAACCATTTTTTTACAATAAAGCGATATTTTTACCGGAAAATCCCAGAAAACTCAGTACGCTGCCTTTCGACTTAACAGCTTTAGTGGATCGTAGATCAGAGTATGCATCTTCCTATTTCATATGGAAATATCCGTCACTGATGTATGATTATAGTAACAAGCTGTATTCTTGAGGTAGCCGTTTGTCCATGTGTGGCTATGGCCGGAACTAGAATAAAGTTAAAATGGTCATTTTTACTTTTTTTTGGCAAAAATATAGCAAAAAAAAACAACTTTTAACATCCGCCATTTTATTTTTGCATAAAAGTGAATAATTCTAGTTCGGGCCATAGCCACAGTCCTACAGATTGAAAATCTTTTTGGTTTTTGTGTTTCAGAGCAGCCAAAGCTGAAATTACGTCATACAAAAAGCTATGAAAAATCAATAATTTTTTTTTCTTATATTTCCAGAATATATTAATACAGCCCAAAAAAAATTACTTCAATATTTACATTAGATATAGCTAGAAAAATTCGTAAACATACCTCCTAACAAGTTTTCAAGGTCTCGTGATCATTATAATCTCTGCTATCTTTGAGCATTACAGCACATATATAAGCAGAAATTATGCGTTGTTAAAATCACCAGTTATGAGAGCCTAGTGACTTCCCGGGATTAAGACTAGTCTTGATTTCCAGGGCGACCTCTTTTGGAGCAGTAAATTTGATTTTTCTCTTATCTAACATGTTATAGTTAAAAGTGGTTCTGCGTTAACCGAGATTTCGTTCGGTTAGAACGTCTTCTCCAAGTGGTTAGGGAAGAGATTCGCTGTGTCCTGATTACTTCTGGTGCAAATACTTTAAGACTTCTGAAGAGGTGGAACATGATTCGTTTAGTGGCGTTCCGTAACAAATAGTCGGTGTTTTTCTCGTATGTCAGTTCCCTGAGATATTTGTCGAAAGTCCCATTTTTTTTCTTTATGAATTTCTCGGCTCTGATGCTTGCGTTTCCTGGCTTTTCATCTTTCTGAAACCAACTGTCTTATCTCAGTGGGATATTTTAGTCCGAATGTTTTTCTTTTAACAGTTCAAATGTTATCCATACTGCTTGTTGAATGTTTTCTAAGACCTTTTCAGCTTTCGCGTCCAATTCTTCAAGAAATTTGAGTTTTACATCAAGTTGAATTATTCCGTCTAGTTATGCGTTGAACCCGTCCCAGTCGGTTGTTTTATTAGCTAGCGTAAGCCGTTCTCTTGTTATGACCTGAGCACTTGGTGATATAAAAATTAATGAATGGTTAGTTACCGGATTTAATCCGTATTCAATTATGACGTGGTTGTATGATATCTTCCTAGTGATAAAGAAATCAGGCAATCTGATATTTTACTGATATCCATTGTTTAGTATGTCAGTGATCCTATGGAATGAAGTTCATGATTTGTCTCTCTGGCTGTAGAATATAAGGCTCGACCTTTTAGGCTGATTAACCTTGACCCCAGCAGGTATGTTTTGTATTAAACTCATTGCCAAGAAAAATTATCTCTCCGAGATGATTCAGCAATTGGCGGTAATCTATTGACAGTAAATAGCTGCTATTCCGATAATAAAGCTTTTAGAGGCTATTGTGACTGAAGAGATTTACATTCCGTCAGAATGAATTGCTTCGTCTTCATAATGCTTGATATTTTTCCTAACAATTACTGCGCTCTGTCCGCTCAAATGCTTGGAAGGATGTATGGTATACTATACGCGATACGCGGTACTTGTTGAGTTTAAGATAGCTTTCTCTCGTAAAATGTTTATCCGAGAGCACGCACATATCGATTTTATTAGTGCCCAAAAAGAGCTGCAATTCATTTCTTCAATACCGCAGACTATTTACATTCCGGGCGACAGTTTTAAGATTGCCATTTTCACGGTTTTCCTCAATTCTTTTATTGCTGGCTTGATTTCGTCATTACAGAAAGAATCCATTTGTTGAGTTTTTCTTATTTTTTCTCTAGTTCGTCTACGCATGCCATATTACTTTGAAGCATATCTTCGATAAAAGAGCAGATCTTATTTTTTATTGGTTCTGTTTTTTTCTTATACAGATTGTCTGCAACTCGTACTAGGTGCACTACTAGCACCAAGGGCAGCCGCTTGCGTATAAGATTTCAGAATTTACTGGGACACGGGACCTCTAGCATTGGTTATGGCTCGATCTATAGGTTTTTGGGTCTGTCTACCGCCTCACAATATCTGGAATTTGCAGGGTCCGTTTTTACAATTGGTGCAAATAGACATAATATTTTTAGGTTGTGTGCAATCTTTAAGGTGCTTACTACATTCTACACATTTGGGCATTCGTCTGGAAAATGTCTGGGAGTGTCCGTCCTCTTGACACCATTTGCACTGAGGAATTAATTTAAATTTTTTCGCCACCTGAATGGTTACTTTCATGTCGGTAATGTCTAAAAACCCTTTCGGGATATCTTATTAATATTTGTACACCAACCAATACTCTGTAGCTTCAACTTTTAATAATAGTGCGGAAAATTTTGCCTCACTGAGTCAATGAAAATAGTAACTTGTTATTTTTTGTTGTATACATTTTTGCTTAGTTCATACTATTATAATGGCCAAAAAAATTTCTTCCCAAACAGTCTAAAACACTGATGTAATATTATGCACATGCATTGCCATCCCCGTTGACGCTAAACATATTTTTAGTTTGTAAAAATTAATAATTTTGCAACAATAAAATTTATTAAATATACAGATCATTAATTTAAAATAAGTTTTGAGTTGATTTCTTGTGTTTAAGTTCTATATATTCACCTTTCCAAATATCGTAGTACTGAATATTCACCGTACATTAAAATATTTTAATATACAGTGGTAGAGATGTCAATATTGTAACTACTGGATACAAAGTACCCGTTACTCGTCCGGATCCGAAGTATCGGGTAGTCGAGAATAAATGTACCCGATACCACGTATCTACACATCGATGGCGTCTGCGGCTGACCAAACTAAAACTGCCAATGTCATACCGGTAGCGGTAGATACCTACTCATTTCCACGAAATATATCTAGTCTTCATCGGTGGCCTTCGGTTTCGGTACATTTGGTATCAATGGTAATGATTCACATGAATGGGTGCGCGTTATAAATTATACATACATACATACATATACCTGAAATTAAACTGGATGATAAATACAAACGGAGCGCCCACAATTAGGAATATAAGCAAAATTTGCACGTTATGCATGCAATATTTTATTAAATAGGTATATGAAATATAAGTACACATGTCGTTTCTGAATACTGAATTAAATATAAATATTTTTTTAATTAATAAATTAATTGGACACAATAATACATGCATAAAGAATAAATCAGGAATTTCGGGAACAGTTTTAAATTAAAATAAGAATATATTTATTTTAATATAATACACAAATATAATACAGAAAATTATAAAAGTACCTATAAACTCTCAATACTTAAAAACAATAAAAATTAGTAAATGAATATTACAACAAAAATAAACTTTATAACAACGGGAACTTTTACGCTATTTTTTATTTCTTAACACTCAACAAAAACTGATTACAGTTGAGAAAAATCAGTTTATTTACATGATTTGATTTAAGTTTGTTACGCCGTTCAGTAATAATCTGGCCAGCCACCGACTAGTGTAGGTAGGTATATTGGCAACTACGTGATGAGATCGGTACTTTGTACCGGGTACAATGTAACGGGTACTTTTTTAAGAAATACCGGGTACCCTAAATACTCGAAAGTACATCACTACACAATGGGAATATTATTCAACGTTACTGACATAAATCCGCCAATTTTAGCAAAAATATTTTTTTTTTGCATTTACTAATAGTCGTACTTAAAAGATAATATTTTAATTAATAAAGTGTCAAGCTGGAAGAAATATATTATTAGAACCTGTAAAATTCTTGATTAACTCCTGACCACATTACTAGAAAAAAGTACTCTTAGACTTAATAATGAATCAGAACTAAGTAATAATCAAAATTTTTTACGTAAAAAATGATTAAATTTTGAGAGCCAAAAATAAGCTTTTATTTAATCATAGCCAAATCACTTGAAAAAACTGACAAGAGATAAAGTAGCAAAAATAAGTAGTAATTATTTATTGTATAAAATCTATGTCTAACTATGACTTTACTTACCTTATTTTGGCATATTAAATTATTAATAAATCGGAACCCCATATTTGACGGGACAAAATATCCCCATCTTACAGTCTTTCCATTACAAATCCTTGTAACATTACTTTCAAATAAGTTCCTTGCACTTCTAAGTAATCCTCCTACAAGGCCATGCTTATCATTATTCACTAGAAGTGGTGAGTTTAAGGTAATATATGTCTCATAATTCCATTTGCTAGGAATGTTTTCAATACCCATATTTGCTGCATCTAATATAATGTGGTACCTTAAATTTTTTTTAAAATTAAAAATCAGTGCTACATGTAAGGGCTGAAAAAATAAAATAAAACAATTGAATTTTGTAGTGAACTCATCTCTAATGCGGATTATGATTAGTTGATTTTTAAATTTTTTACTCTGACTAAATAAGTAGGCCACTCAATCTTTGAGAATATGATAAAGTACGATCAAGATACAATTTAGCTATGAATTCCTTACGACTAAATACGAGTACAAAAATGCATGTGCAATGTACGACTTAATATTACCTTTATCTAGCTTCTAAATAAGAGTTACTTCTTATTTCCACAACTAAAGAAATTAAAAATATTAGTTTCCGGTATCAAGATATGTATTTTGTCTCAAATATGTCGAAAAATTGTGTCGATACAAAGACAAACGTGTGATATCATTGCTATTAAGAGTGTATACTTACCTTCCTTCTAACTCAACATTTTTTTCAAAATTTGGATCATTTCTGTCATACACGGCGTCTGCTCCTAGTGAAGTTACTAATGGTACCGCGTCACTAGAACAAGTTGCATACACCTAAAAAAATATAAAAATACCATTTTATTTACACAAAAAACAACATGAGTTATCCAATAAGATTATTATAGAATATTATTATTTATGTGACCTGTGCTGTCATTTAGTGATGAAATGTCAGTTAAAAAACTCCATTATGGTTAAACTGAATTTATGAGCTATGCAAATTGTAGCCAAATCACAGGAATTAAACAAAACTACATTTCTGGGCATCTTCTAATCATATCAAAACATACATCAAGCGATGTGGGTAAAAATCGAGGACATGCATAGGTAGCAAAAAAAATGCAAGGCTAATTAAAAACTATTTTTTCAAACCAACGTTCAAGAATACCTTTTTAATTTGTGAATATCTGAAATATTTCACTTTAATATTAGTTTAAAATAATTTTAATCACTGATTTACAATAAGTAAGATATTAATTCAGTTATCTGATAAATTTTAATGAGAATAAAATACTAAATTATTAGTAAAATTTCCACTTTTATTGATTTTTATATTTGACACGTGTTTTCGTTAAAACATGGCTTTATAAGTAAATATTTGCAGGTAGGTTGCAACTAAAGAATAACAACAAAACCTAATAATAATAGAAATTATCTACTCATTAAATAAATTCAACAATGGGGAATTTCCGAGGCCTAGTTGGTCGTTAAACAGTGTGCTTGTATTCTTTCTTTTCGATCTCGAGAGTCTCAAATAAATTTAATTCATGCGATTTGTTCTGGACGTGGAAATTATTATCAAATACGTGATTCTCTTCTATTATTATTATATGAAGAATCAGTTTTAATTTTTAAAAAACATTTATTATGTTCTGAAATTCTTTGTTCGAATGTTGTCCTATGTAGAGTTGATTACAAGAACCACAATTAAGTTGTTAAACACCAGATTTATGGTTTTTCAAGGTTTTATCTTTCTTGTTCTTGATATGTTTGTTTAAGTTACTATTTGTACCGTATGTGATTGTCACGTTCTGTTTTCTTAGGTATTTAGAGATTTTTTCAGTTGTAGGGCCTATATAGGTTAATGTTGAGGAATTGTTATTAACAGTTTTTGAATATAATAGATTAATTGTTTGTTGTAACTGTTTTTTTGCATAAAATTGTATGTATATTTTTTACATTAAATCCGTTGTTTTTGGCTATTTGTTTAATCAGATTAAGTTCATTTTTAAAATTGTCCTCTGTCATTGGTAAATTAACTAGTCTATGTAAAAAGGAATTCTATGCCGCTAGTTTTAGTTTGTATGGGTGTAATGAACTGCCAATAAGTAAAGTTTTTAGAAAAAGAACTTTTATGTATTTGATGTTCAATGTTATCCATACAAATTACAGCTAGAATTGGATGGATTAGGGGATATCCCATTGTTAAACCTTCCAACAATGAATAAATCTTATTATCAAACTGTTTTGTTTTTTTCAAACAGATAGTAAAGTTATTATTTCCTTTTTGACAATCTTGTTAACCTTGTTTTTTTATTTAGTAAATTTTCAACAAGTTTTATCGTATCTTGAGGTGGGAAGCTCGGAAACAAATTTGTAACATCAAAACAAATTAATTTGGCATTCCTAGGTATTATGGTATTTTTAAGTTTGTTTACTAAGCCATACGAATTTTTAATACTATGCTTAAGTGTAAAATTACAATATTTGTTAATCAGGTTAATTAACATTTTTGAAACTTTCACTGAAGTAGCTGTGACAAAGGAAATTACCGGTCTAATTGAAAAATTGCCTTTATGAAATTTTACTAAAAATCTGTTGTTTTATTCTCACTGAATATGAATTTCCATCAAGTAACGGCCGAGTCAGTTAATTATTGATAAATTTTACTTAGTTCCTTTAAAAGGATATCATATGAGGTTTTTACTAATAACAAGAGAGGAAAATTGCACTGATTAATAACTGCCAAAACTGAACAAGGTTAAAAGTTAACCCGTCAAAGAGCAGGACGCGCGTTTCGTGACACCACGACTCAGCTGAACAAGGATCGATAAAGGAAAGCAAAAAATCACTATTCTTAACGCCGTATTCGAATAATACAGCAGTAAGATACAACAAATTGTATCTCTGGCCGGTGTCAGCTCAATAATAAAAGCATAGAGAATTTTTTAGCAAGGATATATATCGCCGTCATAAGTACTAAAACAACCGCTAATCGCTAGTGTCAATGTGTCATATCTACACCATAACACGAGCTTACTTACAAACTGTATGTAGCAATGGCGAAAAATCGATCTGCACTTGTCTTCTTATAAACATCCTATCTGTACTTATCTTCTCATAAACATCCGATCTACCACATACTCAAAAAGATCCGATCTGCTTTTAAGATTTACTTGTTATGATCGCGTTGAGGTTATAACTTTTAAGAATGAACAAATCCGCTGTTGCTGTTAGTAGATCGTAAAATGACTTTTTATTAGCGCGCTCGTCAACCGCGTTCAAAAATCATATTTCAGCAGATAACCGCATTTTTGCCCCTGGTGCAACCCACTGTACACTTCTGCAAGTGACATTGCAATGTCAACACTTCCTAAAAGTAAAAGATGTATACTTCATGTGTGCCAAATTGCACTATGAAATACAAGGTTAACTTCACTAGTCACCGTACCATAAGAAGCTGGGAAAATTATAAATCGAGCGAAAATTGTTACTTGTACATAACTCTACTATAAACTAATCTGGTAATAAAGAAAAAACGTAAAAAAATAAATACATGGCGCTAATTTAAGGGGAAAGTTTATGTTGCTCAGTAAATAGTCTCACTTTGGTACCACTTCTTAAAGGAAAGGTAAGGATGTAAAGTTTGAAGACTTAGAAGCTTAAATTAACGACTTTTTTACTTATTGTCAGATAGATCTTAAAAAAAAATATAAAAATATATTAAATAAAATTTTTCTTACCACACATCCTTGCGATTTCAACAACTGTACGGCCATAGTGCCTACACCTCCAGAACCACCTAGTACTAAAACTCTTAACCCTTTTGTCTGTCTGCAGGTCATATTACCAGCAATAAATAAACCACTCCAAGCTGTCATAGCAGCATAAACCAATGAGGTACTTTGTTCATGGGTTAAATGTTTAGGTTTTGGTAATATCTAAAATTTTAATCACTATTTAATGGTGTCAAAAATTTAAAATATTCTGGATTTTTTTACTGATCGACGTTAGTTCTTTAACATTCAAATTAATCTAATTTTAAATCAACCGCATGTATCGTTAGGATTGGCGACAACTGCATCACAATATAAATGTGAACACTCACTGTGGAACTCCCTACCAACACGACCGATTCAATTTAAACTGTGCCACATGTTGCTTGGACGACGCACTATGTCAACTAAGTCATCGTATCTACCTAGATTTTCTGCTCTTTGTCCTTTTTTCTTTGTGTAATTACAGCTAGGTCTACTATTATATCTAGAATCTCATTTATTGCTGTTTTACTTTTGGGAGAGTCCTTATACAATCCATGTTTCAAAACTTGTAGTCCTTTTCCAGAGCTATTTTCGTCTTCGTTTATCCGTCTGATTCCAGGGCTGTCGTTTTAGCTGATTTAGACAGGAAGTGTCATATCCTAACCCTTTAATTTATCTAAGCTTAAAACCGCATTCAGCTAGAGGCTGCTCAGTCCATCTCTCACTAAATGCAGGCAGAGTTTGGTTATCATCATCACTAAAAACGTCTTACAATACCATGGAATCTCTATAAAATATATTGACCCTCACTTCTTTCACCCTTACCTTCTGAAGTGATATCTCTGAAAAATTATAGGTTCTATTCTATCTTCTATATAATATATATAAAATGCAACGTCTCTCTGTCTGTCTGTCTGTCTGTCCGTTAGTGCGCTTATCACTGGAGAACCACTTATCCGATTTACGTACTTTTTTTTTTAAAACATACATATGTTCTCTGGCCAGGTTATAGGCTATATTTTATTACGATAGGTAGCATAAGGAATGAGCAGTGACGTAAAATAGTGAGTGAAGTCGGAAAAAAGTTTGCCGCTGGTGCGTTCCTTTGCAATACACAGCCTAAACCATTAATTATGGAACAATATATCTATAATCTATTATCTACAATATATATAAAATGCAATGCCTCTCTGTCTGTCTGTCTGTCCATTAGTGCGTTTATCACACGAAAACCACTTATCCAATTTACGTGTCTTTTTTTAAATACATACATATATTCTTTGGCCAGGTTATATAATAATAATAATAATAATAATAACCCAATTACACACAAAACAAATACAAGCACTTAGGAAATTCTTTCACACCAAGCAAACCAGCCTCCACACAGCAACAATCAAAGCAGACAAAAACTATACCCCACTCGACTTATCCCGGGTAGACCACGCAGCAGATACACACAGTCACACCCAATTACAACAGGAAAAGATGAAAACGTGGTCAGAGAAAACACTCCACGGAAAACACAGATACCACATAGAACAAGACCACGTAAATAAAAAACAATCATACACCTGGTTACGGGATGGGCAGCTATTCCCGGAAACAGAAGGCTTCTTACTTGCCATCCAGGATAAAGTCATATTAACCAGGAACTACCAAAAGCATATCATCAAAGACCCAACTATTACAGAAGATAGATGCAGAAAATGCCACCAGCAGAAAGAAACGATCGAACACATAACAAGCGGATGTAAAATATTAGCCGGAACGGAATACACAGCCAGACATGACTCAGCGGCAAAAGTAGTTCACCAAGCACTAGCCACAACATACAAGCTTATAGAAAACACAGATCCCTACTACAAATACACACCAACATCCGTACTTGAAAATAAAGATTATAAACTCTACTGGGACATCAGTATCCATACAGATAAAACAGTCTCCGCCAATAGACCCGATGTTACTTTTCAGTGCAAAAAAGGAAAAGTCACCTATCTAATTGACATAGCTGTCCCCAACGACACAAACATCCAAACGAAATACACAGAAAAAATTTCCAAATACACAGACCTTGCAACGGAAATAAAAAGGCTATGGAAACAAGAAAAAGTCATCATTGTCCCCCTCATTATATCAGCCACAGGCCTTACACCAACAACATTCACACCATACTTAGAACAATTAGGACTCACACAAACATACACAAAAACATTCAGAAGTCAGTGATTTTGAAAACATGTAACATTGTCAGGTCATTCCTTAATACACAAAGGTAATGCGTTTGTGCTGACTTGGTTTGCGCGCGTCAGCCAAACATGGGACCACATTGACCAAATGTGAGAAAGAAGAACTTTTTGTAATAATAATAATAATAATAATAATCTATATCTATAATATATAAAATGCAACGTTTCTCTGTCTGTCTGTTTGTCCGTTAGTGCGCTTATCCCTCGAGAACCGCTTATCCGATTTACGTGATTTTTTAAATTCATACATATGTTCTCTGACCAGGTTATAGATATACATTTTATTACATCTATAATATATATAAAATGCAACGTCTCTCTGTCTGTTTGTCTGTCTGTCTGACCGTTAGTGCGCTTATCAATGGAGAACCACTTATCCGATTTACGTACTTTTTTTTTTTAAAAACATACATATGTTCTCTGGCCAGGTTATAGGCTATATTTTATTACGATAGGTAGCATAAGGAATGAGCAGTGACGTAAAATAGTGAGTGAAGTCGGAAAAAAGTTTGCCGCTAGCGCGTTCCTTTGCAATACACAGCCTAAACCATTAATTATGGAACAATATTATAGCAGAGAATATCTATAATCTATAATCTACAATATATATAAAATGCAATGTCTCTCTGTCTGTCTGTCTGTCCATTAGTGCTTTTATTACGCGAGAACCACTTATCCGATTTACGTGTCTTTTTTTAGATTCATACATATATTCTTTGGCCAGGTTATATAATAATAACATTAATCTATATCTATAATATATAAAATGCAACGTCTCTCCGTATGTCTGTTCATCCGTTAGCGCGCTTATGACTGGAGAACCACTTATCCGATTTACGTGCTTTTTTTTAAATATACATATGTTCTCTGGCCAGGGTATAGACTATATTTTATTACGTTAGGTAACATGAGGAATAAGCAGTGACGTTAATAGTGAATCAAATCGGAAAAAAGTTTGCCGCTAGCGCGTTCTCTTGCAATACACTGCCTAAACCACTAAATATGGAACAATATCATGTAGCAAAGGATACCTATAATATATATAAAATGCAATGTCTCTGTCTGTTTGTCCGTTTGTGCGCTTATCACTGGAGAACCACTTATCCGATTTACGTGCTTTTTTTTAAAAAATACGTATTTTCTCTGACCAGGTTATAGGATATATTTTATTACCTTAGGTGACATAAGGAATAAGCAGCGACGATAATAGTGAATCAAGTCGGAGAAAAGTTTGCCGCTAACGCGTTCTCTTGCAATACACTGTCTAAAGCATTAAATATTTTTTTTTTTTTTTTTTTTTTTTTTTTTTATTGGTCTAGCACACGTGCTGCAGTGAAGTCCCTAAAGCGCTCCAGGAGCGGCACGAGTGCGGAAAAAGCGATTCACGTTGTTCTTGAATCGCTGTAAATTGTACTCGGTGGGAAACACAGCGCTGGGCAAATTATTCCAAAGGGATGACGTTCTCCATATAAAAGATTGCTTGAAAAGCGTTGTACGCGGAGTAACAAGCTGAACCTCATACGGATGCGAAGCACCAGCGCGATGTGTATTTCTAACATGCACCGCTTTGGGAGGAATTAAGCGGGCTACATTCTTCGAACACTTTCCATGAAAATACTTGTAGAACAGACTCAAGTCGCCAACCGTTCTTCGATGTTCCAGCGAATCAAGGCCGCCGGTCAATTCCGGGTCCCCAATCAGAATATGGAACAATATCATGTAGCAAAGAATATAATATATATAAAATGCAACGTCTCTCTGTCTGTCTGTCTGTCCGTTAGTGCTCTTATCATTCGATAACCACTTATCCTTATAAATTTATACATATGTTCTATATAATTCGATATAAGCCTAGATAATGGGAGATAAGGTGAGATAATGGGGAGATAAGGAGAAATAATGGGAACTAAGTCGAGATAAGCCTCGATAATGGGTGATAAGGTGAGTTATGGGAGATAAGTATAAATAATGGGAGATAAGGAGAAATAATGGGAGATAAACAGAGATAAGCCTAGATAATGGGAAATAAGGTGAGATAATGGGAGATAAGGAGAAATAATGGGAGATAAGGAGAAATAATGGGAGATGAACAGAGATAAGCCTAGATAATGGAAATTATGTAGAGATAATAGGAAATAAGGAGAAATATTGGGAGATAAGGGGAAATAATGGGAGATATTTTATTACGTTGGGTAACATAAGGAATAAGCAGTGACGATAGTAGTGACTCAAGTCCATGCGAGCGGAGCCGCGGGCCCGGCTAGTACTTAATAAAGGCGTAAATAGTTTTGACCACTTCTTTTTTAAGTTTTTGGCCATAGTGTTGTAGAGCTTGAATATTACTGGGGAGTCCAGCAGTCACCGTTCTTATTTGTGTCTTAATGTATTTGTCGCCAGTCATATTGATATATGCGATTTATTTTTAACTGGTTTAATTTGTTTTGTAATGGTTTATTTAATTAAACAAAAACAGTGATATTTTCAAGAAGTGAAATTTTAACTTATAATGTTTTGTTTAACGCATTGCTTAATTGTTAAGAAGAAACACGTTGTTTGTTACCTATTTAGCATCTTGCAAATAATAAATTAGTTAACTGATTGCAATAGGAAAATAGGTATCGGTAAGTAGTTTTCAATTCACCATCAGATAGACAGAGGCACAGAGTTTGACCTCCCTTTAAGTTTTACGTGTTATTGTCGAGGGACACTATTTATCAATATTTTTCATCAATTCTCTTTGCTGCAGATATATACCAGTTTAAATATATTATGCGATTTTCATAACACTCCGTATATGTGTATATATATTTGTAGAAGAGGTAATCCGGGGATACATCAGTTTGTTTGTTACATTCCGGGTGAAATTTTGGAGACGTTCTCCCATTTTTTAATGCTGACTCATCGGAGTTCAGTGGTTTACTAAGAGGTTACGTTGCTACCGGGTGTTTTATTTAGGCGCCAAATGTTATAGTGTTGGCTCTGCCCTTTGGCAGTCGTTTCAGAGGCTTCTGTTCTAGTAATTTGTGTTCTAACTTGCATTAGTTGTAATGTTCAAGTGTTCTATCCTATTTTTTTTGATTTTGATTGCCTCCCGAGTTGTTCTCGTGTTGTAGTTTTCTATGTGCGGTTTGTTTCGACCTATTAAAATCTATTTTGTGACTATCTGGAGGGTTGAAAAAGGAAAATGTGATTTATTTATTTCTAACAGATAATTTATTTTTTCCAGTCTGGCAAATATTATTCAGTTAGTTTGTCCAACGTATGCTTTGTTGCGTGCTCTACATGATACGCTATATACACCCTGCTTTTCCAATTGGATTTTATCTTTGATTTCTTATAACGGATATTATTGTCCGTAGTGGTTTGTATGCAGCTAATATATTTTATGTCTGCAGAAGACATCCAATACTGGCGGTGGTCCCTTTAATCTCTGGTAGAATAGCTTTTGCTTTGTTATCTGGATTTTCCTTGGATGTCCGTCGATTTTATTGTTTTATGGTCCTGTTCATTGTAACACGTAGGCTGAAAAGTTTTTGGTCTAGCTACTTAAAATACATTTTTTTTGCGACTTTACTCATCAATATAGTCTCCTTCAAGAGCCATACATTCAGTCCAATGCTTTTCTAACATTTCTATACTTTTCTTGTAGAAGGATTTGTCTTTGCCTTCAAAATAGGCCTCAGTTTCTGCGATAACTTCTTCATTGGAGCCAAATCTCTATCCCGCGAGCATTTGTTGAGGTCTGCGAATAGATAATAGTCGCTGACAAATCTGGAGAATAGGGTGGATGAGGAAGCAATTCGAACTTTAATTCATGCAATTTTGCCATCGTAGACATTGACTTCTGACACGGTGCATTGTCTTGATGAAAGAGTACTTTTTTCTTGTTCATTTGGGGCCGTTTCTTTGTGATTTCTGCCTTTAAACGCACCAATAACTTTCTCAGCATAGTCGATAAAAATTATTCCATGCGCATCCCAAAATACGGAGGCCAAAACCTTCCCAGCCCTTCTCAGGCCCTAATGTTCATGCAAAATATGACCAACGCGTTCTTTTGATATCTCTAGGGTGTCGGCTATCTCGCGCAATTTCACTTTACGGTCATTCAAAACAATTTTGTGGATTTTTTTGATGTTTTCCGATGTAACCACCTCATTGGGGCGCCCAGAGCGTTCAGCATCATTTGTATCTATACGACCGCGTTTAAATTCAGCATACCAGTAAATGATGAGTGATTTTCCAGAGGCAGAGTCCCCGTAACACTTAGCAAGTCATTGCTTTGCTTGAACGGTATCAAAAAACAGTGTTTAATCAACACACGAAATTCGATTTTTTCTATTATTCTGAAAGTATCAAAAGTAGCGTCACTAAAACCACTGTAACTTGTAAACTAATACTCGAAATGTCATGAAATTTTGACACGTATCGTTTGAAGGTTGGTACTTCCTAAAAATCATATGAATTTTAAAAAGGCGGCATCTATGTGTCAGACAGCGATTCAAGAACAACGTGAATCGCTTTTTTCGCACACATGCCGCTCCTGTAACGCTTTAGGGACTTCCCTACAGCACGTGTGCTAGACCCATAAAAAAAAGACCAAAAAATTTTCAGCCTACGTGTTATGCCGTTTGTATCCATTCCGTTTTAGAGCTGTAATAATCTTTTCTAGCTTCTCTGATTTCTTCGCGTTGTCTGTATGGCGGATTAACCTAGAAACTAATATGGTCGTCACGCCAATTGGTGGGGAGATTTAACACTCAGATACCTATTTTTTAATAACTCTTTATGCACCTCTACATGGGTGAATATTATATTTGGAATTTTATTGAAGATTTTTGTAGATAATCTGAAAAGAACTTTGTAAACAGTACGCGTCACCCTGCATGTAGAATCTGTAGGTTTTCAAGGAAGTTTCCAAAACTGTATCTTATTTTATAGAACTTCTAAGTTGACTAGTTTTAAAAGAAAAGAACATTAGTCTATACACTGTTATATTGCTTCTTAAAAATTATTAACACTGTTTTTTGATGAGGAAAAATACCATTCAAGCAAAGCAATGACTTGATAACTGTACGGGGGCTCTACCTCCGGAAAATCGCTCATCATGCTGAATTTAAACGCGGTCGTACAGACACAAATGATGCTGAACGCTCTAGATGCCTAAATGAAGTGGTTACACCGGAAAACATCAAAAAAATCCACAAAATTGTTTTGAATGACCGTAAAGTCAAATTGCGTGAGATAGCTGATACCCTAAAGATATCAAAAGAACGTGTTGGTCATATTTTGCATGAACATTTGGGCATGAGAAAGTTCTGTTCAAAATGGGTACCGCGTTTGCTCACAGTGGACCGAAAACAACAACGTGTTGATGATTCTGAGCGCTGTTTGGACCTGTTTAAGCGCAACAAAAAGGATTTTTTCATGCGACATGTGACAATGGATTAAACATGGACCCACCACTACACACCGGAATCAATTCCGCAGTCAGCTGAGTAGACAGTAGCCGGTGAAAGCCACCTGAAGCGACCAAAGACACAACAGTCGGCTGAGAAGGTTTTGGCCTCTGTATTTTGGGATGCGCATGGAATAATTTTTCATCGACTATGCTGAAAAGAGAAAAACCATCAATAGCGAATATTATATAAAGTTAGTGGTGCGTTTTGAAGGTAGAAATCGCAAAGAAACGGCCATAAATGAACAAGAAAAAAGTGCTCTTTCATCAAGATGATGAATGTCACAAGTCAATAGTTACGAATGCAACATTGCATGAATTGACGTTGGAATTACTTCCTCATCCACCGTATTATCTACTCGCAGACCTCAAAAAAATGCTCGGAGGAAAGAGATTTGGCCCCAATGAAGAAGTTATCGCCGAAACTAAGGCCCCTTTTGAAGGCAAAGACAAATCCTTCTACAAGAAAGGTATAGAAATGTTGGAAAAGCGTTGGACTGCTTGTATCGCTCTTGAAGGAGACTATGTTGATGATTTTGCAAAAAAAAAATGTGTTTTAAGTAGCTAGACCAAAGACTTTTCAGCCTACGTGTTATTTATGGCACAAGGAAACAGTTTGGTAGCATACTACAACAGAATATTACTTTTGAACATATTTTGATTAAATAATTTTAACGTTAGTTCTATGAAAGTTATGGTACAAACTACAGAATATTTATTTCTGAATTGTTCTAAATGAAACGTATTTTAAACTTTTATTACAAGGTAATAACATAACAATAAAATGTTTGTAAAATTAGGCTATTCGTATACGATTGGATATGCCGTATTAAAAAATAGTGATGAGTTGTATACTGCATCAAATCACCGGGCTAAGACGGATCAGCGAGTTAGTTATATAACGGACAAATAACATAACGATGCCGTTTATTTTAAACAGAAACTTACTAAACTTTATATTGGTATAATAAAAAACTTTTCTAATTTGGGTGTAACATAAACAAACGACATTAAGAAAAGAAAACTAAACAGATTTATTCTATTAGAATGATTTTCTTAACATGGTAAACAACAATACTCACATGATCTTGAGATGCAACTACAGCTTCCGCAAATGTGCCTTGTTTATGGATAGGTATAAAACCATATACTTCATCACCTACTTTATAGGCTCCATTGACTCCATGACCTTTTGATATGATGGTACCTAAAAAACTATACTTTCAATAATATAACAGAAAGAACTCATATCATATCGTTGCAGAATCGCGGGGTCTTTTCATATTAATTTTGCCGTTTTTGGTGCCAATTGTCTTTCATACTCTAAGAGACTAATCCTAATTGCTATTGCTAAAACAAAAAAAAGGACTATATTAAAAGTCTGATAACCAAGTTCGGTTGTGAACGTGAATTAAGGACTGTCATGATTAAGTACATTTTTTGATTAGGGATCTAACAAGATCACTATAAGGTAAATATCTTTATGTTATCACTCATATTGAATAGACATTTAGTGCAATAAAGCCCAATATCCCCATTATTATAAGTAATATGAAAAACATATAGTTTTCCAGATTTTTGGGGTGTACATTTACAAAAAATATTCTCGATGTACCGGTGAACAGTTAATCTATCGCTACGAGTCTAATCAGTCACGAAAACTCCTCGGTAGGCGACCGTTTCAGTAATGCAGCACTGCGCATAGCGCTCCACAGGCCGCCTATAGACTCGTCTTCTTCCATCATTGCCATGTAGGCACATTCGGGACCCGTCGGAGAATAAAACGGAGCGCCATTGCTCTAAGGTCCAGTCGACATGTTCTCGGGCAAATCCGAGTCGTGTGTCCGTTAGCTGGTCTCTTCGGAGTTAGATTAGCTTCTTTAAATCTTCTTCTGACTGTCCAGTGACCGATAGCCCGACCACGACTTTGTCGGAGCTCCTGCTGGACCTCAACGCCGGTCAATTGACAATTTCTTAGAGTTATGTTAACAATAAAGCGGTCGTCTCGCTGCGAGTTACACCTCCTTCTTCCTGATCCTGGTCTCCGTGTAAAGGGTTGAATATTGCGCAACGAGTACGTTACTGAGAAAGTAAAAACAGTTCTATTAAGTAAAACCGTTTTAATCAGTAAAACTTTTGAAAATCTAAATGTTTTTGCTGTTATTGGAAAGAGTAGAAAATCAGAATTCTAATGATACCAAAAATAATACCACTGTTCGAAAATTAAATTTAAGGATGGATGTTAAATGAAGCAAAATCGTTTGAGTCGATTTTTTTGCTCGCCAGTGTAATTTAGTAAATATCAATACACAGTGGCTAAAACAGGAACAGTAAGATTTTTTTTTAACTGACAACAAATTAAATTTAATATAGATTTATGTTTACCACGACAGTTTTACATCAATAAAAGTGGGGTTTTTCTCTTTTTTGCATCATACTCTAAGTAAAATCAGCATGCGTTATAATGTGCTGATAACATTTTTATTACTACTACACTATTGCTCTTTTTAGTGTCCCGTACGGAACACTTATAAGATCATTTCGGTCTCTGTCTGTCCGTCTGTCACACCCGATTTTCTCCGAAACTATTTGACATAGAAAGTTGAAATTTGGCACTAATATAGGAATTAATGGCATCATCTGAGCCGTGTAGTTTTGAAAGTGATGCGCACGGAATCATTTTCATCGACTATGCTGAGAAGGGAAAAACCATCAATAGCGAATATTATATACCATATACTTCGTCACCGCCGTGTAATTTTGAAAGTTCAATTTTGACTTGAGGGGTTAGTTTGGGGGGGGGGGGGGGTGAAATCAGAAGTGAAAAAAAAAATTACCAGGTCATCGAGTAGGGTGTCAAATGAAAGCTTGTAACAAGACGAGTTCAAAAATATATATAATACTTGCGCACAATTCTCTTTGTATTATTTTTAAAAATCACTTCCCCCCCTTACCTCGAAAAGCACTGATCAAAATATTTTGTAAAAATTCTGAAATATTCTCTACAGGGTGTAGATGGTAGGAAAATTATCACGAGTACATTAACTTTAATAATTTGTCTGGTATATAAAAAAAAAAAAAAATTTTCAGAGTCATCAGTTTTCACGTAAGGCCGGAAAAAAACTTTGTTGAAAACCCATTTGGGATGTTTTTGTGAAGTCACTGATCCAACTTGCACTTGACCGGGTATTTATTGTTTAGTTTACCTTTAAAGATTTTAAAATTTTTATTGCATCTCTCTCTCTCTCTCTCTCTCTCTCTCTCTCTCTCTCTCTCTCTATATATATATATATATATATATATATATATATATATATATATATATATATATATATATATGTATATATATATATATATATATATATATATATATATATGTTATATATATATATATATATATATATATATATATATATATATATATATATATATGTTATATATATATATATATATATATATATATATATATATATATATATATGTTATATATATATATATATATATATATATATATATATATATATATATATATGTTATATATATATATACATATATATATATATATATATATATATATATATACATATATATATATATATATATATATATATATATATATATATATATACATATATATATATATATATATATATATATATATATATATATATATATATATATATAAAAATAAAGAAAGAAAGCAAAAGTTGCCGTATCTAACAAAATTCTTAAATAAGAAATCAGTTGGAGAACTCGGCAAAGGGCGCAACAAGTGTTCACACCGTGTTCATTTAGCCAATATTTCGGTCCTAAGTTGGGACCTTTATCAGGGCACAAACTAAAAAAAATGAGAGCGAAGCGACAATTGAAGTAGTACGGGCAAATAAAAGTATAAGTTATTTTAATTTTAATATGTTGTAGAAATATATATATATATATATATATATATATATATATATATATATATATATATATATATATATATATATATATATAATAAAGCTGAAAAGATCACTTACATGAACGGTGTGATATAAATATAACAAAAATGGCCATAAAACCAATTACATGAATGCGACTAACAATTAAGTAAATCTTACACCAAACACTAACATATTAAATCAATAAAAAGGCATTTACAAAAGGGATGCCATTAAAATCCCTGGATGCTAATATCAATTATAAATTAATTCAATTTTAATTAACCACCTGTGACTTGCAATTGTTGCGCCCTTAGCCGAGTTCCCCAACTAATTTTCATACTATATATATATATATATATATATATATATATATATATATATATATATATATATATATATATATATATATATATACATATATATATGTATATATATATATATATATATATATATATATATATATATATATATATATATATATATATATATATATATATATATATATATATATATATATATATATATATATATATATATATATATATATATATATATATATATGTTTATATATCATATTTATAAATTTTTGACTAAAATCATCTCCAACAGATTAAAAAATAAGTTAGATTCCTGTCAGCCATGCGAAGAGGCTGGTTTTAGATCCTAGAGAAGATCAATGAATACAATTTCAAACTCTACATAGCCTTCATAGACTATGAGAAGGCTTTTGATTCTGTCGAAATGTGGGCAATCATCAACGGCTTGAACAACTGTAGAATTGATTCTACATATGTTATGTACACTACCCTACTCAAAGATATATATAAAAACGCAAAGATTTACATAAAACCTAATACAGAACAAATACGTATAGGTAGAGGTGTAAGACAGGGAGATACACTCTCTCCTAAGCTATTGATTGCAGCTCTAGAAGAGGTATTCCGCCAGTTAGATTGGACAAAAAAGGGCCTACAGATAGATGGTGTGTATCCGAGTCATTTAGGGTTCGCAGACGATATTGTAGTCATCAGCAGTAATCCACATGAGTTACAAGAAATGATAAATGAGTTAAATTACCACTCAAAGACAATTGGTCTTAAGATCAATAAAAGTAAGACAAAAATATTAACGAACACTAATAACAACATAGTTATAAATTTAGAAGCAACAGCTCTCGAGATTGTTAAGGATTATGTGCATCTGGGGCAAAAAATTACTACTACGAGAAAGAGTGTCTCGGATGAAATTTCAAGAAGAATCAGGCTTGGATGGTGCGCACCGGAGAAATTAAGTTATATATTCAAAGATAAAGCCATCCCAAATAAGTTAAAGGCCAAAGTTTACGATCACTGCATGCTACCCGTAAATATATATGGCGCTGAAACTTGGACAGTGAATAAAGCCGATATACAAAAACTAGCTCGGACTAGAGAGCACACGAAAGAAAGACAGATGACCAGGATAAAACTTAAGAGATAGAAAAAGAAACAAGAGGAAAAACAAACGAAATTGAAGGATACTATGGGGCACGTAGCAGAAAGTGGCAATGGGCTGGACATGTAGCACGCACGACCGATGGACTAAGCGAACATTAGAATAGAGACCACGAGAACAGAAAAGGAGCGTAGGACGTCTCAAAACAAGATAAGATGGCGGGATGATATATAGAGGGTTGCGGGCATTGGATGGATGACAACAGCTGCAAATAGATTGAGATGGAAACAGGGGGAAGGCCTACATACAGCATTGGATAGAATTAGGCTTATAATGATAGTGATATATATATATATATATATATATATATATATATATATTATATATATATATATATATATATATATATATATATATATATATATATATATATATATATATATATATATATATATATATATATATATGTATATATACGGCATTTGATACGGTCCCCCACAAAAAACTTCTTAACGTATTGTGGCACAGTGGAATTAGGGGAACAGTTTGGAAACTATTTCAAAGTTACTTTAAAGAGAGATATCAAGTTGTCAAGATTAATAAAACTTTAAGTAACAGACAAATCATTAGAATGGGCATTCCGCAAGGTACGGTGCTTGGCCCATTATTATTTATTGCCTATATTAACTCTTTATTATCACAAAGCGTGGGCGGCACAATGCTATCATATGCGGACGATACTGTATTGGTGTTCAGTGGAGATACTTGGGAAGAGTTAAGAAATAAAATGAACCATGGACTAATGATTACAAAAACATGGCTTGATACATTTAAATTGTCTTTAAATCTCTCTAAAACAAATTATATTGCCTTTTCACTAACAAAATCTAACAGACCACCATTTGATCATTTTAACATCAATAACCATCAAATAAAGGAAGTACCTCAGACAAAGTATCTAGGTATAGTAATAGATCAGTTCCTAAAATGGACACCTCATGTTGAATACCTTACTAATCGAATAAGCAATCTAATTAGAAAATTTTATCTTCTTAGGCAGGTCATGAGCACCGATACTCTTATCGTCATTTATAAGGCTCTCATAGAATCTTTGATTAGATATGGAATTTTAGTTTTGGGGAGGATTACACAATAATGCCCTTTACAAATTAAATATTATTCAAAAATACATATTAAAAATCATATACAAAAAGAATAGGTTATACCCAACTGAATTGCTTTTTTCGGAAGACATCTGTAGTGTGAGGGCATTGTATACTGTTGCCATCGCTTTGTTTCTCTTAAAAGAGAAATTTCCTAGAAATGTAGTAAAACATAACTACCACACCAGAGCAAAAATTAACAATGAAATGGTTATCCCCGTAAGTTATAAGACCATTAATCTTAGAAGTACACATTACCTTGGACCAAAGATATATAATATGCTACCAGTTACACTTAAAAGAACCCAACAGTTTCACAAGATCAAAATAGAGTGTAGAAAGTATATATATAGGAATTTTAAAATGTTTGAACTCCTTTTTAAGTGACTTTAAGTAATCTTGCTTGGAATAAATTTAAAACTAGGATAGATACATCGAGCAAGTAAATTTTAAACTGTAAAAAAGAAAGAAAAAAAAAAAAAAAAAAAAAACAAAAAGGTTTTTTTTTTTGTAATTACAATGGTACATACAAATATAAACATTATTTAGGTACCTACTAATAGTTGAGCATTCCGTAGATAAATTGCTAATTGTAGATGTAATAATCTTAATGTTTGTGAATTGTTATAACTAATATCGTAATATATTTATTATTACAAAAAGTTCTTCTTTCTCACATTTGATCAATATGGTTCCATGTTTGGCTGACGGGCCAAAACCAAGTCAGCACAAACGCTATTACCATTCCGTATTAAGGAAATGACCTGACAATGTTACATGTTTTCAAAATCACTGACTTCTGAATGTTTCTGTGGATGTCTGTGTTGAGTCCTAATTGCACTAAATGTGGTGTGAATGTTATTGGTGTAAGGCCTGTGGCTGATATAATGAGGGGGACAATGATGACTTTTTCTTGTCTCCATAGCCTTTTTATTTCCGTTGCAAGGTCTGTGTATTTGGAAATTTTTTCTGTGTATTTCGTTTGGATGTTTATGTCGTTGGGGACAGCTATGTCAATTAGATAGGTGACTTTTCCTTTTTTGCACTGAAAAGTAATGTCGGGTCTATTGGCGGAGACTGTTTTATCTGTGTGGATACCGATGTCCCAGTAGAGCTTGTAATCTTCATTTTCAAGTATGGATGTTGGCGTGTATTTGTAGTAGGGATCTGTGTTTTCTATGAGTTTGTATGTTGTAGCTAGTGCTTGGTGAACCACTCCGGCAGCTGAATCATGCCTGGCTGTGTACTCTGTTCCGGCCAATATTTTACACCCGCTAGTTATGTGTTCGATCGTTTCTTTCTGCTGGTGGCATTTCCTACATCTGTCCTCTGCAATAGTCGGGTCTTTGATGATATGCTTTTGGTAGTTTCTGGTTAATATGACCTTATCCTGGATGGCAAGTAAGAAGCCTTCAGTCTCAGGGAATAGCTGCCCATCCTGTAACCAGGTGTATGATTGTTTTTTATTTACGTGGTCTTGTTCTATGTGGTATCTGTGTTTTCCGTGGAGTGTTTTCTCTGACCACGTTTTCATCTTTTCCTGTTGTAATTGGGTGTGACTGTGTGTGTCGGCTGAGTGGTCTGCCCGGGCTAAGTCGAGAGGTGTGTAGTTTTTGTCTGCTTTCACTGTCGCTGTGTGGCTGTGTATTTATTATTATTATTATTATTATATATATATATATATATATATATATATATATATATATATATGTATATATATGTATATATATATATATATATATATATATATATATATATATATATATATATATATATATATATATATATATATATATATATATATATATATATATATATATATATATATATATATATATATATATATATATATATATATATATATATATATATATATATATATATATATATATATATATATATATATATATATATATATATATATATATATATATATATATATATATATATGTATATATATATATATATATATATATATATATATATATATATATATATATATATATATATATATATATATATATATATATGTATATATATATATATATATATATATATATATATATATATATATATATATATATATATATATATATATATATATATACATATATATATATATGTATATATATATATATATATGTATATATGTATATATGTATATATGTATATATGTATATATTTATATATGTATATATGTATATATGTATATATGTATATATGTATATATGTATATATGTATATATGTATATATATATATATATATATATATATATATATATAAATTTAGGTGTTCTTGGAATTAGATCATTAAAACTATTCTTGAATTTGTTATATATTTATTGACGTTCCGACCTTCGGAAGAGATCTTCTTCAAAATTTACTCTAAAAGATGACATTAGAAGAATTAAATATAGATAAGTCATTAATCTGTTTGTCGTGTATTTCAGGGTTAAAATATTTGTAGCTCGTCGTAGTTTTTAATTTTAAACACTTAACTGTATAAATTAATAAGGGCCTTATCTTAGAAAGTAGTTCACTGTATTAGGGTATTAATTTTAAATCACTGTCAAAAACATATTTTTACATTCTACAAACAACCACTTAACGTGAAGGACTTTATATGACTGGTAGGTAGATACGGTTTAGGTTATTTACACCGATTTTTTCGTCTATTGCAGTGGGTGTCACCTGTATGTGTATAGAATCCAGTATTTCTCTTTTTTTTCTATTTATCTCGATTTTGATAATTTTGATGTTTTTGAAATCAAAGGTATGAATTTTATTCATTTCATGATTTGTAAGAGCTGTACTGTTTTTTTTGTCGTATTTATGACCTTTGATTCTATTTTCTAGGTACTGGCTTATTTGCCCGACGTATATTCCTTCACAGTTATTACATTTGATTTCGCAGACTATGTTACTTTTTTTATTATTTGGGGTTTTGGTTTTAAGCCTGGAAAAATTGGATGATGAAAGCAGATTATATGATTTGTGACATAACCGAATTTTGTAGTTTCAGTTAGATTCAAAATATATGAAGTTCTTTATAAAGTGGTAATGTAAACGGCTGTTTAATGAGGTTCCTTTTCCCATCATAACATTTGGAGTCTTAATGTTTTATTGTCTCAGTATTTATTCACATTTAGTTGTTTCTAGCAAAAAAAAAACAGAACATTTTATTTTTTTGTAAACTGATAGAGTCAATGTTTTCTCTTGAAAAATTCATCGTTAGACGTTAGAAGTTTTGTGAGTTGAGTGGGTCGAAAGGGGACAAAAATCCGTCGTGCTTGTTCCAAAGTTTACGAGGGTATATCCTATAGTACCATTGAAAATTGAGCAGAAATAGAACACTTGGATAGATAAAATATTTATTACCAGACAGATATACTGACTGTGAGCTCTGAAAAAATACTCAGGGTAAAAAAAAAAAACGAACACTCTCGGATAGGATTATTTCTTTAACCATCTAATGTAATTGAGGTGGTAATGCTATTACCAAAGTTTTATGAAATACTGGTAAAAATCGCGTAGCCTAACGTAAAAGAAAGAAAAACTGTAAAAAATAAACTACAAACTTTTCAATTAAAGAAATAAAATATTCAAATTTAAAACTGAATTTGTGTTAAAATAACTCAACTAAGATTATGTTGACTATTATTCTCGCCTGTGTACTTGTATATAAAGACCATTTTTATTTTTTAAATTAGTTCTTCTCTTTTAAAGTTATTTGGTAAATATTATTTATATTGGTCCTTATAATATATGTATGTATACTTATTAGAGAGTGAATTTTTATCTTCTTCTTTAGTATTTCGAAGTCCTTCTGTAAAGCCATTCTAAATTGGGAAAGCATCCCTTTAGTACATCATTCTGGTCAAAAGCTAGACACGTGGCTGGAAGATTGAATGTATTAAGTTTACAAATGAATCCTCAGCTTTTACAGACCTACTCTAAAATTTATTTATAAAAAACTAATACATACTCAATCTTCAAATAAATCTCCTTCGCTTTCCTTACATGTTTGCCATCTCTCAGGCAACTGTCGAATTTCAAATCAGAAAAATGATGCCAATGCGATGCAGTGAATTCATCGAGACATTTTTTGACCCCCTTAACTGACTTGTACTGAGAATCATTCAGGTGGTGTTGAAGAGGTCGGAACAGATGGTAGCCAAAGCCAAGTCTGGAGAATATGTTGTGTGAGGAAAAATTTATCATAAAATGGTTTCCAGGGTCCTTTTTGTTACGTCGGACGTGCATGATCCTACATAAGTATCACCATCCTTCCCCCACTGTCGACAAATGAACTTTTTTTTCAAGTGTGTCGCTCGCACGGACTAGATTTTGGAGGAGATCAGAAGTGGCAGCCTGCCCAGATTGGGTTATTTCACAGTGGATCACTCTCCTCTAATCCCACCATTACTTTTTTTACATGAATATTCGGTTTTGCCTTGCTCGTTGACTGTCGTTTGTTATCAATGATATTCGCGTTTTAGGATTGTCGTATTTTCATCACACGTTTTGTGCAAAACATCCTTTTTCCTGAGCAGCGAGTGAGCGGTATCATAGCGTCTGCTTATTACCTTGGAAGTGAGCTCACGACAAATCTACCAGGATTTCTTGTGAATTCCGCTTAGCCTATGCAAACGATATGAAATAGCTGGATTACTCAAGAGGTCATGTACAAGTTCTAGTTGAGTTTGACAAGGATTCACGTCGAAAATTTACTTTTCATCTTCCTCTCTTTTTTGTTGACGAGGACGTTTATTATCCTGAAAGTTAAAATTTCCCTCTCGGAACAACTGGAACCACTTTTTACAGGGACTGTATAATATAGACGTTTTACTAAAAATAGGACAAAACACTTTATAAGTTTTAGCTGCATTTTTAGTTGAAATGCAGAAGATGGCAGTGCCTCAAAGCTTGCAAAGTCGCATCTATTTCCCAGGTTATGTTCGTGTATGATCAATTATTATACCTCGTTTGAAAGTTTAAAGATGGCACTTTACATTTACTAAATCAGGAGAAAAAACTCTAATATTCCGTAGCTGATGAAAGATAAGTGCTGAAGATTCATTTAAACAGCTGATACTTACATCTCTCACAAGTACCAGGATGCTACAGTTTTCTGGTGTATGTGTATATACAATCTACATTTTTTGCATTAAGTTGGTAAAAATTCAGGTGGAAAACTGGGATAAATGACATAATGTATATTTTTGTAAAAAAAAATCATTGTCGATAAAGTTTTTAAAGGAATTTTAACAGGATTTATTCTAAGAAAAGAAAATGGCTGACTTTACTCTAAAAACTATTCGTTGACAATTTCTGTACATAACTGATTCCATTTCTAAGTGTTGACTCAATTTTTCATCTTAAATGTAATTTTCTACGACTAAAATTACAACTGAGTAATTAAAATCGGGTTCTTCATAAGATTCATAAGAAAATAGTTTAGTTTCTTTATACATGGTAATTATGTTATTGTTGGTTACTTTTGCTGATTTGGCAAAAAGTAAAAAATGTCTACTAGATTTTAATAGAAAACATTTTTTTTCGTTTTTAAAATAACGTCAATATTATCAGGGATGCCTTTTTATCAATCATTTGCTATTTATATTACATTTTTGTTACCGACACTATTTAAATAAAAGTGTATGTACACTTTGCGTATCATATATATCATTTTCACAGGAATGAAAAGTTGTTTTGTGCATATTGTGCATCTCGTACCTGCTAAATGTTAGATTGGGGGGTGTTTGCCGTCTTTTGCCATATTTATTGCCAATAATGTTGGTTAATTCTTTTTGAGACAACGGATTATTTATGTTTTCTACGCATTTCATTTTTCTGTACTGCATTATGAGCCACTCCATGTCATAATTTCCATATCCACTGTCTAAATCAATAATATTTGCAATTTGTGTTCAAAATTACTAGACAACAAACTTTATTATCTCAACCGATCTGACTTCTATTGAGTTTAAGCTACCAATATGGGAATAGAATTTATAAAGATTAAAAATACAATTTGGAGGTATTAGAAATGTCTAACATTATCACGAACACATTTTTATTTTGAAATGTCTAAGCAACTTTAACCCTATCAAAAATATTTGTATGTTCCGAGACTTTTACCATTGTCTTATTTGTTTTTAGAAAACCAAGCCGGGATTTTTAATTTTTATAACAGCATGTATGATATACGCGTCTATTTTTTTAGAGTCATGATGTTTCTCTGTATTTTTATATATGTTTAAACCTTAGGCAGAGAAACGTATGCAGTTATCAACAACACTGTGGCTAATGATACATATTTAAACATCGTTCGTATACATATATATATATATATATATATATATATATATATATATATATATATATATATATATATATATATATATATATATATATAATTTATTTATATCAAACTTTACTAATAACTCCTTAAGTCATTAAAAATAGTTAGGAAGGCTGTGATCATTTCAGTTAATGATTTTATCGTTTATTATGAAAATATGTAAAATAGCTTTAGTGTGTGTGATTTCAAAATATATGATTTTATGTGTTTTCCAAAAAATAACAAATTCAAATTTCCCAGAAAAGATGTGATGTGTGTGTGTATCATTTGATTTACGTCTTGGAGATATTGCATAAATACTTATTAAAAATAGAAATGCAGATGAAAGTTGCCTAGACCTTTACATTTGACTTTTTGACAGTAGTTGTAACACTGTAAAACTATAAAAGTGTAAATTCATCTAATCATTATTTTTTATTTATCAGTATTTTTTTTTAATCAACTAAGCACGAAAATATCACTGCCAGTGAAAGAAGTTATAACAATGTAAAAACATAAAAGTCTAAAGTCATCTAATCGTCGTTATTTTTTTATTTACTATTTTTTTTTTTTAATCAACTGAGCATGAAAATACCACCGGCAGATATATATTTCTATCAATTTCTAATGTGCATAAATTCAAACTAGTAAAATAAAATTGAAACTCTTTGGTTTTAGTGTTGAGGAAAATGCATAAGCATTTAAAATATAAATGGCAGACATCTAGACCTTTCCATTATTATAACAGTAGCTGTAATCTTCTTTTTTTGAAGTTGGAAACTTCATATCGCAGGAATAACAAGTTGACAGACTTTTATTTTAAGACCTAAAAAAATACAAGGCCAATCTCGGTACCCAGTCAAATCAGCCGGGTACCAGGTTTTGTCCGGGTAAACTGAGTGGACCACACCGAGTTGTATTGTATAGTGTTATTTTTGGTAATTTATGTGTGATTTGTAGCTATCGGCGACTTAACGTGATTTAAATATATTTTTAAACTTTTTGAATTATGAACTTTTCAATTTGACTGATAGTTTCTAAATCTATAGCTGAATGCAGCCTAACTATTTTGTTTTATTTATTTGAACTTACTGGTACTATTACAGATCCAACTTGGATTTGGCATAGACTACTTGACCACAAAGATTTCAAATAAGTTTTGTCAGTGTTGCCTTTTTAACCCACATTTAAATGATCATATAGCACATCAATTTCAATTATTCCACCAAAATATTGAATGAAATAGCCGAAACGCCAATAAAAACTCCTATATAATGGTAAAAAATGTGTATAGGAATATTAACTATATCATTATTTAGTAACAAAGATATGTTACAAGATTAGTCAGAAGTGTTAATTTCTAAATGTTGTTGACATTGTATGGACTAAATTCAATGAAACCATTACCTATTGCTTCAACTGGTGCTCTCCATACAAGAAACAATTAAAACTAGTACCTAATAAAATAATTAATGTACATGAGTATAATGACGAATTTGCAACAATATAAAAAGAACCTAATTGGTTGCGAAATGAATTTTTAGAAAGTGGTATCAGTTTAGAATACAAAACTTTATAAACAAAGTAAGTAACCTGGATGGCGTCTGGGAGATTCAGCTACGTCTTTCGTTGCCCACGCAATTCCTGTGAACCTCAAAAGGAAGGTCTTCACACATCCCACCAGTAGCGATAGCGATATACAGACTTGAGACGGTGAGACTCACCGCAAATTGTGCCAATCGCCTCTGGGTTTTTCAGAGGGTAATGAAGCGAGCAATGCTCGGGGTAAGCCCGAGACAGAATCTAGAATGATGAAATAAGAACGGGAGTCTACGACGTTATCGAACGTGTGGCCAGACTGAAATGGCGTTGGGCGGGAAACGTGGCCAGAAATGATTCTGGCCATCTCTGGAAGAGGCCTATGTTAAGGAGTGTACTTCTACAGGCTAAAGAAGAGAAGAACTTTGTTTTTATAAATTAAATTCATTACTATCTATATAAAAGTTAGATGAATTATCGTTCATACTAAGCTCAAGAGAGACTAGAATAAAATATTCGGAATGTTCATAAAACCATGTGAAACTGAAAAATCTTCTTTTGAGATCATGTTTAACTCACGAGTCAGAGTGGCTTTAATGTCCTTCAAATCATAATAGCGTTGACCCTTCATGTTGAGATTGATTTTTTGGAAATAAAAAGTCACTGGGGGTAAAATCAGGAGAATAGAGGGGGAAGTACGGACACTTGTTTTCGCGCCAAAAACTGCACTACAATTTTAGCCGTGTGAGCGGGAGAGTTATCATTACAAGAGAAAATGCTTTGCGTTCCATCCTTCTGGTCGAACCCGCTAACACCTTTTGTAAAATCGCTCCATGACACCCATGTAGAATCTAGCGTTCTCTGTAGTGCTCTCGGGAACAAAATCTTTGTGGATAATCCCTGGAGCGTCAAAAAATGTGATGAGCATTATATTTTTTCTTGACTTTGTCAGTCACACTTTCTTCAGTCTCCACGAACCACTACCGAGCCATTTAAAAATTAAAACAAAAATAGTTTTATGATGTTTAACTTGACAAAAAAAATCTACTTACTAGAATAATTTAAAAAATTGTAGCCACATATGGTATGCTTAGTTCTACAAAACACATTTTTTAAAAGTTAAGTTAGTTACTGACAAAATCGACGATGACAGACAGGACCATAGATTGTTCCATAAAGGTTTCACTTTTACCCTTTAAGATATTTAAACTTCAAAACAAATATAGAAAAATATGTGCATAGAATTTGTACCAGTAATGAGCAGTATCTCCAGAGTATACGGAAAAATACTGAACCAAAAAGTCACAAAAGAGTAGAGCAACATGGAGGCGGAAGAGCAAGCCAGCTTTAGAGCTGGAATGTCAACCACAGACCCCCTATTCACCATATCTCAGATGATAGAAAAGAGATTGGCCACTAATTAAGAAACACACCTACTACTTGTCGACTTCAAGAAAGCATACAACAACGTGCCTCAGGAAAAACTTTGGGAAGCGCTACAAACAACAAATATTAGCACAACACTAATAAAAGTTATAAAGATATTGTATGGAAATAATTCATCACATATAAGGAACGGCAAAAAGATATCCAAAGGATTTCAAATAAATAAAGGTTTGAAACAAGGTTGTTGTCTTTCACCTACATTGTTTAAAATTTATCTGGAACACACACTGAAAACGGAAATGCAAAAACATGGGGATATCCATAAACAATACCATGCTTTATACACTATGCATATATGACACGAAAGCTACTGGAGGAGTACAAAAAATGGGGATTGGAGATGAATATGAAAAAAAACAGAATATAAATGCATAGGAGAAGAGCAAGAGATGCTCCCGGAAAAAGGAGAAGACTCAGGAGAAGCTGGAGTGAAGGACTAGACATGGAGATCAGAGAGAGAGGCTTGGACGATGACCTTTATGAAGACAGGGACAGATGGCGACTTCGAATCGGAAGACGTAGGAAGTTGTAAACCTGACCTAGTAGTAATAGTAGTAGTAGTAGTAGTAGTAATGAGTTTAGATGATGCAATCATTAAGAATCGATTAACAAATTTCAAAATAGAAGAAATACTCAAGATTCAAACTGCATACAAAATATGACATTAGCCAAAATAATAGAGATTTTTATTATAATTTAAAAAAAAAATTCCAAAATAACTATTAAGTAAAAATTTTATGACCTGGTACTATGGTCACTTCACCTAATAAACTGTCACTGATACATAATTATTTACTATGTACAAGCTTATAATAATGCCATACCTGAAAAATCTCTACCCAAAATTAGTGGAAACTCAATTTGAAAATTTCTTAAAACTTGAAAAGATGTTCTTCCATAGCCACCTAAAATATATCAATTATTAACTTATTATTCTACATATAACAGGGTAGATAGTAAACATAATAGAAGCTGCTTAATGAAATATAGTAAACAAATTTTTTATCTTCAGTTTTAACAATGTACACTTGTATTTATTGCAACTAATTTTTTTACTGCATTAATGTTGTAATTTTCTCGATTTTTCTTCCACACATTTACTAAGGCCTACATTACACCTTAAGGGACCTGGCTAATGGCAATTTAACAGTCTTGTTAAAGTCTAAGTATCCTTTATTGGTCAATTATAAATATTAACCTAAATTAGTGAATGATGTTTTCACAGTGATACTGTCAAAGTTTGTTGTGATACCAAATTTACAGTTTAATTTGCCACTCTAGGATGTATAAGAATAAAGCAATAGTATTAAAAGACAGGGTACTCTTAAGAACTACACTGAATTTCTAGGTCTTGGAAACTAATTTCACAAAGGGATAACATTTGTAGTACCATAGTAACTTGTAGAGCCTCTGAAATATATACACCAAATTTTCAAAAAATTCTTCTCTGTAACTACTGAACCTTTCCAAAAAAAAAAAAAAAATAACTGTCACTGACAGGCAAATAAAACTTCTCTAAGAGAGTAACTGTTTACTATGGATTCTTAATTTTTTTATTGAAATATATGTTTGTGCTTATAATGATTTGCACTAAGAATTCTTTTTAATATAGTATTTTACAAGCAGACCATTAATCTATTAAAAAATTACAATTCCATTGACTGATTTATATGATACTTTTATTGGAAGACAATAGTTTAAACATCCTTCACTTTTCTTTAAATAAGATTTCATAAATGTTTCAAAAGTAGGTTCCCTATAAAAGGGAATGTCCAAAATCATGGATGGACTTAAAATTTTATTTATTGATTCTATGTTACTCTCGAAAGTCCAAAGCTAATGATGATGTGTCTCTTGGTCCGACTGTACTAACCATCTTGCCTTACTACTGGAATTGTATGGGTATTTAACTGCCCCAAATTTTATCTGTATGAAATACATATAAAAGGGCAAAAGCTATTTGGGAACTAGACAAAATTAAACAAAAAAATAAAGTATTAATTATACAATTCCCATTTCTATCTACATATATACATCTACCTAACATAAAAGAATCTATGGGATTCACTGATGCAGCTTTAACTTGAACCAAAACATGTTCAGGGCTACTTATCAGTGGAATACGGCTTTGCTCCAATTGCAGCTCGCTAATATCTCCATAGGAATGTATGGACCAGGCAAGCATTTTATGCGAATATTGTGGCTTTGCTGCTTGTTGTGAAAAACATCTTCGAGACCGAATAAAAGTTCTAAACATTATAAAACTGTGTTTGTAACTGTTTGAACAACTGCTTTTTAAAGTAAAAAAAATGAAAACAAATAATAAACAATGAGGTTATAGACTAGTCTACTTTCGAATTGTGGCCTCGCTTTCGGAATGCATTTACCCAAATAACCTTCTCTGTGCCTTCGAGGCACACCCGGTTTTCAACCAGCGTGTAGAGAAGTTTGGAAGTTGTAAGCAACTGAGTATTCGTGTTTCTCAGCTCTCACGTGCCTCCCTAATTATGTATTTAAATGTTTCTCTAAATTTTTTAAAATTATTTCAGGCATTAATAAAATATCTCCTCAGGGAACTGCTACTGGTTTCGGATATAACCGTTATCTATCTGTGTTTCATCGACTACACCAAAGTTTTCAACAAATGCCAATACGACAAAATTATTGTTGTTAGAGAGGGATCGAATTAGATCGGATGGATCTCCGCATTATTCTAAATCTTTACTGGGGACAAAGAGCGGTAGTGCGAGTAGAAAACCATACAACAGATTTTATTGAAACAGAAGAGGGGTAAGGCAAGGATGTGTACTCTCACCTATACTGTTCAACCTCTACGCAGAACGCATATTATTCAGAAGAGCTCTCGAGAACGTCAGCGCTGCTATCAAAATAAACGGCGAAATTATTGATAATATTCGATACTCTGATGACACTGTTCTGCTCGCCGACTCATCGGAGGATTTGCAAGAACTTTTGAGTAGGATTCATGGGACAAGGCTGGAATACAGTCTGGACCTCAATATCAAAAAAATGAAATATATGTCAATATTCAAGACGTCACCGACGCCTCAGTTCTTGAAAGCAAACAACCAACCTATCGAGAAAGTAGCTACATATCAATATCTGAGATGCATTCTTAATGACTGCTGGGATCATTCCACGGAAATAAAAATCAGAATTGAAAAGGCCAGAGCTACATTTGTAAAGATAAGACATCTCCTATTCTCTGACGACCTTAGTCTAAATCTCAAGAGACGAATCTTAGAGTCGTATGTATTATCAAATCTCCTGTACGGTGTGGAAGGTTGGACTCTTACGGTTGCAATGGGACAAAGGATTCATACATTCGAAATATGGTTTGGATCAACCATGTCACCAATAAAAAGGTCATCCACAGAATGAGTTGACAGCCAGAGATCCTCTATACTATTAAACAGAGGAAGCGAGAGAGGTCCCGGCAGATGGATTTCTTGGCTGACTAACCTAAGAAAATGGTTTGAAGTCAATTCCACAGAGCTTTTTAGACCAGTTTCCAATAAAGTAGGCATCACCAGGATGATAGCCAACATCTGGACTGGCTAAGGCACAGAAGAAGAAAAAGCAAACAAGCAGTTTGAATAGTTGTGCTGTTCGTACAACGAAAAAATATTTTGAAAAATACGTAGTCTTGAAGATGAAAGCCTTATGCCTATTAACAGTCTATGACTCTTGCTCAAGGTATCTAATGACCCAAGGAGATTTCCTCGTGTAACTAGTATATACGTAACCCCTTTTGGGACATTCTCTGATGCGCAGTCATATTTTTGAGAATAACTTCATAAGGAAAGTGATGTTTAGATACTTTCATAATTGGTACAGTCAAAGTTTTCTTTTGCTACAGCCCAAAGTGGAAACTTTTGTCTTATGCTCTCATTAAACATAAAAGATCAGTTTCTCACAGTCCTGGCAATATGTACAATGCAAAATTATACCTATTTCAGAAATAGCCCCTATTTACAACGTAATTTGACAAGTCATATCACTTTGTGTAGCTAAAAAATTTATTTCTCTTTGGGACGAGTGACAAACTATATTTGTCCTTTTTCTTTTTATAAACTACGAAGAGGATAAACCTTGGTAACACCACTTACAAATTTGTGCCCATTGCCGAACTAATAGTTCACATCTATTGGCTCTCCTCCTAATCTCCAAATCTCTTTGCCTGTGATTAGATTCCCTACCAGGCCGGTTGTGGACCACTGTTCGATACTCCAGAGCTCCAAAATACCCAAACTCCGCTCCAACCGGTAAAACGTGTCAAGACTAATCAATTAAGTAGCAGAATCTTTTAAATCGATACGAAGATAATTTTCCACCACGCGAATAAATCAACGCTTTCGTTATTTGGAGTGTAAATATGTATTTAGCCCAAATACAGTTTTTGAAAAATAACACTAAAAACTTACTTCTTTTTCGTGAAAAAATCACACTCCGAGATTTTTGCATTTCTTCACGTTTCACGAAAAGAAGGTAAAGGAGTTTCTACGTGTATATCCTGTTATACTTCCTTTTCATATTTCTTTGAGTCGATACATCTGAAAATTATGTTTTTATGGGCATATCACATGTGCGGCAGGGAAATCCCTAAAGCGCCATAGAAGCAACTCATGTGCGGAAAAAACGAGGCACGTTGGCCTTGAATCGCTGCACATTGTACTCAGTTCTGGACAAATTATTCCAACGGGTTGAGGGTTTTCCGTAAAAAAGGATTCTTAAAAAGGCTGGTACCAGAAGTGACAAGCTGAACCTCATTTGGATGGCACATATTAACGCGACGTCTTTTCCTAACATGCACCACTCTGGGTAGAATTAAGTAGGCTTCATCCGCACAACACTTTTCAAGAAAGAACCTATAGAATAGACACAGTTTCCAAATGCCCTTAAATGTTCCTAGGAATCAAGGTTACTGATGAGTTTTGCTTCACAAATCAGTTAAATAGCTCTCTCCTCCGAAGAGAATCTTAACAAATGCAGCTTCCGTTTGAGAATCACAAATATGGAAACAGTATTCCATCCCTTCTCGAATTTAAGGTTAAATAGAATTAAAAGCTGGTGTGGTGTACAAAGTTTTCTAGTTTGACAGTCTTTGAGCAACTCTCTTTGCTATGCATGCAACATGCCCATGCCAAAATATATTTGTTCCCATGTTAACGCCCAGCAATTTGAATGATATGCCCGAGGAATGGAGTGTCTCGCCATAACTATAACGGGTTCTGCAACGTGAAATTTTTGAATAAAAAACTGCTTAGATTTTGGAGCGGTTATTTCTACTTGATTGTTGTCATCTTAAGATAGCATTTCTTCCAGGTCTTTGTTAAGTTGAACAACTTTTTGCTTTCTGCGAATATAAGCTTTGATAGCTGATGTTAGAACGCTTAAGTTAAATGAAAAAACAAGCGTACTGTTATCGACATATCTGTAAATTGAATTTCTGATCCTTTCCAACAGTTTGTTAATGTAAAGGAGAAAGACAGTAGGTGAGGAGTCTTGAGATATATTGGCGTTGACAGTGAACTGATTAGAAAGAAACCATCGACTGCCACTGAACGCTCTCTAAAGATACGCTAGAGCTGTAAACCAAACCTTTCAGACATACCATAAATGCGTAACTTACCCAACAATCAAAACGTTCAATTGTCGATCTTTGCTTACAAAAGCCATATTAATGGTCGTTAATAATATTAAGGTCTTCCAGATAGTTTAAAAGATGCTGATAGCCTTTTCTATAAGTTTAGATATGGAAAACAATGCTACTGGTCGTTAGTTATTCGACACCTTGCCAAATAAGTTTTGCCGTTTTCGGGTGTCACCTGATCTCTAGCGCATTTCCAGCAAAAAGGAAATATGGCTTTTCTGTAGGGTAAGTTAAAAGTCTACAAAAAACTGGTGTAAATGTGCTCCCGCATTTTTTAAATTACTATACCAAGTATTCCATCAGGTTTTTTTGTGTCTTGCTTTATTAAAATACATTTTATGACACGCTGTCTGAAGACAATATCGGGCATCTTTGACAGCACATTGGGAAGAATGGGTGGTTTTGTCCCTGGAAACTAACAGTAGCGTTTGAAGCAAAAAATTCTTTCAGGTATAGTGAATTTACTGAAAATTTGACTAATGGCCTAAATTGTTGAGCCAGACAAGAACTTTCCATGGATTCTTCCCATTTAGCAGACTCAAACTGCCAAACTTTGGTCGAAGAACCCCCAAATAAAAAATAATACACAGAGTATGTCATTCATAACATCGTTCCTCGCTAAATCAATGATACATTAGTGCGACAAAGACAAGTATAAAACGCACACACATCAATGGTGTCTTATGTACAAACTTACCATATGCCGCGTCCGTGCAGCGCCTCTAAAAACCGGAATGAGCGTACATGGTCTAGTAAAACTTGGGCATGCGTACCGGTTTTTTGTTATAGACATAGCACACATGCTGCAGGGAAATCTCTAAAGCGCTACAGGAGCGCGTGTGCGTAAAAAGCGATTCACGTTGGTCTTGAATCGCTGTAAATTATACTCGGTAGGAAACACAGTCCTGGGTAAATCATTCCAAAGGGATGACGTTCTCCATATAAAAGACTGCTTGAAAAGGGTTATACGAGAAGTGACCAGTTGAACTTCATACGGATGTGAAGTGTTAACGTGACGTGAATTCGAAACGGTCGATCGCGATCGACAAGTCGATCGCGAGTGCTTTTTGAGTCGATCTCGAGAAAAAAATTCCGATATAGAACTATTCACAGATTTTGTTTTAGGTAACTAAAACGAAATGTAATGAATAAACTACTAAAATTTATTCGATCCACAATTAGGCCAGAATAACCCCCTCATCACTTTCTTTTATCGTAATAACCCCCTGCTAGCGGCAAAAGGCGGCTTTATCAAAGGAACGCGCGGTACTTGTCAAAGAAAAACCGCGTTTTTGATTCCCGCCGATTTTTCTAGAAACTTCGGGAGGCGTGTTTGACGGGAACATTCGAGACTTCGTTCGCGCTGATATAAATGTTGCGCCTGCAGGAATAGGAGTCAGTCTGAGTTGTACCTTGAAGGCGATACATCGATACAAAGTTTATTAATAAATAGTCCAAAATGAGTGCGGCGAAGAAAAGTAAAACTTATCATTTTAATAACGATTGGGAGGAAGAATTTTTCTTTTGTATGGTAAAGGATAAGTGCATTTGTCTCATTTGCCGTGCGTCAGTTGCAATACCTAAGCGTGGGAACTTAGAGAGGCATCATAAAACGGTTCATAAAAACTATGAAAAGGATTTTCCGTTACAGAGTGAATTAAGAAAACGAAAAGTACGTGATTTGATAACTTGTTTGAAAAAAGATCAAACCATGTTCACAAGACCAGCCAAACAATCAAAAGCTGCAACGATCGCGTCATTTAAAATATCTCATATATTGGCGAAACACAAGAAACCATTTGATGATGGATTGGTTGTGAAGGAAGCATTTATTGAAGCGGGTGAGACTTTATTTGGAGATTTTAAAAATAAAACAGAGATTATGTCTGCTATTAGAGAACTTCAGTTATCTCGTCCGACTGTCACAAGGCGTGTTGAAGTCATGAGTCAGGACATTGCAGATAAACTAAAACATGATATCATGGAATGTACATACTTTTCTTTACAGTTCGACGAATCCACCGATATGACACACTGCCCAGCTGTGTATTTTTATTCGAATGGTATTCAATGACATGTCGGCTAAGGAAGAGTCTTTGACAATGATTCCTCTGAAAGGAAAGACCCGTGGCGAAGATATTGTAATATGCTAACTTTCCCGCTTATTGAGGCGTCATTTTGTACCCTGTGAAAATTGTTCGCACTTTGTGGCGGCTATTTTGTACCGTTTGAAATTTGTTTTTCCCACGCTTGGGCCCAATTTTCTTGCAACCTCTTTTTAATTTCTGATAATGAATTGAGTGAATCCTGATTTTAAAAGAACTAAAGAAATTAAACACACACTAGCTCAGTTTTCCTTGGTAGAGAAATATGGGTAAGAGATAATTGTTATACGTCTTTTTGGAATTATTTTCTATTTTTTAAAAAGCTTCAGTTGTACAAATTTTGGGCACCATTCATTTTAAAATAGAAAGGATCTAACTTCAGTTAAAAAAATGAAAAAATACTGAAGTGTTTTACGGTTATTACTAAAAGGAATTATTCTAGTACAACTTTTCTTATCCTGAAAAGAAAAATAGGTATTCAGTGAGACACTAGCTTTAATCAAAAAAAAAGAAAATTTATTCATGATTTAAAATAAAAGTTCCAACCTTTGCAGTTTTAAGGAATACAAAAAAATTCTAGCCTAAAAGTAGTTTTTATAAATTAGAGTCCCTAAATCAGAGATTTTACTTCTAAATCTTGACTACACCCGAAATCGAAGAGTCGTGATATTCACTTCGCGATTTTTCAGTTCAAATTGCTGTTAAAACACTTATTTGCGGGGAATATATTTATTGATGTATGTTCTGGTAACTTACGGTTTTCCTACGGGCTTCTAGGCCTTCAATGGAACACAAAACCGATTTCACACTTTTGAGAAGAGCCTACTTTAGCTACTCCATTTAGAAAACACACAAAGCCCACTACGGCTTTATGATAAAAAAACTCGTGCTTAACTTGGCTCTCGTAGATATTGTCGTAAGCCTCTACTGCGGCTCGGTGGAAAATCGCCACTTGGCGGATCGGTGGAAATTAGCCTGGCTGCGCCTTGATGGTACTAAGCCTCTCGGCGGCTTGATGGTACTAAGCCTGGCGGCGGCTTGATGTTACTGCCTGGCGGCGGCTCGGTGTTACTAAGCCAAGATTCGCGTCCTCCGGACCCTTAAATAAGCCGTGGGCACTCTGTCTGTAATATGGCGACGCCGGAACCAAAACTCCGGATACAAACATTTGACCAATCCCGGCGTATCGATAGATTCTGTCGCAAACCCGCACAGCACACTATATAACGAGCGGCTAGGAATTTCTGATTAATATACCGCTCGATACAAAAATGAAAAGAAGTACATTATAAAGTGAAAAATCAGTAACATTATATGGTCTTAAAATCTAGGAAAAAATGAATGTTACATTACCCCCTTCCAAAAAGAAATAGACTACACTAGTCTATTAAACTAAGGCTACTTATGAAAAGGTACAAAGTGGTACACTATCACTTAATACTACGGTCAGAACTTAAAACAAAATTACAAACTTCGGACCTTACTACTAGACTTAATTCAATTAAGCACTAATATTAAGTACAATGAAAACCAAATGAAAATCTTTGCATGTACACAAGAATCTTATAACTAGACTTAACTTAATTAAGCACTAAGGTTAAGTACATCAAAAAGTAAATAAAAATCCTTGCATGAACATAAGAAATACCTGTTCAAAGTAACAATCGCGGTCTTCTTATATAAAAGAAGCAGCTCTGTTATTGTTACCAAAACAAAAAAAAATATAACTTTGTCTAGACTCTTGTCTAAATCAAAAAAAATGAACTGAAATAAAATATGAACACCCCCCTTAAAATATTTTAAGGATTGTCTGAAAATTTTCTATTCTAGTGCAAACACTAACACTAAAAGGAGAAAGTCTTGTAAGACCATTTAGCACAAGGCTAAGAAAAACACCTGGATGAAAATCCAGACAAACGCTCGGAAAAAATCGCCATCAATGCTCTAGCTCACCGCTAAGAGAACATTCTAAATCTAGTATCACTACTAGTCGCATCAGAAAATAATCGCACTCTATCGCGCAATGTCGACGTCCTAAGACATCTAGACATGCTAAAATCGCCAGGGAAAACGCTCTGGTTGATCGCCAGATAATCGCACTCTATAACGCAATGTCGACGTCCTAAGACATCCAGACATGCTAAAGTCGCCAGGGAAAACGCTCTGGTTGATCGCCAGAAAACACGTCAGCTCATCGCCAACAAAACACTCTGGTATATCGCCAGAAAAAACCTCGGCTCCTCGCCAAGAAAACACTCTGGTATATCGCCAGAAAAAACCTCGGCTCCTCGCCAAGAAAACATTCTGGTACATCGCCAGAAAAAAGCCTCGGCTCCTCGCCAAGAAAACACTCTGTAAATAGTCCTCGACTACACAAAGTCTGCGTTCTAAAAGAACAACCTCGCCATTAACATAGTGAGCAGCTATAAAAGCTAACAATGTCACTATAGGCACAGTGAATAGCTACAAAAGCTAAAATTCACTCTAAACACAGTGAATAGCTATAAAAGCTAAAATTTACCAAACTGAATGATCGCCTGCTTCAAAAAGCAATGTTCACAAAGAACAGAATGATTAGTCCACGCGCAACTTACATTCAAGGAAACATTCCTAGCATAACTATGTGAGACAGCTAGTCTCTAAATAGGACCTCCCTAAAGTCATAATCCTATATATAGGAGTCCTTAAACAAAACGACTCAAAATCACACATTTTGAGCACAGCCCTCAGGCAACCAACATACACTGAAATATATACAGAAATATATACAGAAATATATACAGAAATATATACAGGAGTTCAAATCCCAAACTCTTGGTTATGATAACTCCATACTGAGCTTGGTGAAAGCTCTTAGCAAAAGCTAATCAAATCTTCGGCACATCGCACCAAAGTGACAAATCTGCCTAGAAACATGAGCCAGAAAAAACGCCCTCCGTCATTCTTCAGGGTGGCTACACAGAGATATAAAATTTAACCAGCATTGCGCTTCCCCAAGTTGCATGAAGAACCCTCGTGTACTGGTCTCGCCCTAGAACAACAACGAAAAACATTCAATCCATCCCACATAACAGGAGACAAACACCTCACCACGATATACTGAAAGGTGGAGACAATAAAATACGGAAATGGTGACCCTGGTGTCCACCAACAAAAGGGAGTAGATTATAGCATCCACTAAACTAAAACGGTGTCTACTACACCACCATAAGTCAAAAAAAAATTTAATCAATAGGGTGTTCCGAAACACACTACTGCCAACAGCCTGTCACCACTAATAGGCTAATTGGAGCTGAGGTCGACTACAGTAGCTAGGCTCTCCTTTGGCTCAAATAGAAATAACCATTGAGTAACAAAACCTCTAAAGGTCCCAAAGGTCAAACGTTCGCCCCCCATAGACTACCCTTCCAATCAGTCTGTTCCTCAGGAAGACTAATCTCCTGCCAAACGTCGTAACGGCATCTGTTAGCACCCGGTGCATCACAGCCTGTAAAAAATAACTTATGGGATACAACCTAAAAGGTTTACAAGGTTGACTTAACCAAGCTTCTAACGGAAATTTCCAAACTACGAAAATGAGCTTAAAAAACTACATGAAGCAAAAATTTCTCAATTTTCCGGTGGCAACGCAACAAAACTTTTGAAAACGACAAGAGCTTTTCCAGCTTAATCAGAAACAAGAAGAAAACATCGTTGACAGCTAAAATATTCGATCATGGTGTTAATCGTCTCCCTAGACAATAGCCTCTAGAAGAAACTGCTACAGGTATCAGGCATAACCGTTTTCTGTCAGCCCAAACTTCTAGATTACCACTTGGAAATCTAAAAATTCGGTTAGGAATCTTCCTTCACTGCGCTTAGCCACTCTTGACAAGGTTCTCATCTCGGTATCAGATTTTGATCATTTCTTTGTGAAACGACTGTCTTACTTTGCTCTCATCTCCTGTAAATGATCAGCCTTTAGTTCTCCTGCAGGACTTCAATTTTCTATCAGTCTGATAGTATACCGAAAAAACTCATCTTACGCCTATGAGTCTATGCAAAAAAAATTTTTTAAAAAATTAGTGACTCAAAGGTAACGTTTAAACGGCCCTGAAAAGAATAGAGTATACCCTCAGTTTGTCAATTCAGAAGAAGATCTAAATCAAAATAATCCAAGTCTTAGACTTACTGGATAAACCAAAATCAATTTACTCTTAATTGCACCCAACATATACCACTAAGGTAATAGAAATCCACCCACTCGGGTAACAAACTTTGAAATTGCTCATAAAAATTTTGACTCTACATCATACTACACGAGCTACATCTTGCGCTTGTCCTAACTCAAGATCCCCTTGGATTGCCTCTAATCAAAATTTCGCTTCCAAGTGTCAAGAACTGGATATTATTTGGGGTCATAAGCAAATCAAATCCCGCGACCACCGACATACCAGTCTTATGATATATCCTGAGTGTGACTCCTTCGCAAGCTCGCTAAAACTGAGTCGATGCTAAACATCAACCACAATCAACCTAAGTTTGGGATATGGCCAATACCCAAAACCTTAGCATTAAACAATAAAAGTAAGCTATTCTCTGCTCAACTTTTATAACAGTAAAAAAAAACGAGGTCGTCACCTCTACAGAGCAACATCAAAAAAATAAAGTAAAGCAATTAAGATAATGTAAATATAAATTATTCTTCTTCTGACAAACTTTCATTAGGGTTAGGTTCATTGAATGGTTTTAAGTCTTTAATATGTCATCGTCCTATTTTAGTCCCATCTAAATTAACCAAACCATAAACTAAATCTGAAATCTTTTCTCTTATCACGCAATGCACATACTTAGGTACCAACTTGGATGTGAATTTATCAGCTGCACTGGAAAGAATTTTATTTTTTTCGCCAAACGTGGTCACCTATATTAAAGGCAAAATCCCTTTTTCTAAGGTTGTAAGACTTACTGTTCCGTTCATAAGCCTTATGTATCCTACTACGCACGTCGGTGAAATTAAAATTTACTAAAATTCCGAATTTTTGTGCAAAATCACATCCTAAAACCAAAGTATGTGATAGAGAAGGTACTACTAGAGCAGAGATTACTAAACAATGACTATTGCAGACTAGCGGCAACTCAACCGTACCTAAAACTTTTAGACGGCTGCCATCTGCAGTGGTAACACTTCTATTTTCGATATGGCATATTTTTATTCTTAAACGACTTAAAATTTTAATACCATTCTGACCTACTGAGGTATTTGCACGAGAGTCAAATAAAGCCGAGAAATGGACACTTAATAGATTTATCTTTATATGCGGTCTATTATCTAAATATTTATGCACGAATAAAGGAGATATGTGACCATTTGGAGAAGCAGGAGTTTTAACTTGAGAAGGAGGATTTTTATTAGACTTAAAAAAAAATCAGAAACTTTTGTAACTATTTAGTCCAATCTGATCTATTGGATTATTTCTTTACTTAAGATCCTCGTTGGAATCTTTCTTTTATCCGCGACCGGACGTTCTGAGAAAATACGACGGATTTTCATTTCATAGTCTAACTCATATTCCAGTAGGTGATTGACTTTAAAATTGAAAGCTTCCATGATAAATGAATACAATTTAAAAGAATTGTTTAAAAGGTCGTGAAAATATTTCTCCTGTGCTCCCAATAGTCAAAATAAAAAATATGTAAAGGCACTTAAAATATGTAAACTTCTTTACCAAACATTTAAAAAATCTTCAACAATTTCAAAAAAATTTCTAAGTATTGCCTTGTATTAAAATTCTTTTACCAAATATGTTAAGAATTTTCAACAAAAAAATCTCCAAATATCGTTTCATATCAGCAAAGTATTTTTAATATTCATGCAAAACATCGGTGAGAAAAAAGTACAGTTTTTTCTTCGGTTAACCGCAAAATAAATCTAACACTGCAAAAATTAAAGTAAACCAGCACATCTGCTAATCTGAACTATAAAAGTAGCTTTTAAGAAAAAAGTAGGAATCTCTTATCTTAGAGTCGATTAACAAAATTCAAATATCTAAACCACCATCAGATAAATTGAAATAAATAATTCTACAAATTTCCTGCTTTTGTCTTATTGCTATAGGGTAGTTTCGTTTAATTAAATATTATGAAATAAAAATATCTGAAAAGTTAGAGCTTTTACTTTGTTCGAAAGCTAGTACACTGAACCCTTTAAAAAATAAAATTCCAAAAGCCCCGCGTTGACAGCGCTATTTTGTAACATGCTAACTTTCCCGCTTATTGAGGCGTCATTTTGTACCCTGTGAAAATTGTTCGCACTTTGTGGCGGCTATTTTGTACCGTTTGAAATTTGTTTTTCCCACGCTTGGGCCCAATTTTCTTGCAACCTCTTTTTAATTTCTGATAATGAATTGAGTGAATCCTGATTTTAAAAGAACTAAAGAAATTAAACACACACTAGCTCAGTTTTCCTTGGTAGAGAAATATGGGTAAGAGATAATTGTTATACGTCTTTTTGGAATTATTTTCTATTTTTTAAAAAGCTTCAGTTGTACAAATTTTGGGCACCATTCATTTTAAAATAGAAAGGATCTAACTTCAGTTAAAAAAATGAAAAAATACTGAAGTGTTTTACGGTTATTACTAAAAGGAATTATTCTAGTACAACTTTTCTTATCCTGAAAAGAAAAATAGGTATTCAGTGAGACACTAGCTTTAATCAAAAAAAAGAAAATTTATTCATGATTTAAAATAAAAGTTCCAACCTTTGCAGTTTTAAGGAATACAAAAAAATTCTAGCCTAAAAGTAGTTTTTATAAATTAGAGTCCCTAAATCAGAGATTTTACTTCTAAATCTTGACTACACCCGAAATCGAAGAGTCGTGATATTCACTTCGCGATTTTTCAGTTCAAATTGCTGTTAAAACACTTATTTGCGGGGAATATATTTATTGATGTATGTTCTGGTAACTTACGGTTTTCCTACGGGCTTCTAGGCCTTCAATGGAACACAAAACCGATTTCACACTTTTGAGAAGAGCCTACTTTAGCTACTCCATTTAGAAAACACACAAAGCCCACTACGGCTTTATGATAAAAAAAAACTCGTGCTTAACTTGGCTCTCGTAGATATTGTCGTAAGCCTCTACTGCGGCTCGGTGGAAAATCGCCACTTGGCGGCTCGGTGGAAATTAGCCTGGCTGCGGCTTGATGGTACTAAGCCTCTCGGCGGCTTGATGGTACTAAGCCTGGCGGCGGCTTGATGTTACTGCCTGGCGGCGGCTCGGTGTTACTAAGCCAAGATTCGCGTCCTCCGGACCCTTAAATAAGCCGTGGGCACTCTGTCTGTAATATGGCGACGCCGGAACCAAAACTCCGGATACAAACATTTGACCAATCCCGGCGTATCGATAGATTCTGTCGCAAACCCGCACAGCACACTATATAACGAGCGGCTAGGAATTTCTGATTAATATACCGCTCGATACAAAAATGAAAAGAAGTACATTATAAAGTGAAAAATCAGTAACATTATATGGTCTTAAAATCTAGAAAAAAATGAATGTTACAATATATATGACGTTTTCTTCAATTTTGTAACAAACTACAAGCTACCAATATATAAACTAGTGTGCATTACAACCGATGGAGCACCAGCAATGACTGGAAACGAAAACTGTTTTGTGGCATTGTGTCGAGCTGATGACGATTTCCCTTCATTTTTCTCCTTCCATTGCATTATACATCAACAAGTTTTGTGTTCAAAAGTTCTAAACGTGGAGGAGAATATGGGCATTGCAATAAAAATTGTGAATTCTATCCGTGCACGTAGCTTGCAACGACGGCTCTTTAAATTGCAGTTGGAAGATAGTGAGTCAGCTGAACACACTGATTTAGTTCTTCACACGGACGTCAGGTGGTTGAGTCGCGGAAAATTCCTAGAAAGGTTTCAAGAATTATTGCCCGAAATAACAGCCTTTCTGGACGAAAGAGGTGATGACACTCAGATGCTCAAAAAACGGAAAATGGCTTACTGATTTGGCATTTTTGACAGACATCACAATGCATTTAAACACCATTAATTTGGAGCTTCAAGGTAAAGGAAAAACTATTATTGAGATGATTAGCGCAATAAATGCATTCAAGAGTAAATTGTAACTTATGATAGATCAACTGAAAAGAATGGATCTGAAAAATTTTCCGTCTTTGAAAGCAAGGATTCCTTTGTTGAATTATGATATTTATGAAGCAGAATTGTCAAATATTTTGGGCCAATTCGAAAAACGTTTTTATGATTTCAGTAAATTGGCAAATATCGCATCATTTATGAGATCCTTTTTCGTGTAAAAACATTGAGGAATTAGCTACTGATATAGCAAGTCAGTTTAACATGGACTCATGTTCTGTTGAAAATGAGTTAGTGCAGATTATATCAGATATACATCTCAAAGCGACAGCATCTGATACAAAATTCTGGTGTTTTATATCTGAAGATAAATATCCGAATCTAAGGCAAATCGCCCTTCAACTGATGGCAATGTTTGGGTCAATTTACTTGTGCGAGTCTGCATTTTCTGAAATGAAGATAATTAAGTCAAAATATCGCAATCGACTAACTGACGAATATATGTCATCATGCTTGCGATTAGCACTCGGTAATTACGTACCATCTTATGAAAAGTATGCTGAGGACATGCAGTGCCACGCTTCAACATCCAAAGTCACTCTTTAGTTAAGTTTAGACACTAGAACTCGTTTGTTTTGTAAGAACCAATAAACTCGCAATTTTGAATAATTATGAATTTTTTCATTGACATTTTAGAGCAGACCTACACTTACCTTGACTAAAAAAATGCGTATTGTGCGGAAAACTAATATCTATGCCACGATACACCCTACCTAGACGACAATCCTGCATCACACTTACTTGCAGCCTCTCAGAGTCAATCGATCGTAGTCTAACAATATTGAGGTAGATCGCCAGCAGTTCAAGTTTGAGCACCCCTGCCTTAGATATACCAAGTGCAACCCCTCGAGATTCTCGAAAGTGCTTGTTCCAAACATGTGTTACATAAGTTGGAAGATCTCATGTTGATCTTTGCGTACGAAAGCCATATTGATGGTGGTTAATAATATTCACTCCTTCAAGATATTTTAGTACATGCTGATTGATCGCCCTTTCCATGACTTTCGATATTAGTGAAAGCAGCGTGACTGGTCGGTAGTTGTTTGGCAAGGTCTTCTTGCCTTTTTTGGGTTTCGACTGAACTGTAGCGTACTTCCAGCAGGTCCTTTTTTGTAGGATAAGTTGAATACTGGTATTAGTTCTCTCGTGCATTTTTTGAGTACTATGGCAGATATACCGTCAGCGCCTGAAGTTTTTTTGGTGTTTAGCTTCATTTTATGATACGCTGTCTGAAGACAATATGGGGCATCCTTGACTGCACTGTAGGAATAGTTGATGGTGTTTTTCCTTGCAAGTCGACAATAGAATGTGAAAAAAAAAGTTCACCTAATAAGCACATCGAAGAACGGTTGGCGACTTGAGTCTGTTCTACAAGTATTTTCATGGAAAGTGTTCGAAGGATGTAGCCCGCTTAATTCCTCCCAAACATACACGTCGCGCTGGTGCTTCGCATCCGTATGAGGTTCAGCTTGTTTTCTCCGCGTACAACCCTTTTCAAGCAGCCTTTTATATGGAGAACATCCTCCCTTTGGAATAATTTGCCCAGCGCTGTGTTTCCCACCGAGTATAATTTACAGCGATTCAAGAACAACGTGAATCGCTTTTTCCACACTCATGCCGCTCTTAGAGCGCTTTAGGGACTTCCCTGCTGCACGTGTGCTAGACCCATAAAAAAAAGTTGGCTCCTCGGCATCGGATAATTACTCTGTAAATGATTATACTTTTACCAATGAACCACTAAATATTTAGAAACGTGACAATATTTACACTCAACCAAATCGTAACTCATCATTTTGAGACGCCCTTCCTTGAATCTAGGATTGCATTTTGACATAAACAAGCGGAAGCTTAGAAGCACGTAACGGCGGGTTTACGACGACATTGTAAAGCTAGCCAACTCTGACACGATCAGAAAATCGTGTTGGTGCATCAATAAGCTGAGTAAATGCTCAACTGATTGAGAAAGATTCATTTTAACGGCCTTGTTTGTCGGTGATATTTAAATACTTAAGCCATTTGTTATTACGAACTGTAAACTCCTTAAATGAAGCAGTCTACTGTAAAAAATGAACTCAAACCGTATGTTCAAAAAGTTATGGTTTCTAATATAGAAAAAAAAAACTAGCACTATCTATCTGTGACCAAAAATATTTAGTTTCATCTCTTTCCAGTATCTTAGAATTGAACATATTTATTAGTTTGTGTTCAGTGAGCGTTTAAAATAGGTACGACTTTGTAATCTTAATGATCAATCAAATTTCGTTGGTCATCTAAATGGAGGTGTTTGAGAAATAGCGGTATTGAAAAAATGAATGAACGGGAAGAAAAGTAAAATGATCCTAGAAAGAAAATATCCTCCCACAAGTGGCTATGACCAGATCCTGCAATATAGCGTGTTAGTATAATTACAGTAACCTATTATTTTTACCAAAAACAAGAAAACAATTAACGAGGCACTACGACATCTTCTAGCTCAATGCTTCTCCGTCAGATTTGTCCCTAGACGACTTTTCTAATATGAAACTTCAAAGCGTTTAAGAGAAGCAAAAAATATCCTAAAGTTAGTATCACTTGCTGATCGATCTGAGCATGAGAGTTTCGGTTCCAAAGTTATGCGTAAACCGAAAATAGAAGTCGTACCGAGGATAGAGAAAATTGGCTGTGCTGGTCGAGGAACTGACCTTAGTTTCGTGAAGAGTGAGTATGTGGGGGTTCAAATGATCGCAGAAGTTGGTTTGCTGAATTTATGTTCGAGTTTACCAAAAATCTATTGTAAAATTTAGATTTCCGCATATTAACGCCCCTGAACCCGCAGCCACCCGGAAATATGAACACTATTTCACACCCGGAATTGTTTGATCTTGGAAGCTTCGTCATGCTGTTCGGGGCTATTCTTTCATTATTTATTATTATGGTCAAACATCTAAAATATTTAAAGAGTAGGGAAGGAATTGGAGAAGTTGCTCCATATATATTGTTCTAGACATCCGTTTCAGAAAAATCTAAATATTGTGTTATTCTTTCATTATTTTTAATTATTTGGAGTTAAACATATAAAGTGATAAAGGTATGGAGGAGTTAGATACATTAGTAGTTAAACTATGATTGTCCAGGGACTCTTGATGGTACTTCACCATCCGCGGAGACCATTCCTTGGACATGAATTCACAAGGAAGGTGTAAAGGCATAAGAAGCCCGAAAGTTGTCGACGAGTATGTTGTAGAATTCGCATAAGTGATGATGAGAAAATCGATCTTTGTGTTAAAGGGGCCATGGATGGCATTTCTTGATCCGCCTTGGCCATTGTTTGGCAGGCTAGCCAGTCTTAAATAATCTTCAAAAACTGTAAAGAGGGGAGCGACAATGAGGTAACAGAGCAGTGCTTGTCGACTAAACAGCCCTTAATGAGATGAAAGAGATGCCAAAAGGTCTTTAACCTGTTGAAAATGCTAAAACTCTTGAAAAATGGTCGAAGAAGTAGTATAATGTCTGCAATAAGTGATCGCCAATGACGTACCAGTGCAGTGGTTGCTGTGAGGAGCTTTTTAGCTATGTCCAAGGTCACCTCTCTCATAGGAGATAACATTGTGGTAGATTCTTGTAATCAATGATGGTGACATCTTCCAGTGGTTGTTGACTAAAACGACATTACATCACGTGACTGCAGTTTATTAAAAAAATTAATTAAAAATGAATTTCGAAAATTTTTAATTTGCAAAATGATTGTGAACAATGATTTTTGACTCATTGGCAATTATTTGTATAATTTGTAATTTAAGATTTATAATTTTTTTTTCTTAAAATGGAGTTTGAAAAAATTAACTTTTAATTTCTTATCAGAAATAAATAAATACTTTAATAAAACTCACCATTATTGACGACGCTGGACATTTTGCAGTCAAAATTTGAGTTTTCCAATAAGAACATACTGAGAGCAATCAGGAGTTTAGGTGATCCAAGAATTTATTAAGTTCATCTTTTAGAAAGAACCATACAATGAATATGTTATCGACATATTGAACCCAAAGTTATGGTTTTAGGGCTGCTTCCTTTAAAGTATTGTGGTCGAAGTAAGTCATGTATATACGTTTTTGACTACTTTTTTCTAAATTAGGGCATATATTTTTAGTTGGTTATAGGTTCCCTAAATAAAGTCACTAAGCCAAATATAGGCCATATTAAAGTTTTCAAAACAACTGCTTACAAAAGTCATCATGTATGAACGCTCTACAGCGATTCAAGAACAACGTGAATCGCTTTCTCCGCACACGTGTCGCTCCTGTAGCGCTTTAGGGACTTCCCTGTAGCACGTGTGCTAGACCCATAAAAAAAAAAAAAAAAAAAAAAAAATTTATTATTTATATGGAATTATATTCACACTACAATATTATTACAGTATGTAAGGTCTGATTTTGAGTTTAGTGTTGGAAATAAATACAGTTTGGGTTATGACTCCCTATTTAGATATATAATATATATTATATATATATATATATATATATATATATATATATATATATATATATATATATATATATATATATATATATATATATATATATATATATATATATATATATATATATATATATATATATATATATATATATATATATATATATATATATATATATATATATATATATATATATATATATATATATATATATATATATATATATATATATATATATATATATATATATATATATATATTATATATATATTTATATCGATCGCTAGCTGGTAATGGAAGGGATTGATTTGATGTAGTTTGTTTTGTTTGGTTGTTAAATTAGTGTTCTTTGAGCCTTGCGGATACGTTTCTCTTGGTTGTTCTATGTAAACCTCATTGCAATAGCCACATATAATACTGTATTTGTTCTGATTTTCTAGCATTATTTTATCGTTTGTATTTCTCACTATTCAGTATCATCACTACACCAAACACTTTATTTTTGCACTCGACGCACGTTGTACTAACCATGTTAGCTTCATCAGGAGCGGTGATTGACTAGTGAATCATCGCGCGTCAAATGCAAAAATAGTGTTTAGTGTAGTGGTGAGATATACTGAGTAGTGTCATTGTGTCAAAGATTTCACATTCCCAACAAAGTTTATATCTGTGACCATTTATTCTAACATATTATCTTTTGACTAGTCGAACCGATGTATACGCTATTACAGTCATTACATGGGATCTCATAGATAACATGTGGTTTTTGTTTTTAGGTATATTTGACTTTAATTTGCTAAAATTGTTTCTAAGGAGGTTGTTTTCTAGCATTATTTTATCGTTTAGATTTCTGAATGATAATCCTGCTGTTCTATGTGTGGTTTTTTTCAACCAACTTGTAATGACACTCAGTGTTCAGTTTACTTGTTTTGTTTCATATTTGCTATTAAAATATAAGAACATCTTGGAGACAAAATAATTAAACACATTACTATTATGCTATAGTATATTTGAAATGTGCAAATAATATTTATAATTGTAGCGTGACAATCAATACATTTGATTTATACTATTTCTACCTGATTGATAGTGAGTATACCTACTTTAGTTTTCTAATAGAATTGAAATTAGAAAATAAGTTAATTATACTCTCAGTTTCAAAATAGGGAAAAAATATACGTTTTGTAACAAAATTTTTTAAAAACTAAATTAACAGTGTAGCTTGTTACACTATATTCTTAGAGCTTGTAATAAAGCTGAAAGGATAGTTTTTAATTTTTGGTTTAGTGGTTGAGCTTCAGTTACACTGCATCAAACTAAAAATAAACAGCTATACCAAAATTCAGTCTTATCTGATGGTCAACCGATCGACGACAAAATTTATTTAGTTTTATATCTCTTTAATCAAAAATCATATCACGCCATCAAAATATATATAAAATAACTATAATAAAACAGAATTGTGTGTTTTCAGTTATAAGAAAAGGATATCCTCGTGAATTTAACTGGCTCTAAATATATGTAAAACATTAGTTAGCAAGTAAGCAAGCTTTAGAACTGGATATCTAAATAATAATATAATATGATGTGATAACAAGTTTTATCTTAATGAAAATAAATGCTATATTATTGTCTTAAGTCAAAAAATTTGGGGTACAATAAATAATCAATAATGGATATAAATAATATAAAGTGGAAAAAGTTACCAATTTTAAATATACTAATTTAAACTTTTTAGAACATATTAAATATTTAATTATTTATAAGATTTTTTACTGACATAAATATTAAAAAGTATATAATTTAGAAAAAACTTATAGACATATGGAACTTTAATAAATAATACTTCAACAACAAATTAACCTAATTCACAAGACTAAAATAGTAATAGTAACGAAGTAGAAGCAATATACTATCGGTAGTGGGGGGGGGGGGGGGGCACTATGTTGATCAAGAAATTATACTCTTTTCAATTTTAGCAGGACAAAAATATCAAAAGCGAAAATAACATTACGTGACGGCGTAATGAATTATCAAGTATAAAAAAATTAAAAACTATTATAACGATATATTATTCAAAAAATATTTGCAGAATATTTTAAAGATTCGGAATGTAAAATCTATGACGAGTTTTGTTTTAAGAAACATATACCTTATGTTTCTATTGAAGTTTGTTGTAATATGTTTTATTGAATTCTTTAGCATCTGTTTTTGCATTAATTGTGTTTTCATTTTCTTAATTTCTATCATTTCTAAAATTTCTCGTTTTTTATATTGGTTTCGGTTTTTGGAAATTTTCAAAATCAAAACAGTGTTGTTTTTCTTCGCTGTGTAACTTCAGAGCAGTTTTATTGTATTTATGACCATTTATTATACTCTTCAGACTTTGACTACGCTATTACAGTCATTACATGGGATCTTATAGATAACATGTGGTTTGTGTCTTTAGGTATATTTGACTATAATTTGCTAAAATTGTTCCTAAGATGTTTGTGACCTTTAAGACTAAGAGTTATGTTATCTTTTTACAAAAATTTTGAAGTTTTTCGGAGATCGTTGGGATTTTGGTTTGGTTATATATGAGATTATCTGGAAACAAAACAAATATCCAGACAATTTTTTTAAAAAACGAACCCACAAATATTATAACAATAATCAAAAAGTAACAATAATCAAAAGAACCACACCAAAAATAAAAACTATGTGTCACTGCCTCACATCCCAACAACACTCTCCGAAAAATTGTACTTGTGTTATTTTTAAAAAAGATAACATAACTGTTAGCCATAAAGGTCACAACCTCCTTAGGAGTTATTTTAGCAAATTATAATCAAATATAGTGACTGTAATAGCGTATATACCGGACAGACGTCAACACAACCTAGAGTAAATGGTCACAAATACGATAATAAAAATAAAACTGCTCTGAAGCTTCCTAGAGAAGAAAAACAACACTCTTTTTTTTGAAAATGTCAAATTTCTAAAAACCGAAAACAATACAAAAAATGATAATTTCGGAAATGATGGAAATTAAAAAAAAAACGAAAACCCAATTAATTAATGCAAAATCAGATAATAAACAACTTAAATATATTATAACATCTTATAAAAGAAACTTATATCTTACAATAAAACAAAACAACACCTCATAGATTTCACATTTCAAACCTTCAAAACTTTAAGCATAAACCCACCAAATAAATATTATAAAAATGTAACCTTCTGGTTTAAACTAGCGACTTCCTAAAAATGTATTCGAGGTAAAAAAGTTTTATAATTTGTTACTATATTAACTAATTAAGAATTTGTTTAACTGCAATCCCAAAAATAAATTACCAAGGTATACATATATATATATATATATATATATATATATATATATATATATATATATATATATATATATATATATATATATATATTCAGAAAACAATATCGAAAGCCCTGTGAATTAGTTTAAGTTAAAAATCATGTATTAAAACAAGCATAATAAGTGAATACTTGAGTAAAGACTACAAAATGGAAGTAGGAAATGTAATTTACGACTTATATAGACTAAAAGAAAATGTTACCCTTCCTCTGTTGAGAGTTGCCTAAAAAAGGAGGTATTTTAGAATTAAGATTTAGTTCGTTGTTGAACTTATTTATAAATTTTTGGTTTCATTCTAGAAAAACTTAAATAGAGATTTTGCATTTGAACAACAAGCAACAATTATAACTGAACATGTTAAATATTCAGAGAAAATATGCATAACTATAGTTCAAAATTCGAGAGAGTATTATTTTTATACGAAACGTAGATGTTTCCCAATAAAGGCGATTCTATGAAAGTATGAAAAGAAACACGATAAAAGATTTACTATTTTGGAATTTGTTCCGAGTGCATCATCATAATCAAAAGTTTAGACTATCACGATAATATGAATTGTGTAACGTTTGAAAAATGGCTCAAGGAGCGCTTGATGCCAAATTTGGAGAACCTTTCTTTAATTGTAATCAACAACTCAATGTATCAACCCCTTAAAATGCCTAAAATAGCAATATGTCGCGGACAAAATATTACGTGAGCACGCTTACGAGTTATTTCCATTTAAACACAATAGAACTGCTACCGGCAGGCAGAATCTTGTTATGAAATGCATTGTCTTAGTTGTAACTAAATACAAATGGCTCGGCAAGATACGTGGAATTAGATCACGGAATTGGACGATGAAGAAGAATTATGTAATATTAATATGTTATATATTATACATAATATACTATGTAACCGTTAACGACAGTTTTTAATTTATTAGGAAAAAACTATTTATCGCAAGCCATTGTTAATGGTTTTTACCGCTTTATAAGTTCAACCCTTGACCTCCTGCATATTCATGAATCTTAAAACATTATGGTCAACTCTTAATTTTTCAGTTTTCACTTAACCAATGGTCATTCCTCCAGATAAGACTAATTTTGACTATAATGACACATCCCTGTATAATATAGTTTTTTAAAATCGGTACAGGATCACAAGAAATATATAGATTTGCTCAAACAAGACGCCGCCAAGATTTTCGAGCGAATCCTAAATTTAATAATTACATATGCATTGCTACAAAAGTACTCATGGACCGGTTTCCGATCAAATTAATGTTGAAACGAATTTTGGATTTCAAAAGGTTAATTTAACTGAGAAGGTACAGATTTTCTCTACTCAAACCTTTATTTTATTTTTTGGTCGAATCTACTGACATCTTTTAAAGTTTCTATTTATTTACGGAATAATTATCAAATCAAAATATTTGAGAAAAATCTCTTAGACATCTATTGGAACAAATATATATATATATATATATATATATATATATATATATATATATATATATATATATATATATTAAAGTGGAGCGAAAATTTTTTTTTTTTTCATATTTCGAAAAAGTCAGTTTTTATGTCAATAAGACGTAGTTCAAATATTTCTGAAAAATTTTAAGGTTTACGGTTGCACATTCAATTTAAATCATTAATTTTTTGTCTACTTAAACAAAATAAAAAATTTAAATTGAACATGTATATACTCGGAACATGGACCAACAAACATCAAAACGTTTGAGCCTACATATTTCTTAATACTATATTAAACAATATGTAAACATTGGTAAAAAAAATACGTACATCTAGCTAGACTTATTGGTTACATTAGAATAAGCCAAAGAAAAAATACGATTTTCCAAAATCGTATTTAATAAAAATTTGCTTACATAGCGGAATCCACACCTTTGAAGCTTAGAATCTCATGCAATTTCTTTGAGTATTATTTTTTTTAATTGTTTAGCGATAAAATTTCACTTCAGTTTCTACACAATCTTTGAGAAGTTCATCAAATTCTGATAGGTCTTCACCTACTGTAGAAACAACTTGGTCTAATTCTTTAACACATTCAGACTCCATGTTATGTAGTAAATCTTGCACTCCCTTATATTCTGCATCTTTATATAAGGAATAGAGAGTATGAGGGCTCTGAAAAGATATTAATAAATGTTTTACCGACAATGTTAAGGTGTAATTTATAATTAAAATTTCTAGTCGCTAACTAGATTGGCACTTTATAGCAAAGTCGAAAAACGTGGTTTAAAACTAAAATCCCCAAAACGCTATATTTTACAAAACATTGGTTTACTCAGTCAATTGCGATTTATTTTATTCAATAACAAATAGGTATTCTGAAATTATAAAAGGTGTAGGAAAAAAAACAGACTAGGATTAGTTATTGTTATATGCGCAGATAGCAGGAACTCATTCAGCTTAACAAAGACCTGGAAGAAAATCTATCTTTTTAACGCAGGTGGCAGTTTTTTCTAAAAAAGTTAACGTTGCCGAACATAGTTATGTCGGGACACTCCATTAGTCTAGCATTGTCACTCAATTTGCTGGGCGTTAACTTGGGAGGAAATATATCTTGGCATGAACATGTCGTATGCGTAGCAAAAAGAGCTTCTAGAAGTTGGAAATATTATTTCGAACTAGAAAGCTTTACCCTCCACAACAACTGTTAATTCTGTACAAAATTCAAATCTGACCAACCACTGAATACTGCTTCCATGTTTGGGGCTCTGCTCCCAAGCATACACTGCATTTGTTGGATTCTATTCAGAGCTCTTCGCCTGATTGGAGACCCAAAACTCATCAGAAAACTTGATTCCTTGAAACATCTAAGAACGATTGGCTGCTCGAGTCTATTCTACAAGTTTTTTCATGAAAAGTGTTCCGTGGATGTAGCCTGCTTAACTCCTTCCAGTGCGGCTCATGCTAGGAATACACATCGCGCTAATACATCATATTCGTAAGAGGTTCAGCTTGTCACTCGTCGTACAATCCCTTTTAAGCAGGCTTTTAGATGGAGAACATCATCCTTTTGGAATGATTTGAGCAGGATTGTGTTTCTCACTGTGTACATTTTATAGTAATTTAAGACCTACGTGAATTGTTTTTTTTCGCTCCTGTAGAACAATTCTTCAATTGTTACAAAAGTTTCGAATTCTAGCACATTATTACTGATGGGAAAGAGTCTTGGGCAATTCATTCCAAAGGGATTATGGTCTCAGCTCAGGAGCGTTATAAAGAAGGTGGTGCAAGAAATGACAACGTGAACATACACAGATCTGTACCGCTCTAAAACTGCTTGTAAAAAGATAACTTTTTCGTATACAAAGATTTAAAGTCTCAGGCAAATAGCTGAATATAATGTATGGAAACAGAGCCCAAGTAGTTCATCGGGGCTCTAACTTAAGCTTTGTGTAACTAGCTCTTTTGGCTATGCCTGCATTAAAAACTATTTGCTTCCAGTATAACGGCTAGAAGCTAGAATATCCTGATATAACTATGTATGTTGTTTGGGTTGATGTAGCAACAAATTTTATTTGGTTACTATCACCCCAATACTAAATTCATTTCAAGTCTGAGTTTAGTTAAATTTCAAAAAGTGTGTTGATATCAATAAAAGATCTTTACAAAACGTATTATGGAGCTCTGATGTATAATAGCGTTAACTGAGGACTCTCAAACGCGTGCTTTTCGGATGCTTTTTTCACGAATACTTTTTTTTAGCAAAGAAAGTAAAAATATAAGTTATGTTCTGATTTAAAGTTACTAACAGTCGCGATATTACATTTTATTTCCTGAGCCTTCATACTAAAACTGCCAAATATTTTATCATATATCGTTCATACTTTTGACGGCCATATCTATTAATAAATCATTAATTTATGAATTCAAGGCAAGACATCACATAGCTAATAATGTCTTCATGGGTATATATATATATATATATATATATATATATATATATATATATATATATATATATATATATATTATATACCATATATTTAGGTACACAGTAATAATAACTGGGTATCTGGAAGCGACGGACCTGCTGAAAAGGCTGGGCTGTATATGTACGCACGCGACTGTGTTGATATATGTATCTGTATATTTGTATGTATGCATCCATGTATATATGTACGTCCGGCTATTATGTAACGCTCTTTCCCGCATGAGTATAGTCGAGGATCAATAAAACTTAAATCTCGGGCATATTATATTAACCATTCTGCAATGTTACTTGTACTTTTGACACCAGTTGAGCTTGTGATCCAAGCTAGAGACGCCAGCCCCAGATAAGTGGAGACAGAGGTTCAGATTTGATTTTTTAAAGATGATGTATTATTTGGTTTTTAAATAGAATATAGGGGGAAAAACATTCCTATGCTAAAGGGAAATATTGTATTCGCGAAGAAATCACATTTTGAGATTTTAGCTTTTCTTCCCATTTCAAAATCCCTAGATCACGTTAAACATAATTTCCCATTCCCGTTGAACTGTCTGTTCGCACGATAACTCGAATTTGGTACACATGTAATAATAGAAATTAGAATAGAGTCTAGAGGTTTTAAGCGTTATTGCTTCGGAGGAAGGGGGTGTAAGCGGGGAAGGTTATTTAATTTTGAATAGTTTCAATATAATGAATATTTTTTAAGCAGCATTTTCCAGTCAAACATATAAGTCGTTAAAGGGGTAAAAGAGAGGGTTAGAGACATTATTTCGTATATGTTGTGTTATATATCCTTAAAAAAAAACGTATAACACGATATATAGAAAGGAAGCCCTCTCCCACCGCTCCTATAAATTTTTATGCTTAAAATTTGTTAATAAAGAATCGATAAAATCATTATTTTTCGAGATGTAGAGTACAAAAAGTTGAGGTTTTGGCAATAATTCTGTTTTCTACATAATTTATGGTCCAATTTTAATCAAACTTATTGGAAAACCAAGTTAGATAATATAGTGCTTGGACATATTTATAAGTCTTACATTCTGAACATATTCTGTTGCAAAGCGTATGCGAACCGGCAACATTGTAACGTAATAACATTTTAATTGTATTATAAATAAACAAATACAAATTGTTTTTAGAGTTATTAAAAGGCGATTTCTTTATGATAAAGAACGGTAATCGATATTAAATCGATGTTACTTTCAGAGAAATAAAATGTTGTGTTTAAGGAGTATTTATGAATAAAGCACCAGTTTTTTTTTTACAAACATGCATTAAACAAGAGAGAGATTTTGCAACGCTTATTTTGGTAGGCCACAGTCTTTATCTTTATTTGGAGCATGCGCTCACCGTTTGGAGTTTGCGCAGTAATAAAGGGAAGAAATTAAATATAAGGACTCTGCTGTTATCATTATTTGGCGCATGCGCCCACCATTCGGTGCTTGCGTAGTATTAAAACAAAATACCTGGTGAAGTTCAAGTTGAACTTGCGCAATTAGTGTTCCGTACGTTGATTGCTTTTTAAAATAAAAAAATTTGCTACGGAGGTACATAATGATCAGTGACTTCACAAAACACACCCAAATGAGTTTTTCAACAGAGTTTGTTTTCAACCTTTACTGAAAACTGATGATCTTGAAATTTTTGCTTATTTTATAACCACATAAATTATTAAAGGTAATGCACTCATGATAATTTTCGTTTAATCTACACTATATATATATATATATATATATATATATATATATATATATATATATATATATATATATATATATTACTCATGTTTTCACAACTTTTCATTTAACACCACACTCGATGACCTAGTAAAAAAAATTTTTTTTTACTTCCGATTTCACCCCCCAAAACTAATCCCTTAAGTCAAAATTTAACTTTCAAAACTACATGGCTCAGATGATGCCATTAATTCCTTTATTATTACCAAATTTCAACTTTCTATGACAAATAGTTTCGGAGAAAATCGGGTGAGACAGACGGACAGACACCGAAGTCATAAGTGTTCCGTACGGAACACTAATAAGAGAATCCTTTATTAAGGATAACGATTTCCCTTATTTACGAACTTATAAGAGAGGTTATTTGAAGTTCGTTATTCTTATCACTATTATGGTAAGGCCTGTTTTTTTTCCTACTTAGGTATACAAACCACTAAAAAATATAGTAAAATTGAAATGATGATCTTTTATTGCAAATAACGCTGACAACAGTTAGTGCAAATGCAATGAGCGGTCAGTAGCTGTCTCTTTCTAGAATGCCGCTAAGCTACGGCGCTCTTGGAAATAATATTTCTACGAGTTCTATTTCAACTAAAATCGGGTGGGGGTTTTTCTCGCCTTGAATTTCGTCTCGGGGTATTGCGCCTTGTTTATTACAGGCCTACAGAAAAGAGATAGGTAATGGCCGCACAGTCGCTTTGTCTCTTTCTAGAGAGTGGTCAATTTTCTGAGGTTAATGCTCAGTCCATCCTCTATGTCTATGCTAATAACCGGTTCATAGAAGATGCATACCAACCTAACCTTGCTATTCCTTCCCGTTAATACTACGCATACTTGCGAGAACGATAAAGATAAAGGCATGTGAAAAATAAACATTGCAAAAATCTCTCTAATATCTAAGTCTCTTATATTTATTTCAGATGCGTTAAATAATTTTAAACAGTATTATCAAAGTTAACTGGGTACTTACATTTTTATCAGAACATATTGTGTGCCTTGAAATAGCTACATTGTTTGTAAATATAAAAGGTTTAAATACAGATCTTGATGGGTCTGGAGTGGCGGTAAACCAATGGACACTTGGTCTAGAAGAACTTAAAGTAGAAACCTAAAAAATAGAAAAGGTCAATCAGCCGTTGTTATAAATTATTATTACGAAACAATTAAAAGTATTCATCATTATCATCATATATCACTCCTTAGTGTTCACTGCTGGATATAGGCCTCCCTTAATCTTTTCCAGTTAAACCGGTCTGTCTTGGGCTTTTTGGATCCAGTTTCCTGCTACTCTTCTCAAATCATCTGTCCATCTGGTGGGAGGTCTTCCTCTATTCCTACACGCTTCTTGTTTAGGTCGCCATTCCAACACCTTCCTAGTCCATCTGTTATCTTGCGTTCTGGCTAGATGACCGACCCAATTCCATTTCAAAGATAGAATTTTCTCAACTGCATCTACCCCTCTCGTTCGGTTCCTAATTTCTTTATTTGGGACTTTATCTCGAAGAGACAAACCCAACACTGACCGCTCCATTGCGCTTGAGTTACCCTTATCTTATTTATTGTGTTCTTGGTCAAAGCTAGAGTTTCTGCTCCATAAGTAAGCACAGGTAACACGCATTGGTTAAAGATCTTCCGTTTAAGGCAAATAGGTATGCTTGATTTCAGAGTTTCTCGTAATTTGCCATGCGGCCCAAGCTAGAGTAACCTTCCGTTGTAGTTCATGAGTCTGATTATCTCTGCCTGCTCTTAATTTCATGTCACAAATATTTATATGTCATAACTTGCTCGATGTTTACCACGTTTACTCATAGTGGCTTGGTAACAAATAGATTTGCCATAAACTGGGTTTTCGAAACAATTATCTTTAGGTCAATTTTATGGGACTGTTCTTTTAGGGTGTTAAGCATGACATTCGCATGATCTGCGCGATCTGTTAACATGACTATGAACTCTCTTCTTCATTTCTCCATTCTTATTTATGCCTATGTTGCTTCAATTCAGATTTTTAAACATGTGTTCCAGAAGGGTGATAAACAACTTTGGGGAAATAGTGTCACTCTGACGCACGCCTCTTTCGACTTGGAATTTGTTTGTTTCCTTATGTAATTTAACTGTTGATGTTGCTTGAAAGTAGATATGTCTTAGGATTTCGATGTACCTTGAATCCATATGGCATTCACCAAGAGCCTTAAAAAGCATATCCTGATTCACTGAATCTCCCTTCTTGTCATAATCCACGAAGATTAATATTAAAGGCTTGTTATATTCGACACACTTTTCCACGATTAACTTAGTAGTGACACCATAGCCTGCTCGGAATCAAGTAAAATTATTACTAATTCTAAATATCATAACTATCGACCATGAAACTCATCTAATTTATTCGCATTCGCAACTGCACGCACCATATAATTGTTAACTTAAATAATCCAAAACTTATAAATGCACATAAATTACCTAAAATAAATTTCTGACTCGTAAACCAGAAGTATACAAATATAGTAACTGATATTAACAATACGATTATCGGCCGAATTGTAGTTTACTTAAGAGAGTAGGGATTACTTTACTATATATATAACAGGATGTTTAAACGCTTCAAAAGGTGAATATTTTAAAGACTGTCGAAAAAGTAACTCCTGATGAGCATTAGACTGAAAATTTATTAAAAAAAAAATCTCTGTCGCTACTTCCGTGATTCAAACTTCTAACTCCACTATTTAAAAACTATAAATAGAGGAAGATATAACAGTCAAAACGGAAATTTATGCGAATCAATAATGGAAAGTTATATCTTTTTAATAAAATTTTGTATACAACAACTTTTGCACACTTAAAAATATTGCACAGTTTAATTATTAGGTGTTCAAAATGATTCTCGACTTTTATAGACCAACTTTAACATTTATTTATTAAAAAAGACCTAATACAAACTCAATGTTCAAAATAACTTCCTTCGTTTTCTACGCATTTTTGCCATGTCTCGGACAAATGTCAGATTCTAGATCGAAAAAAATGATGATTGTTTCAATGCGATGAATTCATTGAGGCTTTTTTTGATTAACTTAAACTGAGTATCAGTCAGGCGGTGTTATAGAAATCGGAATAGGTGGTAACACTAAGGGGTCAAATATGGAGAATGTGGTAAATAAGGAAGAATTTCCTAGCCCAAATGTGAGATGACTTCCAGGGTTCTTCTTGTTGTGTTTGTGTAACACCGGACGTTATCCTATACCAGTATCACTCACATGAATCAGCTAGTGTTGGTAGAGCTAAGAAGTGACAATATGACCAGGGTGTCTCATAATTCACATCCTCTGATCCCAGCAAATGTATAGCACAATCATATTGCATGGATATTCGATACTGCGTGCTCGTCGAATATACCCATAATTTACTCCTGTTATGATTATCGTAAAACACCTTTTTTAACACAAGTAATCCTGTAGAGTACGGAGATAAGAGTAATAAAGTTCTGCGAAGTTAGTTCATGAGGTATCCAAGAGCACTCTTTGCGAATCATCTCCAGCTTCTGCAATCAGAATAGCTTCCTGAGACTGAGTGGATTTGCAGTTCAGTTGAGTTTGGCAAGGATTCTTATCCAAAATTTGTCCCAACTGAGCGTAATTTACTTTTCTTTAGTTCATCAACAGATTCATCATCCTGATGGTTGAAATTTCCCTCTGGAAACCGCTAGAACAACTTTTACACATGCTATAAGACACAGCTCGTTCAAAGCCGAACAAACCATTTTTTTCCCTAGGTCGAGATTTTTTTAAGGTTGAAATGCAAAAAAGAAGGCAGGATTTGATGTTTTTCCTTATTCCATCGACAATGATTCTGTGAAGTTCAATTATTCAAACAGCCTAAGTGATTAGCTATAAGTTCTAAGTTTGTACTTCTAGCTATAGTTATTTATTGTTTAAGAATTGACTAATCGCGGTCCCCGATCTTCTACCTGTTACGTTCAAATACGGTAGCAGGTACATTAATTAAAAACTTAATAGATACCAATTTCCTATTATGAATGTAATCAGAATTCAAGGCCTTCATTAGAAGCATATAAAGATATGCAAAATACTCTAGTGAAGATTCTCTTCAAACGATCTGTTTGAAAAGCTTGAGCTAAAACCGCTGAATGTGAATAAGATTGCTTCATAAGAGTGCGGGGCAGAATGCACCCTGGGATACTTAGCTGCTAGGAATTAAGCTTTCGTGGTTGTGTGGATCGTCCCGCATTTCGTGATGGGAGAAGTAATAGCATAGTGATGCTTTCGGGAACAAAAATACGGGATGTAAAGTAGACCCCAGAATATAGTCGTCCACAGTGAACCTAAGGTCAATTATTCGACCAGCACAGTTATCTTCCTTTATTCTGAATACTACTTTTATGCCTTGCTTTAACGTAACTATTAAATCTGTCTTTTTGTCAGAAGGAAGGCAGGCGAGAGAATGCAACCAATAATAAAGTTCATATGCGACACTACACTAACTACAAAGCATTTTTTGCTTCCTTTGCAAACACCATCGATTATGTAAGGAATAACGATCCAAGTACCGAAATTATCCTCCTAGACGATTTTAATGTCCAACTAGATTAAACATTCAAATACCACCGACAAACAAAGACGTGAATGAGTATCTCCCTCGATTGATTATGGCCTTGTGTGGCTTATTGACGACCCGGCAAGGGTTCTGAATCGTGATGGAAAAATCGTTAGCCTTTCTGAACTTTTTTTAACCGCCAATGGATATTTACACTATTACCGTAAATCTGTTGAATTCTTTGGACTATAAATTCATTTCAGCTCAAGTACTCGTGACATAGTGGTGCATAAACCACTCAAAGTTGGATACTACAAATCTGCTAAATGGGAAAAACACGAGGAATATTTTCGTAACTTTCCCTTAACCGGACGTTTGTTTTAGCTCGAACAGTATATCATGTATCTTAATGACGCCGAACAACTTCTGGTGCTGACCCGAATCGTTATAGTTTTTTGTAGACTTTCCAACTTATTCTACAGGGTACGACTTCTATTCCCGGTTTAGGCGTAACTTTGGAATCTGTCTTTTTGTCAGAAGCGACCTCTCTTGCCAACGAGAAGAGGCTCTGGAGCTCCCAAACTTTGATGTTATGTGGTTAAAAATAACGACTCAACCAACCACAAGGTTCATCTGTATCCTCTATCGACCACCAAGTGATACTAACTTTAGAACACAAATGCCGAAATTGCCATCCTGGGCGACTTTAATGTCCATAACATCAACTGGCTTAAATACTCAAATACTACCGACGAACAAGGTCGTGAAGCCGAATCATTTTCAATAAGTTCTGGCTTAACTCAGCTTATTGATGAGCCAACACGGATCCCTGATCGAGACGGGGAGTTCGCTAGTCTTCTTGATCGGTTTTTAACCACCAATCCGGAGATTTACACGGTCAGCGTAAATCCGCCGTTAGGTTCTTCGGACCATAAACTACTTTCGACATCGAGTATTCTACCAATCAGTGACAGAGAGGCGCCTAAACCGCGCAAGATTTGGCACTACAAATCTGCTAAATGGGAAGATCTCATGGAATATTTTCGAACTTTCCCTTGTTTGTTTTCGATCCGATGACCCATCTGACTGCGCCAGGGAGGTTTCCGATGTTATTTTGGCCGGTATGGAGGCTTACATCCCTTTTTCGAAGAAATGCCCTTCCAATGGCAAGCTTTGGTTTGACCGAAAGTGCAAAGAAGCTGTTGCTTCTAAACATCTTGCATACCGACAATGGCGTGAAAATCCTAACACCATAAATCGTAACACCTTTGTTCGTGCCAGGAACAAAGGCAAAGAAATTATCGACGAAACCAAGGAGGCACACAATCAACGGATTAGAAACAAACTTCTCGCTTGTCCCAACAATTTCAGGTCCTTTTGGTCAGTCGCTAAGGCAGTTAGTCAAAATTTCACTAAAGCCACTATACCACCATTCGCACGGCCAGATAATTCTATTGCAACGACACCTGTTGAGAAAGCGAACTTGTTGACTGAACTCTTTGCTTCACATTCTACTGTCGATTTCCAAGGAAAAACACCACCTACTATTCCAATAGTGCAGTCAAGGATGCCAGATATTGTCTTCAGACAGCGTATCATAAAACGTATTTGGATGAAGCTAGACACCAAGAAGGCTTCTGGCGCTGACGGAATACCTGCCATAGTTCTCAAAAACTGTGCGAGGGAACTAACACCAGTTTTCTGTAGACTTTTCAACCTATCCTACAGAAATGTGCCACGTTCAGCCGATACCTAAAAAAGGCAAGAAGATCTTGCCAAATAACTACCGACCAATCGCACTGCTTCCAATAATATCGAAACTCATGGAAAAGACTATCAATCAGCATCTTCTAAAATATCTTGAAGGATTCAACATTATTAGCGATCACCAATATGGCTTTCGTAAAAATAGATCAACAGATCTTCTGACTTATGTAACACATGTTTGGAACAACGCAATTGAACACTTTGGAGAATCTCGAGCGATTGCTCTTGACATATCCAAGGCATTCGACCGTGTTTGGCACAATGGGCTGTTGGCTAAGTTACATTCTTATGGTATGTCTGAAAAGTTCTGTTTGTCGGTCTCATGTTTCCTCAGAGAGTGTTCTTTACGAGTGGCAGTCGACCGATTCCTTTCTAACACCTTCACTATCAACGCCGGTGTACCCCAGGGCTCCATACTATCTCCTACTCTCTTTCTAATTTATATTAACGATCTGCTGGAAAAGACCGAGAATCCAATCTACATCTTTGCAGATGACAGTACACTTATCTCTTCATTCACTTTGAAATCTCGGACATCGGCTACTCAGACGAATATCCGCAGACAGCAGGAAGTCATTCAACTTAACAAAGACCTGAAAGAAATTCTATCTTGGGGTGACAGTAACCAAGTGGAATTTAACGCTACAAAAACCCAGGCGGCAGTTTTTTTTCTAAAAAAGTTAACGTTGCTGAACCCGACATAGCTATGTCGGGGCACTCCATTCCTCTAGCGTCGTCACTCAATTTGTTGGGCGTTAATTTGGAAGCAAATATGCCCTGGCATAAACATGTTGCAGGCATAGCAAGGAGAGCTTCTCAAAAGTTGGGAATATTATTTCAGAAAGCTTTACACTCCACAACAACTGTTAATTCTTTACAAAACTCAAATTCGACCAACTATGGAATACTGCTCCCATGTTTGGAGTTCCGCTCCCAAACATACACTGCATTTGTTGGATTCTATTCAGAGTAGAGCTGTTCGTCTGATTGGAGACCCGGAACTGACAGGCGGCCTTGATTCGCTGGAACATCGAAGAACGGTTGGCGACTTGAGCCTATTCTACAAGTATTTTCATGGAAAGTGTTCGAAGGATGTGGCCCGCTTAATTCCTCCCAGAGCGGTGCATGTTAGAAGTACACGTCGCGCTAATACTTCAGATCCGTATGAGGTTCAGCTTGTTACTCCCCGTACAACGCTTTTCAAGCAGTCTTTTATATGGAGAACATCATCCCTTTGGAATAATTTGCCCAGGACTGTGTTTCCCACATAGTCCAATTTGCAGCGATTCAAGAACAACGTGAATCGCTTTCTCCGCACACGTCACTCCTATAGCGCTTTAGGGACTTCCCTGTAGCAAGTGTGCTAGACACATAATAAAAAAAAAATAAAATTCTACAGGAAAGCAAGAAAAACAAGCAATACAACTACCGACAATCGCAATGCTTTCAATAATATTGAACGCCAAAAGCTATTAATTGGCATCTCTTAAAATACCAGAAATAATTCATTATTATTAACGATCAACAGGAAATCATCTAACTGATGTTACATATTTTTGGAACAACGCAATTGAACATCTGAATCTCGAGCGGTTGCCCTTGATATATTCAAAACATTTGTCCGAGGTTAGTATGGCGGACTATTCGGTAAGCTGCTCTCTTATGGGATGTCTAAACTCTCTGCTTATGGCTCTCGAGTTCTTTGCGAGTTATAGTTAAAGGATATACAATCAATGCTGGTGTAGCTTAGACTTCAATACTGTTTCTGACTCATTTTTAGTGTTCCGTACGGAACACTTATAAGATCACTTCGGTGTCTGTCTGTCTGTCTGTCTGTCACACCCGATTTTCTCCGAAACTATTTGACATAGAAAGGTGAAATTTGGTAATAATATAGGAATTGATGGCCTCATCAGAGCCATGTAGTTTTGAGAATTAAATTTTGACTTAAGGGGTTAGTTTTGGGGGGTGAAGTCGGAAGTGTAAAAAAAATTTTTTTACTAGGTCATCGAGTGTGGTGTCAAATGAAAGCTTGTGAAAACACGAGTAAAAAATATATATATAATATTATACTGGCGTGCACTTTTCTTTGTATTATTTTTAAAAATTCGCGAAAAATCGCTGTCCCGGGCCTTATCTCGAAAAGTACTTATCAAAAAATTTCGAAAAAATTCTGGAATATTCTCCACGGAGTGTAGATTGAACGAAAATTATCACGAGTGCATTACCTTTAATAATTTATATGGTATATAAAAAAACAAAAATTTCAAGGTCATCAGATTTCAGTAAAGATTGGAAACAAACTTTGTTGAAAACTCATTTGGGGTGTGTTTTGTGAGGTCACTGATCGTTTTATACCACCGTAATATAAATTTTGACTTAAGGGGTTCGTTTTGAGGGGTGAAATCGGAAGTGAAAAAAATTTTTTTTACTAGGTCATCGAGTGTGGTGTCAAACGAAAGCTTGTGAAAACACGAGTAAAAAATATATATATAATGTAATACTTGCGCACACTTTTCTTCGTATTACTTTTAAAAAATCGCTGTCCCCTACCTTATCTCGAAAAGTACTGATGAAAAAATTTTGAAAAAATACTGGAATATTCTCCACGGGGTATAGATTCAACGAAAATTATCACGAGTGCATTACCTTTAATAATTTATTTGGTATATAAAAAAAAAACAAAATTTCAAGGTCACCAGTTTTCAGTTTTGGAAACAAACTTTGTTGAAAACTCATTTGGGGTGTGTTTTGTGAAGTCACTGATCATTTTATACCACCCTAACAAAAATTTTTATTTTAAAAACAATCAACGTACGGAACACTAATTGTGCAAGTTCAACTTGCACTTGACCGGTTTTTTTTTCTTTGCATTAACGATCATCTGAAAAAGACTAAAAAACTCTTCAGGTAATAATATGCTTGCAGCTGTCCATACAAAAATTTGCAGACGACAGGAACTTAAAAAACAAATACTGGGGGAAAAAACCTCTCTCTAGGTGAGAGTAAAGAAGCAAAATTTAACGCTACAAAAACCAAGGGAGCAGTTTTTTCTAAAAAAAGTTAGTTACAGAATCTAATATCCTTCTTCGTTTGGGAACCATGACTGGCAAAGATATGAAATTTTCTGGAAATATGGTACTTTCTGTAATAGGTATATTTCTATTCGAAGTCGATCTAGAATATGGAACTTTCCTGTTCTCATATTTTTTTAACAAAAATTTTAATAAATCAAATCTTTTCTTTATACAGATTTTGTAAATCCAATAATTTTTGAGAGTAATGTATTGTTTTTGAGAGATTTTGAATTAACACTATAGGTCTAGTTTCTTGGAAAGCAGACTTATCAGTCTTACCTCTTGTCTTCTTAACCCCCTCCACTAGACCTTGACCAGCCCCAGATTACAGAATATTTTACGGTACTAGCCCTTTCCCAAATGATGCTCTACAAGATAATGAAAACCCATTAAAAGTCGTTCATTACTTGCAAGATTAGCATGAATAGAAAGAGAGAAACGTGCTGAAAGAGAGCAGTTTTTACATCAAAAAATTTCAGCAATTCCATTCGAAATAGAATAGTGAATATCATGATTTACTTTGCATATTAAATATAATGATGTAAGCATATCTTTCTCTAAATTGATTACGATAGACAACTGTACTTACACGGCACTGCTGAAAAGCTTGACAAGTTAAAAATATGTTGCGATGACCACTGTACGCTGCTGATTTCGTTTTGTGGCTATATTTGTTACCCTATATACATACTTTGTCGATAAAAATACATACTGTATCTTTTCCACCGTGTTTTATAGTAGTTATCCATGTATTATTTATTTAAAAACAATTTGTACAATATATTACGTAGAAAAGATATGTTCTATAATTGTTAAATTAATTGCAGTAATATATAATACTACCTGACTACCAGCAGTAGGAAAAGGATCATCACAATCTCTGCATATTCCAGACTTCTTGTCTCGAAGAACCTTAAACATATCTGTTTCCTTAAAGTCGTTGGAAGAACTATAAGTCTCTAATAGTTCCTTGCCTTTCAAGTATCTCGAATCACCGGGTTTCTTTTCTCCAGAAAATATTTGACAGAAATTAAAGTCACCCTAAAAGTGAAGATGATTTTATTATTTATAGTCAAATTATAGTAAAATTTAAATATTTTATGTAAATTAGTTCATAAAAATGAAAATTAGCAATAATCATTCATTTTTACACTTAGTTGGTTATGTGAATTTTCACATTCTCATTTTAAACAAAGTAAATCTCGTAAATTAGGTAAATATCTGCTCTGGGTCGAGGAGTAAACTACTTTAAAGATATTATTCCTTGGATTCCCTTAGTGTGAAAATAACTGTTTGTTAAGTAAATGTTAGTTTTAAAAATAGCACGTTAATTACTTGGTTGAAAAGAATATGGAAGATTTTTTTTTAGTTGAATTTATGATTAAAACTCTAAAATTAGGAGTTTATACAGTAAAACTGCATGCCATCTTTTACTATATTTCCTGTCACATAACCCCGTCCTAACCTTGTAGGTGAACCGTCGAAAAATTACGATATTTTATTTTATCTAACAAGTAAGGTGCCCCAATGGACTGCTTGGGATTTTTTTTAAATAGGGATTTTTCTATAATTTTCTGGCATGAAAATTAAACCATGATAATCATTTTTCCTGAATGCAAACTGTGTGGTTTCATCCCCTCGAAGTATGGGGTGCAAAACCTATATTTTAAAGTTTTTCTTATATAAAACGGCAATAGTAATTTAAACTACTGTAATACTGCGAAAAAATACCTAACTATTTTAAAAAAAGCTGTAAAAATTCCGAAAAAATATGATAATGCTTTTTCAAGGCAAAATAGAAATTTTACATTTTCCAATATTTTAATTGTATCTGCTATTTTCAAATTATTTCAAATTTGCTAAGTGATAAAATTCTTTGTTTTGGAAGGTTTATCGGCAACTGAAATCCATGCAAAGTTTCTGAAAGTGTTAAAGGAGTCTGCTTCTTCATTTTCAACTGTTCATAAATGGACACGAGTTTTTAAAAGTGGTCGTACAAGCTACAATGATGATCCATCCACGTACAGGACGTCCAAAAACTGCAACAACGGAAGAAACTGTTGTGCAAGTACAAGAGATGGTAATGGAAGATGGTCGATTAACCGTGGTTGATTTAGTTGAGGCTATAGGCATGTCATGGGTAAGAAAAAGCTATTCACAAGATGGGTGTCGTATTTGCTAACATCGGAACAAAAACGCACTCGAGAAAAACTTTCTTAACATTTGTAACTATGGCTGAGACTTGGGTTTACCAGTATGAACCTAAACTGCGACAACAAACCGCACAGTGGACTGGGCCCGGTTGTTTTAGGATGCAAAAGGAATTTTGTTAATTGATTACCTTCAAACCGGTAAAACAATCTCAGGAGAATATTATTGCAACCTTTTGGACCAGCTAAATGAGAAAATTCGTGAGAAAAGGCCCGGTTTGCAAAAGAAAAAATCATCTTTCATCATGACAATGCACCTACTCACAGAGGTGCTCTGGCAACGGCAAATGTGGTCGGATTAACGTATGACTTGTTGGAACCCCGATCTGGCCCCGTCTGACTTCCATCTGTTCCCAAGCCTCAAAAGATTTCTATGTGGGAAGCGTTTTTCAACAAATGATGATGCTACCACATCCGTAGATGGGTATTTTGAAGGTCTTCTGGAAAATCACTTCAGAGATAGGGCAAATAAATTGGAAAATCGTTGGGAAAAATGTATTGAGCTTAAGGGAGATTATACTGAAGAATAAATGTATTTAGACTCATTAATTCGTCTTGTTTCATTTCCGCTTTCCAAACGCTTGACTGACGTTAGATACAGGTAACAACCAACAATTACATTGGGTCACGGACCGGTAAACACGGTTAAATACAAATACTTGATTTGAGCTCCTGAGTTGATTCTGTGTTTCAATCCCAAAGAGTAAAGATTATTTACCAAAGCAGTGAATGAGGGAATTTAGTTTATTATGCCACATATGTTTTTATTATAATTAACGGTTCGGTCATAGATATTTTTCAATAGAAGAAAATGTAGTAGTTTTTAACGCATACTTCACCTTTTTTTTTTTAGAAAAAAAATATGAAAACTTAAATTGTCTTGGGGTAAAACTTTTTGGTGTATTAACAGTAAATTTTCTGACAAATTTGATTTATTTCTGAGAAGCTTGGAAAATTTAGTGTAACAATTATGGAAAGCTTTGGCGCTCTTATTATTTCCCATGATAACAACCGCATCAACATTTTATATTATTTTCTTGCCAGTTAATTAGTCAATATGATTTTCTCAAAATTTGTTCACGTATTAGAATAACTTGCCTAGGTTACTAGAAAAAGAACTGTTATTAGACAAGCGATGTCATTGCACTGACTTAGCCGTTACTTGATGGAGATCCATAATAACTAGGAATAAAAATTTAAACAACTGTTTAAGATCACCACTTATGTTTATTATATTATTGCTGACAATTGTTTCGACACACAGTGTCTTCTTCTGGAGCACGATATAAATTGTATCGCGCTCCAGAAGAAGACACAGTGTGTCGAAACAATTGTCAGCAATAATATAATAAACATAAGTGGTAATCTTAAACAGTTATTTAAATTTTTATTCCTATGCAATGTCATTTTTCCATGATACTGGATCACGGTATTTTAAACGCGAAAAAAGCGATTATTTAAATATTGAGTTTCCCAACAGATACAGAGTATGAAATCGAACAATTTTTTGGTGCCCAAGATCCCTAACTTACATACTGTAGGATTTACGTGGAAAATTTAGTATATAAAATCGCATTTAATACAATGGAAGTATTATATATATATATATATATATATATATATATATATATATATATATATATATATATACTATCTAATATGATCAAAAAATAGTAGGACTTTTAAATTTAAGTCGCCCGGGCATTTCCAAATCGGATTAATTTTTTTTTCGTTAGGTTGGTAGGACCTTAATTTTTCGATTTTCAACATGAGTGAAAAAATTCAGCAAAGAAGTTGCATTAAATTTTGTTTTAATGGTTTTTCGGCTTCCCAAACGTTCGAAAACGGCCAGTATTATGGGCCGATAACTCTTGGTTTTTTCATCACGATAATGCGCCTTCTCACACAGCATTGGTTCTTCGCGACTTTTTCATCCAAAAATTCAACTCATATCATTCCGCAATCGCCCTATTCGCCTGATTTAGCTCCGTCGGAATTCTGGCTATTCCCTAAACTCAAAAAACCGCTTCGAGGACATCGTTTTGAGACGATTGAGGAGATTAAAACCGAATCGAAGAAGGCTTTAAAGGCCATTCCAGAAATCGAATTCAACAACTGTTTCGAAGACTGGAAAAAACGTTGGCATAAATGCATTGTATCCAAGGGGGATTACTTGGAAGGGGACGAAATAAATTTGGGAAAATAAATAACCCGTTTGCGTTTTTTTTCAAAAGTCTTACTATTTTTTGATCACAGATATATATATATATATATATATATATATATATATATATATATATATATATATACATATATATATTATAAATATAATGAGCGTATAGTAAACATAAAGAGTTAATTCGAGATTTGTCTTCCCTTTCATTCATTTGTACTGAGCCTCGGGACTGAAGGGGCTTTCTGTACAATGTGACAGAACCAGAATAAAAACACTTTTATATAGGTTTAAGACTAATAGGTATTTTAAAGACTCGTATAGGTTATATTTGGCGAAACAGCTTTATTTAGTGGGTACAATTTTAGGTTTAATTATGAGTTAAGTCTTTTATGTTCTAATCATACGAGACGTAAAAAAATCGCTATACAATATCACGGGAGGTGTTCAAAACGGCAGGAAGAGTTATATTATGGTTATTAGGTCAATCAAAATAAAGTCTTAAAAATATTAACAGAATATTTTTTGGAATACAAATACCATTTTTAGCAAAAAAGACTGAACACTGCTGTGGGAATCATCATTTTAGACAACTTTACTAATGAAAACGTTTTAAAATCTGCGCAATATCTAATAAAAATTGCAGCTCTCTATTGCATATTACGTTCAAAAGGCATCATAGTCACAGGTATCAGGAGGTACCTACCTAGTGTGTCCAATCAATTAATAAGTTAGTTTTGATTCTGACAGTATTTTGACAGTTTCCTAAAACTAAGCTCTAACCGCAGAATGCCCATGGTGAGATTGTTAGCTCAGATTATCAAGATTATTTTCTTTTAAAAACACAATATAAAAATTTATCAATAAAAACAACATACGCTGAACAACCACAACTAAACTAACCTGAACAACCACAAGACAAAGTAAAAAAATTACCTCAAAAAATGTAGATACTACTAATTTTAAGTCAGAAATATAAGCAATCACCAAATCTGGAGATTAAACTCACCCTAGAAATCAATACTACTAAGTAGGTTATGCTAGAGTTAAGACATTGTTCCTTGTCCGTATAGATATGACAATGAAACTGCCTTACCATTGAAATAAATAAATATTATTGATGATTTACGTTAAACAAACTGAATTTAAAAACTATATATAATAGTACATAAATAATATATACGTACATTGCCATCCCAAAGATTTTTTGATTTTGCATACTCCTCAATTCCTTCCGACTTGCGATCAATTTTTGTAGTTATCGTTAAAACATTTGAAATATTTCTAAAACCACCTAGAACAAAAATTATGTTTAAAAACTTAAGTTACAACTTAACGTATGTTTTTTTTATTAGTAATTTTTATAAGCGCCAACGGGAAGTACTTCTATCCCTACAGGAGCTGTGTGCCTATAGAAGTAGCTTTCATAGAAATCTTGAGTCACCATATTGGATGCATCAACTTAAACACAGTTGAATAAACGAAAAATTGAGGTTAGACTGGCAAAAATGATAAATTTCGTACATATTTAACAATATCTAAACTATATTTTTCTTCTGCAATAGATGCTCGTCTCATCATTGGATTTCGAATATTTTTTCTTATTCATTTGATTCTCGTTTTCATCGTCATTTTTCCTATTATTCTGACAGTATATAAGTATCGCTGTGATTGTTGTCTTCTGAAATAATAGTAGTTAATATTTCTTTTTTCAATAGCCGTAACAAGATCTTTACTATTCTAGTATGCATTGAAAATGCTTGTCCATAAGTCATCCAAAACCTCATCATTTGATTTGTGGGATAAATCAACATTTTCACTAATGTTTATATTAAACGCCTTTATAAGACTCCTCTAGTCGGATTACGAAAACAACTGTGCCACAATCGAGTAAATCTATGTATAATTTGAACGTAGACGACATAACTGCGATACCTAAAACCTAAAATAATAATAATAAAAATATTAATAAGAACTCCTGCAACGACAAAGAAACCCCAACAGCATAAAACCAAAACTGAAATGGCAAAAAAGAATAGAAAACAAAATCAACAACATCAGAAGAGATCTAGGACACCTTACCAAGTTTATAAACGGGAATGCGTCCAAACGTGTCACACAGGGTGTAGACAAGATCAAATCCTTAATACTTTGAAACAAAAACTATCGGTATATGCTGCAAGACTCAGTAGATATAAAGAATCAAGCGAGAGGAAAGACACCAACAACCTCTTCCGTTCTTCAATCACAGAAACGAAAAACAGTTCTACCGAAAAACTATGTACAACGAACAGACAGCAGTGACTGAACCACCAAACAAACAAGAACTTATTACAACAGATTATTGGAAAAGTATCTGGTCAGAACCCAAACTAAAAAAATAATAACACTCTCTAGATCAAAGCGGAAGAAGACAATAACATATGACAGAACAAGGTAATTCCACATTAATTACTCAAGAAATTACAGAAAGAATCAAACACACACATATGGAAATGCCATGGAATAGACAATAGACAAAACTTCTGGTACAAACAGTTTACCACCATACACGAAGTCAATAAAGACATTCTACAACCACACACATTCTCCACTTTCTTTACACAAGGAATAACATACGTTAAACATAAAAGTTCAGACATCACAAACCCGTCAAATTACCTGTCGTCCAACCCTATACAAGATCATCACAACCACAATTTCCAAGAAAATAGAACAAGACCTAATAGACAATATTCTCACAAAAGAGCAGAAGGGGTGCAGGAAAAATAGCCGAGGATGCAAAGAGCAGCTCATCACAGAAAGCGTGATCATGAGACAAACTAGACAAGAACAGAAACCTTCACACCGGTTACACAGACTATAAAAAAGCCTTTAACTCCATACCCCACAGCTGGTTAATCAGAGCCCTAGAAAGTAAAAAAATTTTTTTTCACTTCCGATTTCACCCCTCAAAACGAATCCCTTAAGTCAAAATTTATGTTACGGTGATATAAAATGATCAGTGACTTCACAAAACACACCCCAAATACGTTTTTAACAAAGTTTATTTCCAATCTTTACTGAAAATTGATGACCTTGAAATTTCTGTTTTTTTTTAAAAACCAGATAAATTATTACAGGTAATGCATTCGTGATAATTTTCGTTCAATCTACACCCCGTGGAGAATATTCCAGAATTTTTTCAAAATTTTTTGATAAGTACTTTCCGAGATAAGGCGGGTGGACAGCGATTTTTTAAAAATAATACAAAGAAAAGTGCGCGCAAGTGTTACATTATATATATATATATATTTTTTACTCGTGTTTTCACAAGCTTTCATTTGACACCACACTCGATTACCTAGTAAAAAATTTTTTTTTTCACTTCCGATTTCACCCCCCAAAACTAACCCTTTAAGTCAAAATTTAACTTTCAAAACTACATGGCTCTGATGAGGCCATCAATTCCTATATTATTACCAAATTTCAACTTTCTATGACAAATAGTTTCGGAGAAAATCGGGTGTGACAGACGGACAGACAGACAGACAGACAGACGGACAGACACCGAAGTGAT
>CM032447.1:128912909-128937909 GCA_019049505.1 Pachyrhynchus sulphureomaculatus
TGTCCGTTTAAGATGGGTGTCCGCTTAAAAGAAATACAAAAAAAATCGGTTTTTTTTTTTTTTTTTTTAAAAACTGTAATTAAAGAAATTGGGACATTTAAAACGTATACGTATGTATGTACATAATTTTAAAATAAACAAAAAAATTTAAACTTAAGGAAAAAACAAAGATTTGTTACCTTTAGATACATATAAAATATAACAGGATAGAATTATACATATGAAATGAAAGGGCACTTTAATGACGCAAAAAATTCATATATTGTTGTTTATCTCCTTTTTTTCTTTAAAATGGCGTCCACAAATCGTATTTCTAATTTGGAAAGAAGCTCTAAAGACTCTGCATCTCCGTGAGCTTCGGCAAAACTTTTAAGCTGCTTGGTTAGGGTAATAGCTTCATCATAATTTGGGATAACATCTGCTGGTACTGGAACCTCATCAACATCAGAAACTTCGGAAAATCCTCGTATTTCAACTGGATTTTTAATTTCTTGTTCTGAATCTGGATTTTCAACATACAAATTTTCATCTATGTTCAAAAAATCATTAAGGTTTTCATTATATCTTCAACAAATTCTTATTTTTGAGGAACGTCAAGTGGTAAATCATCTTCTGGATCAGATGTAACAGCCTCAGTTAACTGGTCTTTACTTTGCGTATTTTTATGCTTAAATCTCGCTTTACGGAAGCAATTTTTAACTGTTTCCTTGGTTACTTGTTCCCAGCGGTTTTTGCAAAGTAAACTGCATCCAATGGCGTAATTTTCTTAATTAACTCAAAAGCTGTACCAGCAGTTTCAATGGTTACTATTATGTGTTTTAGTATTAGACTTAGGTAATAAATTTTAAAATTTCTTATAATTCCCTGGTCAAGTGGTTGACAAGCTAATGTACAGTTAGGGAGCAGAAACAACACTTTTATATTTTTTAAGCGGACGTCTTTTGTATGAGATCCTGCATTGTCTAAAAATAGCAAAATGTTTCTTTTTTCTTTTGTCATTTCCAATCAAGATCTTGCAACCACTCTGTCATAATTTCTTCTGTCATCCAAGCTTTCTTATTATATTTCCAAGTTACAGGCAGGTTGTTTATGTTACTATTTTTAAATGCTCTGGGTTTAGCTGCCTTATCAATGACTAAGAGTTTTTCTTTTTCTTCCGCCATATTTGCACAATGCAAAATTGTAAACCTCTCTTTGGGTTATTTACCACCAACACATTTTTCTTTTTTTAATGTTAGCGTTTTGTTGGGTAGAGCCCTAAAATACAGGCCTGTCTCATCCGCATCATAGATGTCTCTCGGTGAATATCCCTTAATTAAAGAAGGGCATTTTTTGCCAGAATGATGAAACATCTTCAGCAATAACTGAAGCTCCTTCTCCTGAAATCGCTTTAGAACTTATGTTGTGGCGGATTCTAAATTTATTAAGCCAACCAGAAGAAGCACTGAATGTAGAATGTCCCAGAGATCGGCTATTTCTTTTGCTTTACATCGTATTAACAGACCTGAAAAAACATTAACAATAAGTTTTTGCATTTTTGTCACGACAAGCCTACTGATACATTCACCCCTTTTATCCATTCTTTGAATTGATATGAAAAGAAAATCAACGTACTAATTCCAGAAAACTTATCTAAAAAAAATAATTCATGTGCATACCTGTCAAAGGAATCCCCTTATGGCGAGCTGCTATAAACCAGTTATAACACAACTTGTCAATTTTGGTACCATCACCAGTTAAAAAGCTTATTGTGTGGAAATTTTTCTATTTGGAGCCATTTCTATAATGAATGTGTCGACCACTGTGTCTCTTTTTCGGTAAATCTCCGGTTTACTCGGGGAAGTCTCTCAGTGAAGGCAGGCAGCGACATTGGCGAGCGGCGCGATTGGGAAACGCAACAGCGATACTCGCCACAGAAAAATGAGTCAAGGCGTTTATTTTTTATTGTTTTTTTGTCCGGTTAAGAGAACATTTTTTTGTGCCCGCGTCCGTTCAAGAGAAAGTCCGTCCAAGAGGGAGTTAACACGATATCAATTATATGAGTGTCGGTCGGGACCATGAGAAACTGTCCGTTCAAGGGAGGTGTCAGTGTAAGAAGGGTGTCCGTGAAGGGGAATTTTACTGTATATATGTATATATATACGTATGTATATATATATATATATATATATATATATATATATATATATATATATATATATATAAGAAAGTGTAGAGATTTCGGGGGAAAGCGGTCTTGAATAAAATACTTATTTGTTGTTAAAGAAAAACTCTATATTTCGCTGATATTTTTTCAGCTTCATCTGGAATTAAAAACTAGAAAAATGACAAAGCAGTCTTTTGGTAAGTTTATCATATTAAAAAACGGAAAAACTCACCAACCACAGTATTCCTCCATTGGAAGAGGTATCACAAAAAATACATTCAATTTAAATATATATAACTAACAGAACTACGAACAGACAAGACGAAACAACATTGTGGCTCTGGCTGCAATGATACTGTTGTTATTTATTGTGTTTATTTCTTCAGAAATCTGAATAGTGGCTCAGTATAGGAAAAGTTATTTTGTGTTTGTTGATAGTAAATTAACATGAAAAGAGATGGACGTGTGTTGATTGTTAGTAAATGGGATATGACTATTAATTGTGTGATGTTAAGTTATTTAAAATATTACAGTATATATTAGTCAAATTGTTGGTGTCTAACTTACAATTTATGGATTGTGTTTCTTTGTTAATGTGACACATCTCAAGGAACAAGCGTTTTTTGTGATTGTTTTCTTGTTTCAGAATCTTTACATTCTTAAAATCCAATTGGTGTCCCGTTGATATATGATGGTTCGTTGCAGTACAAGAGTTCTTTCCTATTAAGCAATCACTCCTGTGCTGTGTTACTCTCTGCTTGAGCCATTGAGATGTTTGTCCAATGTAAACACCATTACAATCTATCATATCTTGTATACTATATTGTTGTTATAGAAAAGAGGAGTTTTTTGTTTAACTTTACTGAACAGGGTCCAATTACTCAGGGTATTATATTTTGCAATCCTTAGGTGAGGAACTTTTTTAAAAATTTTTACTACTTTGTTAGTTAATTCGGGTATAAATGGTAGTTTGATATATTTAGGTTCGTGACTGTTGTTATCCAAGGGCCCATCATAAATATTGGAGTTGTAAAGAATCTTTTTTAGAATGTGTTTTGGAAATCCGTTATTGAGAAAGATATTAAAAAGTTTTTTTAAGTTTGTGTGTAAAAAGCTTTCGTCACTGATGTGAGTTATTCTGTTTCTCATAGCTGTAACTGTATTAAATTTTTGGTTAGAGGGATGGTTGGAAAAGAAGTTGATAAATCTGTTAGATGCCGAAGATTTTTGGAACCAGTCTAAAATGATTTTATTATCTGAATTTCTTATGACTTTTGTGTCTAGAAAAGGTATACTGTGATCTTTTTCAGCCTCCACTGTAAATTGTAGTTTATTATAAAAAGAGTTAAAAATGTCCAAAATTACTTCAGTGCAGTTAGCAGGTACGGAACATATACTATCATCCACATATTTGTACATAAAAGTGATTCCAAACGGTAACTTTGGTAACACACAGTCAAGCAGATGGTCTAAAACTATGGTGGCTAAGATTGGACTAATAGGTGAGCCCATCGGTGTACCAAATATTTGACTATAAAATTTATCATTGAATCCGAAATAAGTGTTTTTAAAGATAAATGTGATTAATTTTAAAAAATTGTTCTTTGATAAACTAGTATGTATCTTTATAAGATCCCACTTATTGCCCAAGATTTCAATTACCAATTCAAGTGGTATGTTCGTAAACAACGATATTACATCCAATGAGAGCAACACATAATCTGTTGGTACTTGCAAACCATTGACTGCATTTACAAAGGAAAATGTATCTTTAATATTATAGTCAGTAGTATTTCCAAGTGAGGTACTCAGAATATCTGATAGATACTTCGATAATTCATATGTAGTAGCGTTCACCGAACTAACAATAGGTCTTAATGGAATGTCTGTTTTGTGTATTTTAGGTAGACAGTATAACCTTGGAAAAGCTGAATTATAAATAGTAAGTTTCTTGGCATCCTGTTCAGTTATTTCTCCATTTTGTTTAAGACTTTTTATTAAAAGATTAAAATTTGTTTGCACTGTAGTGGTGGGGTCCCGATTTAATTGAATGTAAGTTGATGTATCACGTAAAAGCGTTTCAGTTTTGTTCATATATTCGGTCTTATCCATCACAACAGTGCATCCACCCTTATCTGCTTGCAATACATAGATTTCGGAATAGCCTTTCAAAAAATTTTTAGTTTTATTAAATAGCGAATTCAGATATGATAATTTATTATTTTTTGTACATTGCAAGTAATTAATATATATATATATATATATATATATATATATATATATATATATATATATATATATATATACATATATGTATGTATATATATATATATATATATATATATATATATATATATATATATATATATATATATATATATATATATATATATATATATATATATATATATATATATATATATATATATATATATATACATATATATGTATATATATATATATATATATATATATATATATATATATATATATATATATATATATATATATATATATATATAAATAAAAGAGTTCTTAAAGAAGGTGATACAAAGAATAACAAGCTGAACTTTATGCGAATGTGACATATTAACACGACGTGTATTCTTAGTATGCACCGCTCTGGGAAGAATCAAGCGGGCTACATCAATTGAACACCTCCAATGAAAGCATTTTTGTAGACTTATAGAATTCTCATTCCCCAATAGTTCTTCAATGTTCCAAAGAATGAAGCTCCCTGAAGAGTTCTGGCTTAACAATCAAGAAAATAGCCTTCTTTGGAATACAATCCAGCAAATGTTTCGGAGCATAGTCTCAAACATTAGAGCAGTATTTCATCGATGGTCAAATCTCAGCTTTATGAAGGATTAAAAGTCGTGAATTCAAGTTTATGAGAAGCTTTTTTTGCTCTGGATGCACCATGATCATGGCAAAATATTTGCTCCAAAGTTAACGCCTAACAAATTGTGTGTTGATGCCAGTGAAATGTAGAAACGTTGACTTTTTTAGAAAAAAATGCTGCTTTGGTTTTTGTACCGTTAAATTACATTTGATTACTGTAACTTAGTACTGTCTCCGCATTTGTTTATAGGCAATAGGACATTTTTTACTATGAAAATATATTCCTAATAAATTTGGTAGATTGGAGTGAGCATTAAAAAATCTACAGCTTAAAAAACGTAGTCTTCATAAAGGTGTAATATTTATATTCGGGTAATTACTGCGCCTCAACAAAATATACATTATCCAATGTATCAATAAATATTTGTTAAGAAAAGTACATGTTAAAATTAGTAGGCATGGTCTTACTAGTTATTTTTTCAGCTACCCAATGTTTTCCCGAAGTTTCCAACACCCAAGCGGAAGAACTATCGGCAATCAAAAAAGAGTTATGGTAGCTGAAACCATCGTTAGTGCTAGAACATGGACCTCCCTGTCCATATTTTTCTAAAAGTTGGGTTATTACAGTTAAGGCTTCCTCAGCATTAGAACTTCTCTCCAATCCCAACCTAAAAAGTTAGTACTTAATTTTTTACCTCAGATTAACTAAAAATTTAAAATTCAAATAAACTATAGGAATTAATACTTAATAACCATGTTAATGGGCATATAAAGGACAGTTTAAGGGGCTCTTAAAACTACTAATTCTTGCACCATGTTAATAAAGCCGATTTTTTTCCATAATGTATTTTCACCGAAAATAGCGCTGCTGCACCCACGTCGGGTGATGCAATATTTTAAAGGTAAATAATGAATAAAAAAGACGTTTAAGAGATTATTTCTAAATACTACATACCAACATCGGCCATCATACATTCAAATTGCATAACTTCATTTTCATACGCGGTTTTAACTAGTTTTTCAATTACGATTAATTATGAAAATTTAAATCGTAAATTGTTTCATTATAATTATTACTTTTTTCTATATACATTTTTTAAATAGGAGTATTTTTGTTATATTATTTCTGCAATAATTTTTTCTAGACCTGTTTTCCAAGAAAAAGTTGAAGTAAAAGATAAAAATTCTAGATATCCATTACATTCAAAGTCCATTTATTTATTTATTTATTTCGTATGGATGTACATTGCACGCAACACAATTGAAGTTAAATCAATCACCTAAATGAATTAATCAAAAATATAACCAACCAATGAGGTACCGATTTATGGTACATCAAAAAATCGTTTACCATTTAGGTCTTGAAAAAGTTCAGTGAAAAACCTATTTGAAATTGTTTTTATTTTGCCTCCAGACAGCTGTTAAATAAAAAATAGGGGATCTCAATAATAAAGGAAAAAATCGACCCTAAACCAATTTAATATAAAAAAAAATATATAAAAAATTATTATATTTTATAATAATTACTTATCATTATATTTTAAAATAATTACTTATCAATACTCATCGATAAATTATTATACAATATTATAAGAAAAAAATTTGAACAGGTGATTCACCAAAATTTTATTTGGTATAAAAAAGATAATAAAATAAAAGTTGAGATGGATTGCTCCCCTTTATTCATTTTAAACTAGAAAGAATTTGGTCAGACGTCGACAAAAACACACTAATTATATTAAAAAACAAGAAATACTCATTACACTTAGGACTTGTTTAACACAAAACTATTTTGAATTTAATAACCCTATATATACCCCTTAGTCCAGGGGTGCTCAAACGGTCGATCGCGATAGACAAGTCGATCGCGAGTGCTTTTTGAGTCGATCTCGAGAAAAAAATTCCGATATAGAACTATTCACAGATTTTGTTTTAGGTAACTAAAACAAAATGTAATGAATAAACTACTAAAATTTATTCGATCCACAATTAGGCCAGAATAACCCCTCATCACCTTCTTTTATCGTAATAACCCCCTGCTAGCGGCAAAAGGCGACTTTATCAAAGGAACGCGCGGTACTTGTCAAAGAAAAGCCGCGTTTTTGATTCCCGCCGATTTTTCTAGAAACTTCGGGCGGCGTGTTTGACGGGAACATTCGAGACTTCGTTCGCGCTGATATAAATGTTGCGCCTGCAGGAATAGGAGTCAGTCCGAGTTGTAACTTGAAGGCGATACATCGATACAAAGTTTATTAATAAATAGTCCAAAATGAGTGCGGCGAAGAAAAGTAAAACTTATCATTTTAATAACGATTGGGAGGAAGTATTTTTCTTTTGTATGGTAAAAGATAAGTGCATTTGTCTCATTTGCCGTGCGTCAGTTGCAATACCTAAGCGTGGGAACTTAGAGAGGCATCATAAAACGGTTCATAAAAACTATGAAAAGGATTTTCCGTCACAAAGTGAATTAAGAAAACGAAAAGTACGTGATTTGATAACTTGTTTAAAAAAAGAACAAACATGTTCACAAGACCAGCCAAACAATCAAAAGCTGCAACGATCGCGTCATTTAAAATATCTCATATATTGGCGAAACACAAGAAACCATTTGATGTTGGATTGGTTGTGAAGAAAGCACGTGCACGTAGCTTACAACGATGGCTCTTTAAATTGCAGTTGGAAGATAGTGAGTCAGCTGAACACACTGATTTAGTTCTTCACACGGACGTCAGGTGGTTGAGTCGCGGAAAATTCCTAGAAAGGATTCAAGAATTATTGCCCGAAATAACAGCTTTTCTGGACGAAAGAGGTGATGACACTCAGATCCTAAAAAACGGCTGACTGATTTTGGCATTTTTGACAAACATCACAATGCATTTAAACATCATTAATTTGGAGCTTCAAGGTAAAGGAAAAACTATTATTGAGATGATTAGCGCAATAAACGCATTCAAAAGTAAATTGCAACTTATGATAGATCAACTGAAAAGAAAGGATCTGAAAAATTTTCCATCTTTGAAAGCAAGGATTCCTCAGTTGAATTATAATATTTATGAGGCAGAATTATCAAATATTTTGGGCCAATTCGAAATACGTTTTTATGATTTCAGTAAATTGGCAAATATCGCATCATTTATGAGTTATCCTTTTTCGTGTAAAAACATTGAAGAATTAGCTACTGAAATAGCAAGTCAGTTTAACATGGACTCACGTTCTATTGAAAATGAGTTAGTGCAGATTATATCAGATATACATCTCAAAGCCACAGCATCTGATACAAAATTCTGGTGTTTTATATCTGAAGATAAATATCCGAATCTAAGGCAAATCGCCCTTCAACTGACGGCAATGTTTGGGTCAACTTACTTGTGCGAGTCTGCATTTTCTGAAATAATTAAGTCAAAATATCGCAATCGACTAACTGACGAACATATGTCATCATGCTTGCGATTAGCACTCGGTAATTACGTACCATCTTATGAAAAGTATGCTGAGGACTTGCAGTGCCACGCTTCAACATCCAAAGTCACTTTTCAGTTAAGTTTAGACACTAGAACTTGTTTGTTTTGTAAGAACCAATAAACTCGCAATTTTGAATAATTATGAGTTTTTTCATTGACATTTTAGAGCAGACCACACTTACCTTGACTAAAAAAAAGCATATTGTGCGGAAAACTAATATCTATGCCACGATACACCCTACCTAGACGACAATCCTGCATCACACTTACTTGCAGCCTCTCAGAGTCGATCGATCGTAGTCTAACAATATTGAGGTCGCCAGCAGTTCAAGTTTGAGCACCCCTGCCTTAGTCCCTTACTAGCAGAAATCTTCATGAATTTTATAGAATCAAAAATCAATGAACATCCGTTTTTTAAAAAATTTATTTATTGGTATAGATATGTCGACATTTTAGCCTGCTTCACAGGAACAGATAGACAACTCAAAATATTTTGTGATTATATAAATAATTTACATGCCAACATAAAATTTAGTACAGAAGAAGAACTAATAATAGCATAAACTTCTTACACTTAACTATAACAAAAATAATAAACATACGTTCCCTATTTACCACAAACCATCGCATACTGACACAACAATACATAATAAAACATGTTACCCAATCCAACACAAACTAGCTGCCTTTCAAAGCATGATCCATAGACTACTATCTATTCCATTAAATGAAAAAGATTTTCTTAAAAAACTAAACATAATAAAACAAATTGCAGTAAATAACGGATATAATGTAGATATAGTCAACAAAATTTTAAAAAAGAAAGAATATAAAAAAGCATTAGAACTAATTTTTCCTAGACAAAAAATGAATCAAGAACGATATAGTGTTATTACATACATAGGCGAGATTAGCAATAAACTTAGAAATGTCTTAACAAAAAAACTAAATATAAATGTAGCATTTAAAACAAATAATACCCTAAGCAAATATATAAAAATAATAAATCAAAAACAAACAAAGAGCAAAAATCAGGTGTTTATAAACTTAATTGTGAAAATTGTGATTGTAATTATATTGGTTAAACAGAAAGAAATTTTAAAAAAAGAATAAAAGAACATTTTACGTCTTTTATAACTAGTAAATTAGACTCAAATTACGCTCACCATTTAATAGAATCAGAACATCAGTTTAATAAAAACTTTGAAATTTTACATGTTGAAAATAAAGGGTACAAATTAAATTTGCTTGAATCTCTGGAAATCAATAACCTTAAAAATACTAATTATTTGTTAAATGACCAATTAGAATTAAATAATTCACCTCTTTTAAATACATTTCAATAATACCATACTTAATTAATTTGTTACCTATAAGATAAAGTCTGCATAACAGTATAATTAGGGATTTCCAACATTATTGTATTTTACCTGTAGGTATATATATATATATATATATATATATATATATATATATATATATATATATATATATATATACATATACATATACATATGTATAAATTCTTTAGTCTTCATTGTTTATAGTTTAAAAGAGATTGGTATTGATTATTCTAGATAACACGTTCATATTTTTTTCTGTAAGCTCTTATTCTTCAAATTAACCGTCCTGTTACTAAAATAAAGAAATAAATAAATTTTTAACTTTTGTCGTGATTGTGAAGGTGAAAAGATACACTGGTAAGCAAAAAATCCAAAACTCGAATTATTTGGCTTCATTTAACATGGATCCTAGAATTCAATGTTCATATATTTTTATGGATTCTAGTATCATATGACAGCCCATTCTATACCAAATTCCATAGCATACCTCATGTTTTTTACTGATTAAAACGATTGAAAGGGGAAACAAGGAAACAAACTCTCAGTACTATGAAATCATATAAAGTCCATTGTCAGATTATTTTACCTGTTTTGGGCTCTTGAAACAGGGTTGGACTTATATAGCCCAGAAGTTGCTTATTAAAAAAAGTATACATTTAAATTTTGTAAATGACTGTTAAAGATGCGTGTTATGGTGTGTTAACCTGCTGAAATCAGGATTCTTAATTAAAATTTTGTAAAGCAGATGTTAAGAGGGTCTCATTCATCTGTACGAACTAACACGGCTTCATTTACGCTGTGTACGTGTGTTCGCGGAGTATCGCAATAACATTTCAATAAATAAATTGGTACCGTCTTTTTCGGACTATACGCAATTTAAAATTTCCCGAGCTACCGCTATATAGTAAGAGTGCAAAATAGTATCGACTAGCGCCGATAGGTGGCTGTAGGTACATCCTTAACAACGCCTCTTAACAAGTCTAAACTTGCTATCTCGTTCAGTTTGTTCTGTAGGCACGTTTGCGTGAAGGTCTAAATGGATAACCTTCCAAAATATGTTCACCAAATCTAGAAAACGGCGGAACCGGTGCATTCGGGTGCAGGGGGACTATTTTGATGGCAACTGGAGTCACAAATCACAAAAGTAATTACTTTTGGTTTTATAGCGTTAGCTATATCCACTTTTAGGTTGCACCTCGTATATAAATTTCTGATTTTTTTTAGAAAGTATGTAGTATCAGGGAGGTTTCCTTTACATCTCTTACCACTCACTATATAGTTACCCTCCTCTCAATTCATTTCAACTGAAAACACCGTAAAACCTGACTGGTATTGATTATTCTAGATAACACGTTCATATTTTTTTCTGTAAGCTCTTATTCTTCAAATTAACCGTCCTGTTACTAAAACTCTTTATGGTTTTAACTGATATATTCGTATGATTAATTCAGTATGTTGACTGTACAAATGAAACTATGATGACACGTATATTTAACTCTTGTAATGAATATAATTTAAGTTATAGTAGAACAGAATGTATGAGATATAGGATAGTACACTAAGGATGAAATGTAATATCATAAAAAAAACGGTATTTAAACAAAAGTTCATGTTTGAAAACCAGAGACCTGATAATATTTCTGTTTAAACTAGGATTTTATGGAAAAAATTAAGAACAGAGTTACACAGATTAAAAAATAGAATTGATGTGTCAGTAAGCGGATAGTTATATAGCAGAACCATAGTCACATATACATTCCACACATGTTACTGCTAATAAAATAGATGAAAATATATGTACAATTCTGGTTACTATTTTTCCTTTTCGAATATTAATTTTATAACTTAAAAATGTGGTCATAATTTAATCTCTCAACAACTATCTTATAATTTATAGAAAATGAAGTGCAGTGAGATGACATTTATAAAATAGATTTGCTGATATTTTCCGTTGTACCAAGATTCTTAATTCAAATACTGTAGTAACAATATTTTGTTTAGAAACATATATATATATATATATATATATATATATATATATATATATATATATATATATATTTATATGGAGATCATCATTCCTTTGGAATAATTTGCCCAGGACTGTGTTTCCCACCGAGTACAATTTACAGCGATTCAAGAACAACGTGAATCGCTTTCTCCGCACACGTGTTGCTCCTGTAGCGCTTTAGGGACTTCCCTGTAGCACGTGTGCTAGACCCAATAAACGTCGACTTCAAGAATATTCATACGATTCAATCGGCTGTCAATTCAGTGTCGGCGGTCTGAGTTTTAAATGACAATTTCGAAAGTCAAAATAGAATTTAAAATTTTTCGTCCGGTTTGGTAATTAACTAAAACTAAGGATATATTAAATATGTATGATGTGTAAAACACCTTAGTTCTTACTTGTGAAGGATATTTACCTCTCTGCATAAATCCAACGTCTAATATCACCTATTTCTATTTTTCAGGTTGCTATTAGATTATTTCGTGAGAAAATTTACTTTATGAAAAGTTTACAATTGTTATCTGTTAGTTATGTGTAATGTTTGTAATGAAATTACAATACACACTTAACACAGCTTTATCAAATTTACATATAAGGCATTATAAAAACTGTAAAAAGTTGCACGATAGAACACATTAAATAAAATTTTAAATTAGAGAACTGAAAAATAATACTTTTAAAAACAGAAAGATATTTCATGACAAGGGTATAAAGTATGAATAGGAGATATAAATTGCATAATCCAATTTTAATATGATTTATCAAATCAAACTAATAGATAGATAGATAAGTCTATATTGGTCCTGCAAAATTTACAATGAATGTTGCCCGAGGGGCTTGGAAAAATCCATGTTTCGTCTATGAAAACAAGCTGACGGGCAATGTTTGCATTTTTGTTTTCCACATACTTTCTAAGAAAAGCTGCCTTCATTGAATAAATTCTTGGTGTCTCCATTAATCCTTGTCTGTTGTCATCTTTCTTAAATTTGAAATCCAAATCCAGAAGTAATGTTCGAAGAGTTCCATAACTGACATTAATTATCTCTTTTTGTCGCAGTTCTTTACGTAAGTTGTTAATAGTAACATGTTTTTCTAAAAGTACAATATGATTTACTTACAATTTCAGTTAAACCGATAGATATTAATAGCTACTTACTTTGTGCATACATATCATATAATGTATTATGAACGTCCATTTTAGAACTTTCACTCAGATCATGGGTCATAGCTTGTTTCCTTGGTCGTGATTTTCCAGGTGTTGAAAGCAATTCATTTTTATCACTACGAATTTTGATGCTCGCTACAGTTCTCGTACTAATCTGTAAAGTAGCAGCGACTCTCTGGAACCAGAACATTGTAAACACATTAAAAAAATATACCTATCTGATTTATTTACCTCTTATACAACATTAAGAGATATAAGAGGACCCTTGTTATCTCTTTCCGATGTAAAATACACTATTAATTTCGCCACAAAATCACAAAAAATTAAACATAAAGATGACGTAACCTCAATCCGTCAAATAATTATCGATTATTTTTATTGCCTATAAACTCGGCGCTACTGGCTTCTAAAACATGAAGCTATACCCAAATTCCAGTTGCAGTGTTCGCTGTCTTTCTTGCATATATAGAAATAACCAAGACAGATAATAGAGAGAATGTCGTAAATAACTTCAGATGACAGAAGATCTACGTTTTTAAGTTTTTAAATATACTTAACATGTTGACGAGAAGAATAATATAGACGGTTGTTTACACTATATTCAGACATTTATGACGTGCATGCAAAGAATCATTGATCGGATACTATATATATATATATACATATATATACAGATATATATATATATATATATATATATATATATATATATATATATATATATATATATATACATATATATATACATATATATATACATATATATATACATATATATATACATATATATATACATATATATATACATATATATATATATATATATATATATATATATATATATATATATATATATATATATATATTCATATATATATACATATATATATATATAATATATATATATATATATATATATATATATATATATATATATATATATATATATATATATATATATATACATATATATATATATATATATATATATATATATATATATATATATATATATATATATATATATACATAACATATATATATATATATATATATATATATATATATATATATATATATATATATATATATATATATACATAACATATATATATATATATATATATATATATATATATATATATATATATATATATATATATATATATATATATATATACATAACATATATATATATATATATATATATATATATATATATATATATATATATATATATACATGTAGAAGAGTATATTCGGGATTACATCTGTCCGTTTGTTACAGTTTTGTAGACGAATCACTTCTCAGTTGGTATTTTACCACTGACTCGTCGAAATTCAGTGGTAAAATACCAACTGAGACCAATAAAATTGTAACTAACGAACGGATGTAGTCCCGGATATACTCCTCTACATATATATAATATATATTTCTAAACAAAATATGTTTGCCATGTCAATTCTTTCCACAATATTTGAATTAAGAATCTTGGTACAACGGAAAATAACAGCAGATCTATTTTATAAATGTCATCTTACTAGACTTCATTTTCTATAAATTTTGAAACAGTTGTTGAGAGATTGAATTATGTCCACATTTTTAAATCATAAAATCATTATTCGAAAAGGAAAAATAGTAACCAAAACTGTATGTATATATTAATCTATTTTATTAGCAGTAGCATGTGCGGAATGTATATGTGACTATGATTCTGCTATATAACTATCCGGTTACTGACACATCAATTCTATTTTTTAATCTGTGTAACTTTGTTCTTAATTTTCTCCAGAAAATCCTAGTTGAAACAGTAATATTAATTATCAGTTCTCTGGTTTTCAAACATGACCTTTTGTTTAAATACTCATTTTTTTATAATATTGCATTTCATCCTTAGTGTACTGTCCTAAATCTTATGCATTCTGTTCTACTATAACTTAAATAACACTCTTTACAAGAGTTAAATATATGTGTCATCGTAGTCTTATTTGTACAGTCAACATATTGAATTATTCAAATGAATATATCAGTTTAAAACCATAGACAGTTTTAGTAACAAGACGGTTAATTCGAAGGATAAGAGCCCACAAGAATTATTTTGATTTAATTTTCTGCAAAAAAAAAAAAAATTATGAACGTATTATCTAGAATAATCAATCTCTTATAAACTGCAAACAATCAAAACTAAAGAATTTAAAGGAGACCACCCAGGAAAAGTCTAAATACGAACATAATCCAACCTTGAAATCAGTATCCAGTGGACAAACAATTGTGCCTATTCTTTCGAGACCAGGTATTTAGTATTTCTAAATATATTTGCAAATATATGGTATTCCGACCACATAACTAGTTAAGATATATAAATAGTACGATAACTTCTATAAAAAACAGGTATTCCTGATGAAGTACTAAACTAGTTTTAAGTTAGTAATGAAATATCTTAATTTCCATAAGGCAAGTTTGGTGTGTGAATTAATTTTGAAGGATTTTTCGGTAAAAATATCGTGCGTACGGCTGGTGAGGTAGGGTATCCCATCCAAGAGGTTCTAGCGTTTCTTTAAGGGGTTTTGCAACATGTGGCCGAGCGTCGCCATATTGAAAAATCACTTTGTAGTGTCTTTTTGGCATATTGCGGTCATTTTTTCCTTCAACGCTCGGCTCAACTACATTAATTATTGTCGGTAACGTTATAATAGTTTCGTTGGGTTGGAGTAGCTCATAATACACTATACCCAGATACACAGCGTAAGCTTGGAGTCATGAATATTCGGCCTTGGCGAGGATGTTGATGGTTTACCGGGCTTCACCTATGATTTTTTGCACTTTGGATTATCGTAACGTATCCATTTATCATCACCAGTTACGATACGATGCAAAAAGTCTTTCCAATTGTGCCGTTGAAGCAGTTGTTCACAGGTGAAAAATCGCCTTTTAACGTCTCTCAGTTTCAATTCGTACGGCACCCAATTTCCTTGCTTTTGAATCATTCTCAGCGTATGTAAGTGGTTGGAAATGGTCGTGTGATCCCCCCCTAATGATTCTGCAAGTTCTTTTTCCATTTCGTACAGGTCTTCATCGAGCAATGCCTCCAATTCTTCATCTTTAAACTGTTTCAACTGGTCTAGACATTCTACGTCTTTCGTGTCGAAATCACCACTTTTAAAGCGTCGAAACCCGTACTCACACGTTTTTATTGATAGAATATAATCAGGATAGGTTTTCGACAGCAATCGATGACTTTCAAAAGCGCTTTTCTTCGAATTAAACAAGAACGTTCGAACCAATTCTCCAAACATTTTTTCCACTCTGAAATTGGTACTTCAAAAACGTGGTTTTGGAAGGATTCAATAGTTTCTTGCGGTGATGAAAATCGATGTATACGCATTTTTTTTTAAATTCGAGAACAAAAAGAAGTCATTAGGCGATAAATCAGATGAATACGAGTAATGAGACATTAATTCGATGTTTTTCTCCGTCAAATAATCAATTGTTTGACGTGCTGCGCATCGTCATGATGAAGAATGGTGCGACGTTTTCGGTTATTTTTCCTGATTTCATCGACGACTTCTGGCAAATAAATTATTGTATACCATTCAGCATTAACTGTTCTTCAATCCTCTAAAGCAATGTTTGCAACATGCCCAGTATAACCCAAGAAACAAGCGATCATTTTCTTGGAAGTGCATCGCGAACGAACTACTTTTGTGGGATTCGGTTCATCTTGGAACATCCAAACACCTGATTGTTGCTTAGTTTCTGGCTCGTACGAATATATCCAAGTTTCGTATCCTGTTACGATGTTGTGTACGGATTTTGCAAGTCCTCGGTCAAATTTTTGAGCATTTCCTTACACAAATTGACACGAGCCTGTTTTTGAGTTTCGGTCAAATTATGCGCGATCCATCGGAAACTGACCTTTCTACAGCTAAATATTCATGCAAAATTGAATGTACTGCAGTCTCCGATATGCCTAAAATGCCTCTAGCTCACGGTAAGTCACATGTCGATCCTCTTTAATCACACGCACAGCATCGATGTTAACCAATTATAAACAGTCTTTTCTGATGGTGATTTATTACCAAAAGCTGAACGAAGCGATTCGAGGCACTGTTGTTGAGTTAGGCCTATACTAAAATCGTAAAAAAATCATTCAACGAAAACCTTTACGTGAAATTTCGGTTTGTTCACAAAACTGTTGTTTTTTTTAAACACTCACTGTAAACAAACTACTCGGCCAATTTCTAAGCTGCTACTGTTTTAACAATAACAAATGTCAAATTTTACAACAATGGTAATGGCACATCTCAATAGCGACATCTGGTGCTTGTTTGTAACAACCTAAAAGCCGGCCCTCGTACAAGTTATACCCTCACTTAGATATTCCTCAAAATTAATTCACACTCCTTTATATATATATATATATATATATATATATATATATATATATATATATATATATATATATATATATATATATATAAGTTTCAGATAGCTTAAGTTTTAACTTTATTTATATAAAATTCTTTCCTAGACTAAGTTAATTAGGATACTAACATGTACATATCTTCAGGCCCAAATTGTATACTGATATTTCATTTCATGTAATAGTAGACGACCTAGTCCTACCAAAATTTTGCAATAAATGAAATGTGAAACAATTATAATTAAATAAATAATAACGTAACAGAATAGAAAAAATCCTTTAAATCTGAATAAGTAGAGTTTAAATATTCCCAATTTGTATGTGCTTCCATATATAGGAGCGGAAACAACGGCTCCTGTCTATCTGTACAGTTTTATATTGGCAGCTATTTAACCTTCCATAGAGAGAAGTGTCATTTCAGATAATGGTAATACTACCCTCTCTCTAACTTCGTTTTTTTTAACTGTGCTTGCTTTCACAAAGAATTCATTCCTATGGACAATTTTGGCCAATTTGTAATATGTCTTTATCAGGAATCTTTTCCTATTTCTAATGACTCTCCAGGTAGCATAACCTAAGTAATATCCTGGAATCTCTTTAGATTTAGATGTGATAAACATTTCCATTGTAGAATAGAATAGTAAAACTATCAACTGTGCAACAAAAGATCTAATAATCCGTGATCTGGAGAACGGAGAGCACTTTCTTAAGGACCCTTTCTCCATGACTGAGCTGACACCGGCGAACTAAAAGAAAACTTTGGCCCAAAAATATTAGAATGGCTATTGCAATTGATGAACATGCAGATCCCGAAGATGTGGAGGAAGGCACGGGTGGTTGCACTGTTGAAACCCGGCAAGGAAGCAAACTGCTCCAAAAACTTCTTCCCAGCATCCTTGTTGTGTCAAACTGAAGCGTCTTATACTCAACTGTATTGGTAACATTTGGGAAGAAAAAATCATACCTTAATAGGTTTCTGACCTGGGAAATCATGTCGTGACCAAGTCAGAAACATCACCCAACATGTTGAGGACGGTTTAGAGCAGAAAAGGATCACGTGTGGCTTTCATCGACTTAACTGCCGCCTTCGATATCGTGAATAAAAGAAGACTTCTAAAGAAATATACGATCTTATGAGAGAATACCCGCTTACGTTGTTGATTGGTACTTTACTCCACAACAAAAGGTTCTACGTCTGCGTCCAAGGAAAGAACAGTAGATGGACGAATCAAAGGAATGGGCTGCCCCAAGGTAACGTCCTCTCACCGCTCCTCTACAATGTTTACACAAACGACCAACCAGTGTCGAACCTGACAAAAAACTTTACCTTTGTGGACGACTTAGCGATGGCTGCCCCGGGCGCTGGTTTCGGAGAGGTTGAAGCAAAGTGTACGCAGGCACTAAATGAACTACTAAGTCTGTGCATTCCATATTAACAACTGAGACGCCAGGAGGGAGATGAAGATGACGTGGAGAGGTGAACGACTCCAGCATTGTCCGAAATCAAAATATCTAGGTGTCACACTGGATCGCACGCTGACCTTCGAGCAGTAACGCATGAATACTAGCGCTAACGTCAGCGCTCGAAACAATATAGTGAGGGAATTGCCGGGCAAATCCTGGGGTGCAAATCTGCACACATTGACAACTTCTGCATTGGCATTATGCCTCTCTGCTAGAGAGTATGCGGCACCAGTCTAGAGTGAGGCAGCGTATGCAACGGGATGCGTAAGGCTGATCCGAACAGAGAAACTATACGGGCTCGCCGGCATAGCTCCTTTTCAAATACGTAGGAAAGTCGCCGCGGACGCAAAGAGAACAAAAAAGGAATCAAACCCCTGCCATCTGCTTTACAGACACTAACCACCACCGAGCGCGACTCAAATCCAAGAAAAACTTCATAGAACCACAATCCTGGCGGAAGCTAACCGAATCGCGAATTGGAGATATCAACTAAATCACCGGGGTTTCTAAGGCAGGATAAATGTATCACCAAGCACAGTACAACCCTATGCAGTGTGGAAAACATTTAATAGAATGAGATCAGGTGTGCCATGATGCAGAAATGGAGGCTACCAGTCGGGGCAGACGTCCTGTGCGTATGCCATGCTGTTCGGACACCACATAACCGTTCGACTTGTTCAAATTTGGACCAACCTTGCACAGAGAAAGACATTATGTTAGCGACTGACAGAACTGTATCTGTTACCAAATCACCGAAAATACTGTGTTTGACCGGACACGAAAAGTAAATAAGTAAGTATTGTGTAGTGTACCAGTCGAAGGAAACAAAAAGGGTGCTAGTGGAGCGTTAGCAGAAAACTTGGTCAAGGAAGGTTCAGTTATTTCCGCTGTCGACTCAGGCATGTCCTTCAGAGGTGTTTTTTACAGTGTCCTATCTCCCGCATTCCGGGATTGTAATTGTGACCTTTGACTTAGGCTTTGTCTCTACCAATTCTGTTTTCACTCTTTCAACTTCCTAATTTTAGAAAGAATTTTCAAAGCTCTCAACACTTCCATCTTTAAGGAAACGATGATGACTCGATATCGAAATTTAGCAGAACCAGGCCATCTGAGTTTCTCTTCTTCCGTAATTTGGTAATCAGTAAGAAGAAATTTATTAGGCAATCCATGGACACGTGAAGTGCCTTTTCTTATATACTGAAACCATCTAAACTCTGTTCAAAAACAGAAGCAAGACCGAATTAAATGCAGTATTGAGCCTTAAATTTCTAAAAAGATGATATTGTTTTCGGGACAAATATAAGGAAGAAGTTCGACGAAAGCACCGATAACTTGACCTTGATGTTATCACTTCATCCCTTTCCAAGTAAGCTTTCAGTGACAGTCGTGCAGCATTACCCTACTGAAAGAGGCTTCCGTTGCTGTTGACGACTACCTTCGCTTGGCAACTGACGTGTGCGGGACGGGAGCTGATAGACCTGCAACGGCTTCAAACACAAGCATAAATAACTCAGAAAAGAACATATGAGCACCACAGGTTGATAAATAAATTGATAGAAATAGAGAAAAGATCGATCTCGGGAGTTACACTGCGTCAAGGAGGTGGGGGTATTGGTGATGGTGAAGGAAACGCAGTTTAAGAACGGGTTCTAACACAGGAAGGGTAACGTAAAATCAATCAAGGTTCTTTTAACGTTAACATAAGATAAGGAATAACATTCCAAAAGCATTGTGCCGAACACTTTCATGCAACAGTGGTTGCGGTGGATATTCTCTCAACTTCAGAAGGCCAGCAATAGAAATATTTTAACCTCTGCTTACTTCTCTTGAAGCATGTTTCTTTTCCTTAGCATGGTTTGCCAGTGTCTGTTTGCCCGCGTTGAAAAGCTGAGTTGCAGAGATGCTTTTAGGTTTAATTTGGTCTCGAGCACCCACCACTTCTGCCATCCTATTGTCAAGAGTTATGGAAACAAAGTGCTTGTTTTGACAAGTCCCCATGAAAACGAGAAAAAAAAAAACAACTGTATTGACAAAATAATATAAGTACCGACGTTGAGTATTTCTGTGTGACTAATGTTTTTTTTTTAGTAGTTTTGTACTTCCGTGACATCAAGTTTCATAATTAAACGCCATTAAGCTGCCAGAATGAGGATAAAAGTAAATACCTTACATGGTCCGTATATAAACGAAATGATATTCAAAACACTTTCCTTAATAAACCATTCGGCGCATCAATGCTAATGGAAGCAATAAACAAATATTTTTTTACTGGCCTCTTTTCTCAAAGTTTTTATAGGATTAAAATTAGTCCGGTGATTAAAGATTCTCATGCACATTTTAATTATGCGCCCATTTCACCAACAGTAAAAATTGAGAAATTGGTCAAGACTGCGTTGATCACAGATTACTGCTTAGCAAGTCTGCAGCTTATGCCTTGAAAGTTACGGCACGGTACTGATTTGCCTTATATCCTAGCTTGCGAAATCATTTTTGTGACTAATAAAGAGTCTGAACTTTTAAATCTTGAATTGGGCTCTTAAATGCTCTATGATAGGCTCTTTCTATTTTCTTATTTATGTAAAGAATCTGATCAGTGTAAATCTAAATGGGAAATTCAACTTCTTAACAGAATGACGTAATAATGTGGCCTGTGAAGTTTTAACTAAAATTAACACATCTGAACTTTCAAATACAGGATTTACTTAAAATTAAATTAATAACCAACATACAGACGACGGTATTATATATAGACAAAACATTAAAATTTGAACATCATATCTCAAGCTACAATCCTAGAAAATCTAAGGGGTGCAAGAATAGTGATGCATGAATTGGATACTGCTGCAGTGAACAACAACATAATTAAAAAGTCATTTATTTCTAACAGGAAAAACCTTTTTTAGCCAGCTTTCATATGATTTAAAAAAATCAACCAATATCAAATCTTTCAGAGTGAACCTTAAGGACTTATTCTTTACTTGGGCCTATTGTACCATAATACAGTTTTTTGATTCATCAGTTCAATAAAACATATTTTGAATTTGATCGGATACATTCTGACGTGTGAAGATTTAGAGCAGAGTAATATTTAAAAGCAATGCAGGTGACACGACAGTACAGAGGTAGGCCTAGGATAAGCTATTTACCATAAAATATTAAAAGAACATATTTAAGTAAAGTTAGCTACGAGAAAACGAAAAATGACAAATAAAGAACTGCTTTAAGCTAATTCCAAAAAAAAAGAAAATTATTTTCTTGTATGAAAAAAAACTAAATATTGTATTCTTGAGCTACAGATTAGTTTCGTAAATATTTTATTTAAAAAACTGTATATTTTCAATAGTCACTGTGAAGTTAGAGCCCACATAAAATTTCTGCCGTTTAGTACCTAAATTTTTAACAATAAAGTACTTCCTTAAACACAGTTTTTAAAAGTTTGCAACTTTAAAAGAAATTCTAAAGAGTTTTAAGTTTATAAAGGATTGTTACTGATACACTTTACAGAATTATACAGATTAAGTAGCTGATGATAATTCATTTTCACTTACGATTATATAAATTTTACTTTTATTATAAAGATCTAGTAGAAAGACTGCATGGAAACATAAAATAAAATATTCTTGTATTGCTGGTTCTTTACAACTAAAGTACATATTTTTTAGAATATTTCTAACACCAGTATATCCCATGCCTTTTTTATTAAGAATTTTTGGGCGTTATTACCAAAATGTGGTTATTTATTAAGACATTCTTACAATAAAATAAAAAACCGGTCAAGTGCAAGTTAAACTTGCCCAATTAGTGTTCCCTAAGTTGATTATGGAGATATAAAATAATCAGTGTCTTCACAATATATATATATATATATATATATATATATATATATATATATATATATATATATATATATATATATATATATATATATATATATATATATATATTTATATATATTTTATATATTTATATATATATATATATATATATATATATATATATATATATATATATATATATATATATATATATATATATATTTATATATATTTATATATATTATATATATATTATATATATATATATATATATATATATATATATATATATATATATATATATGTATATGTATATATATGTATATGTATATATATATATATATATATATATATATATATATATATATATATATATATATATATATATATATATATATATATACATCTATATACATCTATATACATCTATATACATCTATATACATATATATATATATATATATATATATATATATATATATATATATATATATATATATATGTATATATAAATAATTTTCTCGTGTTTTTTTACAAGCTTTCATTTGACACCACATTCGATAACCTAGTAAAATGTTTTTTTTTCATTTCCGATTTCACCCCCTTAAATTAAAATTCATCTTTCAAAACTACACGGCTCTGATAAGGCCATCAATTTCTATATTAGTACCAAATTTTAACTTTCTATGTCAAATAGTTTCGGAGAAAATCGGGGTGTGACGGACACCGAAGTGACCTTATAAGTGTTGTATGGAACACTAAAAATAAACCATAAGCAGGGTGGAAATGATCAAATAAAATTAAGTTTATTGTTACTTTTTTTTTAATATTTAGAAATAATTTCTTTTGTCTAGTTTTCTAACATTTTTATAATGAAATTAAGAAAAAAAAGGACACACCTAAAGATTTTTTTAATCACGTCTGTTTAGAATCGTATAAACATATGGAATGTTTATAACAACTAAATGAATATTAATTTTTTTAACAACCTGTATAGTTAAGCGCATACAGTGATTTATGTTCAAGTAATTGAAATTTGGGACATGATCTTTGAGCCTTCATCATTTTAATTTTAACTTTTCAGTATTAAAAAGTTGAACTAACCTGACTAAATCCATTCCAAGTAATCTTTTCACGCTAGGGTCACTATCTCCATCAGTATCATTTGTCCAAATAGCTTCATTACCGATAGCAACGCCACACTGATTGGCACCCATTTCAGCACCCCACATCCAATTCGGTTTGCTCAATATTACAGCTTTATTTTTCTCTATAGAATCAACTTCTATATAAGTACACTAAAATAAAACATTATAAAATAGTGTGAGCTTTGACGCATCCTATTAGTACATTTCTGCACAAACAGGTTTTATATATATATATATATATATATATATATATTATATATATATATATATATATATATATATATATATACATACAGTAGAATCTCGATATAGTTTCAGATAATCGAAATTTCGGTTAATCCGAATTTTTTTATAAAATAGAAGTTTAGAATGAATACAACATTGCAGATCGACTTAAAAGCATTTATACGATATGCTATTACGTACATAGCTATTTATTAAAACAAAGAATAGAACAATTAGTTTACTTATTTTATGTATATGTACGGAAAATCGAAAATAAAACAGTTTCATTCTTAACTTAAATGTCTTAAAAATTAGGTAATTTTTAACTGCACTCGTTTTGAGTCAGTTCTCTTTTGGGCTACAATGTCTCTCCAACGTTTGATAAGCAAAACGTCCGCGGCGGTTGCATTTTCTTGTTCTTCTACATAAGTTAACACTTTTTCTAGGGCCTCTAGCCCTTCTGAATGTGACATTTTTACTGGAATATTGTCAATGGCTTCTACTTCGTTATCATCATCGTTATCACTGTCCATTTTATAGCATTTTTGCATACACTTTTAATTAATTTTTGGTCAATCATTTCATCTTCCAGACTGTTTAACCATTCACAAATATCGGTTGCCGTAATACTTTCACATCCTAATATTCTTGTAATAATTTGATGTAAACTTCCATTATCTTCTGTTTCTGCCTCTGCGTAATGTTGTGGAATCAATTTTGACCAAGATTTTTCCAGAGTACTACTCTTTACTTGATTCCAGGCTGAAACTATCCAATATATAACATTTTTGAAATTTATCTTTTTTAGACAATCAGTAAGATTGCCACCTTCATCTACTTCTTCTAAAATATGCTCCAATAACAAACGCCTGTAATTGCGTTTTAAATTTTCCAGTACACCCTGATCCATAGGCTGAATGAGAGAAGTTACATTGCTTTTATTTCCCCACTTTCAAGT
>CM032447.1:128945409-128965409 GCA_019049505.1 Pachyrhynchus sulphureomaculatus
TATATATGTATATATATGTATATATATATATATATATATATATATATATATATATATATATATATATATATATATATATACAGTCGACACTGTTTATAGTGAAACTCTATATAGTGAAAAACTCTTTACAGTGCAATTTTTTCAAGCAATAGCAATATATACGGATTTTCTCTTTATATAGTGAAAAACTTTCTATAGTGAAATTTCGGTCAACATTTTGGTCTTTTACTATATAGAGTCGACTGTATATATATATATATATATATATATATATATATATATATATATATATATATATATATATATATATATATATATATACATACATATACATATACATATATACATATATATATATATATATATATATATATATATATATATATATATATATATATATATATATATATATACATATACATATATATATATATATATATATATATATATATATATAGCATGTTATGAAATTCACTGCATATACAGAAATGGATGACTCGTGAGGCCCTGTAGAAGCACATTCAAACTCTTTTTTTTTCAAATTCGAAACTTTTTGAAAAATTTAAAAAAAAGGGGCAAAACTCATTTTTACCAAATATTTACAAAATTACCTCACCCATGAAATGACCTTGGCCTCCGTAAGGCGCCGGAGGAACTAGGTCATTCCTCCTTAACACAGCAGGGAGAGTAGAGCAAATCGACCTTCACTTTAAAATAATCTTAAATAAAAAAAAATTTTGCTCCATAAAAATATCTAACGTTGATGAAAGTGGATTCCACCATTCAGAAAAAAACTCAAAAAGTTTTAAGATTAAATATTCAAAAGGATGAGACAAAATTTCGGATGGTTGTAGCTTCTACTTGATGGAAAATTTAGTCAATTTCCACTAGTAGAAATTGACTAAAACCACTAGTGGAAATTGACTCAAAACAGTATTTTATTATATATTTAGATGAGACCAAAGCCTGAATTGGGCAATGGCGCACCTTCGTAGAGTGTCTGCATTTCAGGCACCGGCTATATTAACTCAAACTGTAAAATATAAAACTTGTAAAATGGATGAAACATTTTATAAGCATCGTAAAGCCAATCCTTGAAAATACAGTGTTGCTTCTGCTTGATGGAAATACAACGCATTCGAAGAACCGAAAAGCGTTGAACATAGCAAAAGCTAATGTTACAGCTGCCAGGCATTACTACTCACCGGCTTCAGCCACTCGACGTGTCTTTTTTTTTAAACTTATGAACTCTTATTATATTCAAGCAACAGAAAAATGATTGGAGGATCAATCGAGGTCGTCAAGTAACGCAATATCAAGTTGCAAGCTTATTTACAGAAGCTTACCAACAGCTGCTATGGCCCGTGGACAAAAATGTCTTTCCGGACAAACTCAAGTAATGAAAGCATATCGATCTTACAAGACGCTTCTGCTAATTTATGAAACAGATTACCATATTTAAATAGTGAACAGCAGATTTTAACGCTAAAGCTTTAAAAAAAAATTGTAAAATCTTTATGCCCAATACTTCAAGAAACTGATGAAATTACATCCAGTCCTTACAAAAATATGGTGGAACCATCTAATCACCAACTAAGCTAAGAAAAATACAATTAAAAAAAAAGGTAATGGCATCAACAAAAAAAAAGAAAACGGCAGTTATAAAATAACACCATTTTCACCACTTTCCCCAAACGTAAACTATCAAGCGGAAACACCCTTTGAAGACGGCATCGTACACCGTACCAAAGGAAGTATTTGTTTTCAGCCTGGGACAAAAAAATGCTGGGTGGACGACACCGAGGCACAGTTGGATGAAGTACTAGTAATGGGTTTTGGGTCGCAGATTACGATAAAAGCCGTTTTTTTAAATGTGTAAGATTTTCAAATAATTACCAGTTTTGGACATGTTTTGCATTTTTCACGTGAATATATGAATTTTTCATATTTCGTTTGGAGTTCTTACTGCAAAGTTCCTTCATTAGGTTATGTTAGGTTGGGGGGTAATTGAAATGAGTTTATCCATAAGATAATTTTAAATTTAAATAATTTTCCAATATAACAAATGTAATGCAAATTTTGCATGTGTTGACTACAACATAGTAGAAAAAGGTGGGAAATAGCCGAAATTGGCCTGAGTTTTAAGATTAAACCATTTCGGATCAACATTCTTGTTCGATATTTAGTTTACATTCTTGAGATGATATGGGAATAGCTAAGAAGTAGAGTAAATTCATACAGTTACTAGAATGTTGGCAAATGTCCAAATTTAGTCAATTTTTTACGTTTATGGTAGAATTGGTCATTTTTAAACTCTAAATAATTGTCAAACATCTCAAATGTAATGTTCATTCTCAAATTCACTAAACAATCTCGAAAAAGGCGAAAAATAGCCAAAGTTGGTAAATATTTGAAAATCTTACACATTTAAAAAAAAAAAAAACAGTTACTTTTCTCATAATCTGCAATCCCAAAAACCTATTATGACGTTGGAAAATTTCATGTCCACGTAAATGTACAGGATCAGTAACTATCCAAATATCTATTTTACGGAAAATTTATAATTTTTTCATAAAAAATCAGTTTATATTAAAAAATAAAAAAAAAAAAACAAAAAAACTTGCAGGTACATTTAAAAAAAAAAAAAAAAACAAGAAATATTGCTATGTAAAAAAAAATATTACAAAATGAAGAAAATTAAAGGGTGGACATAATTTTGTCCAAGTTAGTACTACTTCATCCAACTGTGCGAGGCAACGACGAAAAACTGAGCTGAATAATTTATTTATTAAGCTACCTCTCTTTAAAATAAAGCAATAAAAATTTGGCGGTTACATGTGTTAAAATTTTTCCTTATAAAAAAAAAATAATGAAATATAAAATTGAGGAATTATTTTAAAAGATAACAACAATTTTTATATTTTTTTATTAAATTTGTTTAGGGTACATTTTTTCCTTTATTTTGAGATGAGCTATTTTTTATTAGTGTTCCGTACGGAACACTTATAAGATCACTTCGGTGTCTGTCTGTCTGTCTGTCTGTCACACCCGATTTTCTCCGAAACTATTTGACATAGAAAGGTGAAATTTGGTAATAATATAGGAATTGATGGCCTCATCAGAGCCATGTAGTTTTGAGAATTAAATTTTGACTTAAAGGGTTAATTTTGGGGGATGAAGTCGGAAGTGAAAAAAAAAATTTTTTACTAGGTCATCGAGTGTGGTGTCAAATGAAAGCTTGTGAAAACACGAGTAAAAAATATATATATAATATTATACTTGCACGCACTTTTCTTTGTATTATTTTTAAAAATTCGCGAAAAATCGCTGTCCCGGGCCTTATCTCGAAAAGTACTTATCAAAAAATTTCGAAAAAATTCTGGAATATTCTCCACGGGGTGTAGATTGAACGAAAATTATCACGAGTGCATTACCTTTAATAATTTATATGGTATATAAAAAAAAACAAAAATTTCAAGGTCATCGGATTTTAGTAAAGATTGGAAACAAACTTTGTTGAAAACTCATTTGGGGTGTATTTTGTGAAGTCACTGATCATTTTATACCTCTCTAACAAAATTTTTTTATTTTAAAAGCAATCAACGTACGGAACACTAATTGCGCAAGTTTAACTTGCACTTGACCGGTTATTTAACTAAATGGTAAACGATTTATTAGTCTTAAGTGAAAAAAACGTATTAGTTTTATCTACCTTAAATCGGTACCTTCTTGTTGACGTGTTGTATCATTATTCATATTTTTGTTTAATTCATTTAGATAATTTTATTCAGTTTCAACTGTGCTGTGTGCAATATACATCCATACGAAATAAGTAAATAAATGTACGTTAAATGTGCAAATGTCGATCCCCATATAAAGTATCCTAAGTTGTCAGTACCACAAATATAACTAAATAACTGTATCGAATGACACAATTTATCACATTTGCTGCTATATTCTACACTTTCTACAAATTTACACACACATCTTTAAAAAAATTTGTAATAACATTAATTGTTACCTCTCATTACCCACGACATATTGCAAAATTTGTAAACATTCACTGACGAGAAAGCAAATAAACTAAACCTGAATTTGAAGTTTCCCTAGAAAGCGGCCATTTCCGGTATAAACCCTTTCATGTCCGCGTGGAATGTGGACTACCGGCAAATCCTTTGTCGGTTTTAGAAGAATAAAACAATAAAAAAAATTTAATATTTCTTTTTATTAAATTTAGAAAAGCCGACTTAAATCTGAACCTTACGTCTGACTAACCATTCTTGATATGGACGATTTTATTATTGAGTTCCGCTATTTAAGGGGAATTTTATGCAATATATATATATATACATATATATATATATATATATATATATATATATATATATATATATATATATATATATATATATATATATATATATATATATATAATTTAATACCTAATTAAACCCTTTTATTATATTAGGTAAATTTAATTGTTCTTAAAAAGTGTCCATCATAAAATCGGGCTCTGATAATTGCGAGACATCAAAATGGTCACTCGAGTCGACAAGTCGCGAGTGATATGCGGATGCCAAGGAGAACGGTGGACTACATGGTAAAAAAATTTTCTGCGGGAGGTGGAATTCCCAACCAAAAACGTTCATGAATGCCTCGAAAAACGACTCCCGCTGAAGACAGAGCTATAACAATAACCAGCAGACGTAATCCCTGCCTAACCGCACCAGAAATCACGGCTCAAGTAAACCAGGAGTGGCCCATCCCCATCAGGGTGACAACCATGAAGGTCAGGTTAGCAGGTCGGCTACACGGGAGAGTTGCAGTGAGGAAACCACTTCTTAGGCAAGTGAATAAACGTCAACGATTAGAATGGGCCCGAGAAAATGAAAATTGGACATCAGAACAATGGAATTTCGTCCTTTGGAATGACGAATCTAAATTCGAAATTTTCGGTTCAAATCGACCAGTTTACGTGCGGTGGTCAGCTGGAAAGAGGATGTTGGAAGTAAAACATGGTGGAGGTTCAGTAATGGCTTGGGGTTGTTTTGGCAACGGTAAAGTTGGAAAAATCTTTAGGATAGAAGGAATCATGCGAAAAGAACAGTATCAATAAATTTTGCTAACTTAAATGCTTCTTTCTGGAAGAGATATTTTTCAGGGGAAATTTATTTTTCAGCATGACAACGACCCTAAACATTCTGCTAAACAAATAAGGGAACTTTTGACCAATGCAAATCCGATGACGTTCTGGAAGTGATGACTTGGCCTCCACAATCCGACTTGAATCCCATCGAATTGCTGTGAGATCATTTGGACAGGCGTGATCGAAAACTCAATCCAACATCAGAAAATCACTTGTGGAAACTTTTACAAGCAGAATGGGTTAAAATAACCGAAGAAACGCTGAAGAAACTACTGGACAGAATGCCGAAACTCTGTAAAGCGGTAATTAAAAACAAAGGCGATCACATAGATGAGGAATCATGAATATTTTTCTGATTTTCTAGACCGTAAATAATGTGAAAATAAATAATAATTCATTAAAATAAAAAAAAGATATATTATCTGGGTTTTTGTTGTATTGGGACTGAAATAACTAGGTGGGCAAATACTTTCTGACGGTAATGTATATATATAAATATATATATATATATATATATATATATATATATATATATATATATATATATATATATATATACACATATATATATATATATATATATATATATATATATATATATATATATATATATATATATATATATATGCTGGAGATGTCTGTCAGGAAAACAGAATCAATTCATAGAAAAAAACAGATGCACTGGAAATCCTATATATTAAGTAACACAAGAATAATGAGAGTATTATATACAGAGAGTGTAGCTCATCCCTATTTCATAAATTAATGGCAGCAAAGAGTTTTCATAGGATGGGAAAGATGTTCAATATATGAGGACATCAGCATCACAAGGTGCTTAAAATACCAGAAATACTACCACAAATCGGGAATATGCCCCAACGGCCTTGTCTATGAGTATTATACTCACAATGTGCTAGATTGTCCCAAAGTACATAAAAAATGCATCAATTGCTCAAATGCTAACAAGTACAGGATAAATTACAAAATTGATCACAGTGCTAACGATCCACTCTGCCCGTCCTACCAATATGTAATCGATGTGTTAAGAAGTAAGTTAGATTATTGTTATGGCGCATAATCAAGATGAAATTAAGATCCTTGATGAACTTGATTTACGAAATGGTAAAATAATGGAAGAAACCATTAATCGTAGTGTGATAAAAACTAAAGTTGACTGCAAAAATAAATACAACATAAGGAGTATTAGAAAAAAACTTTAATGAGTTCTCCGTCTTGCTAGAAACATACAGCCTAAAATTTGATATAATTGTGCTCACTGAGACCTGGCAAATAGGCAATGAATAGTTCAATATAGATGGTTACACAATGAATTACAACTGTACTGATATTAATCAGAATGACAGTACTATTGTCTTTGTAAAATCAACTTCAAATTCTCAATTATCTATATAAATAAAAATTAAATGCTGTTCGTTAGTAAGGGCATCACTTGAGAACTGGACCGATTTGGCTAATTTTTTTAAAAAAATGTAATAAGATTTTTAAGGAAAAAAATTGGAAAAGTTGCCCGGAAAATTGGAAAATTCGGAAAAACTGAAAGTGCCTTTTTCTATGGGATTTTTGTATGAACTTAAAACCATAACTCACGATTCGAACGATGGATATGCGTCATTTTTTTTTGTTTTGTTCGTTATGTTCCTGTAAAATTCAGGACAATTACAAATGAAAGTCGGAAAATTCGGACACACTGCAAAAATTATAATTTTTGTTGCACTCTCGATCATAACTGACGATAGGAACGACATATTTGGTTGATTCTTTTTTTGTTTTGTTCGTTATGCTCCCGAGATGGAAATAACTTAATTGAATGTTTTCAATTGAAAAAAAATCTGGAAGAACTGGAGAAAAATCTGGAAAAACGCATTCCAGCCTAAATTGAAATAAAATTACATTTGTTTTTACTTTTGTGTTGTTTCGCGATCTGTCCAAGTGTAGTTATTCTATTTCTATTCTAATTTATTTCGCTACGTGTACAAATGTTGTTTGACAGCTGATTGTCAAATTCTGAATCAAGCCAATCGGTTACATAGTGACGAAAAATTGATTTAGTTGTTTATTTTCATTTGAATTGTGATTCTGTTGTAAGTTCATCGCAATCGTTTCATGAAATGAATTAAGTTTCGTCGTTTTATCTCAAACAAATTTACAGATTTACTTACGAAATACGGTGAGTTTTGAAGTGACAAACGGTTATACAGCAACAACAAAGTGAATCAATTGTCCATTTTCAATTGAATTGTGATTCTTTGCATCGTACATTGTGTCACAATCGACACAATTGAATTGGACTGACACAATTTAATCGCATTGCAATGCCGCCAATAAGACGGAGCAATTTGGGTCGCGGAACTCGCAATGCTACAAACCAAACGAATTTTCGATCCAATCGAAATGCAGAGCGACGCGAAGTTCACCGAAATAAAGACCGAACTCATCCGAAAGGTGTTCCCAAACATTGCTCAAAATTACAAAAAACATGTTTGGTTGAGCGAACGTGCAATATTGGCTCCGAAAAACATTGACGTCGACGAATTGAATTTCAACATTCAAAGTGAAATTGCTGGCGAACTGATGACGTGCAGATCGGTGGATTCCGTTACTAGCCAAGATGATATCAGCAACTATCCAACCAAATTTTTAAACTCGCTGGAATTGCCGGGATTGCCGTCTCAGAATCTCCAACTGAAAGTCGGATTGGTAATCATATTGTTGCGAAATATCAACCAACCACGTCTTCGTAATAGCACCCGGCTTGCGGTGAAGAAACTGATGAACAACGTCATCGAAGCAACAATTCTTAAAGGAAAGTACAAAGGAGAAGACGTTTTGATACCACGCATTCCAATGAGTCCGACCGACATGTCATTCGACTTTAAACGCTTGCAGTTTCCGGTGCGGATTGCATTCGCCATGACAATAAACCAGTCACAAGGGCAGTCATTGAGTGTTTGCGGCATTAACATTGAAAATCCATGCTTCTCGCATGGTCAATTGTATGTCGCCTATTCTCGTGTCGGAAAACCATCAGCTTTGTTTGTTTACGCGCCAGACAACAAAACAAAAAATGTCGTGTATCATAAAGCATTGCAATGAACGAAATGGTGACGTCACAGCAAACCAATCGAAACAAAGCATTTCCTTGTTTTGATTGTTTACTTGAACATCGATCTTGCAATCAAAATGTAAATAAAACACCTCAAGATTCATTGTGGTTGACATGAAATTATGACTTAATTCAACTGTGACTTAAATTTTGGAACAAAACCGGATGGTTCCAAGACGACATTGCAGGCACATCACACATTTCCAGCATTTCAGCGGTTTACTGCCGATAGAATTCGTCTCGTATGTAAAATTTCCCATTGGCGTCCTTCTGAATGTACTCCTCCTCAAATTGAATATCTATGACCACAATCGTTAACAGATACAATGATCACTCAGAAATACATCTCCTTCTCATTTTTACTTTGTTTACACATTTCCAATAGCTTTTCACAAATTCACAAAACGATCACAAATAAATTTATTGAAATTTGGACAGGACAACGTCTGTCGGGTCAACTAGTCAAATATAAAATTGACTTATTCTGGTGTCACATGTAGCAGAATTTCTTTGCACAATAAAAATTAATAACTATGGGTATTGCATGTGTGTTCCAAACTTTTTTAGAGACATTAAGAGTTCATATTCTAAAGGTTTATCGAAACATTGATTTATCAGCTGAAAACTACAATGACATTAACAACTATACCTCTTTATTAGCTCATTTTGGTTTCGTGTCTACAATTAATAGTCCCACCCGAGTAACACCCAAAACTAGTTCTATACTGAATCATATTTTTATTAAAAAGAATTTTAGATCCAATCTTGAATATTCCTGTTTTATCATAAACTCTGTTCTTATGGATCATTATCCCGTAATGTTGAATTTGTCCAGTCAGCAAGGAAAACAGCCACAGGGGATCACTGATGCAAAAATACTGACCTATTTTAAAATTGATTATCAGATTTTGAGTGATCTTTTTGGGATGGAGACTTGGAAAAGTGTCTTGATGTGGAAATTGACACCTTCAGAGGGCTTAAACTAAAAAAAACCTTTCGTAATAGCGAACACAAAAAATTAAAACTGTGGATAACTAATGAAATTATCAATTCAATTAAAACAAGGAATAAAATGAAAAAGAAGCTATTACTGCATCACAATGATGTAAATAAAAAGAACTGAATAAAGAAATAATTTAAACAAACTGATTCAGAAACAAAAATTTAATTACTACAAAAATAATATTGAAAACAACAAAAACAATCTTTAAAAAAATATACAATATAATTTTAAATGCGACAAATGATAAAATCACCAGAAATACTACAATTTTAGAATAATGATACAAAATTCGATAATATGAAGGAAATGGCAGACCTTTTTTGCAAAAGTGGGTTGCAGAATGCAACATTTGTAATCCAACTACTACCTCTAGAATTTGTTTCACTCCTCTGTCATCTATGTTTCTCAGGCACTGATCTAAATGACGAAATAAAACAAATTAACTCTTTAAAAAATGATTGTACTCCTGGATATGACTAGATGGCTACAAAATTTGTTAACTGTTTCAATCAAAACCTGATAAATCCTTTTGTCCATATAATTAACTTAATCTTTAAAACAGGGAATGCCCCAGGTGCATTTAAAATTGCGATTGTCACCCCTATCCATAAGGTAGGGGACAAAACAGATATAAACAACTACCGCCCAATCAGTTATAAATTATTATAAATATGTTTGCCAAGATCTTTGAAAAATGTCACAAAGATCGTTTAGTCGATTTTTTCCAGCAGAATAATATAAAATCCCAAAGACAGTATGCGGATTAGTGCTTAAGCACTGCGGATGCAATGTGTGAACTAACCAGTCTTACCATTGGCAATACATGTATCGTGGTCTTCTTGGATCTTATCAGGGTGTTCAACATGGCCTCACATGACTCCCTGCTCGATGTACTAGGTTCATATGGGGTGAGAGGCAGTGTGTTGGACATCTTTGTAAGTTATCTGGGGGGTCGATCACAGATGAAAATTAAAGACATTTACAGTGATCCACTGTCTGCCAAAATGGGAATTTAACAAAATACTATTTTAGGCCCTATACTATTCATTCTGTACATTAATTCCTTGACCAATATGGAATTGAACGGTGGTTCAATATTATTTTATGCTGATAACACCACTGTGGTGTTTACAAGGTCATCGTGGTTGACTGTTCATGAGGGCAGAAGCAAAATTAAAAACTGGTTGGACATATTCAAACTGACTTTAAATACTTCAAAAACAAAATATATACCATTTTCCATCACTTCTGCTAAATGACCAAACTTTCATAGCATTCATGTTAGTAATCTTGAGGATGATATTCTGGACTCTATAAAATATTTAGGAGTAATTATGGATAGGAACCTTAAGTGTAATTGACATGTTCTCAGATTTGTGAAGAACATAAAAGGGTTGATTCATAAGTTCTATATTCGGGGAGAGTTACTGAGTAGGAAGCTTCTAATCAATGTGTATGGGGCTCTTGTGGGGTCTCTACTGAGGTATGGTATAGTTGTGCGAGGCAGTATTTAGCAAAATTCCATATATCCCTTAAAGGTACAAAATTACCTTGTCATGATAATATTTCAAAAAAATCAACATTTTCCTACCGACTTATTATACTCTGAGGATGATTTGGATGTGCGTACTTTGTACTGTCTCACAACTTGCTCCTATATTCATAAAACTAACAAATTAATACAATTTGCGAATCATACTCATGGTACCAGATGTTTGATCGGTAGACACTTAGAAATGCCTATAAACAGGACATCAAAGAAACTTTTTCTTATTTGGCTCCCAGGATGTTTAACCTGCTCCCTCTTGAAATTAGGTCCTTAACAAGACTGTATCTGTTTAACAGTGCATGTAGGGTATTTATTTGTAAAAATTTAGCTAAATTCAAAGAGATGTTCTGAATTTCCATTGGTTAATAAGATTATTTTGTGAGAGTGTAATGATGTCTATATACATATTGTGGGTACTCTTTAATTATTGTATTTTTATATAATATAATAATGATTTTCAAGTCTTTTGTTTTTTTTTTCTTTGCTTTTTAGATTATCTATAGCACATACAGGTGTTCAGTTACCTAGGTGCAATACAAAATTCTGACATTCAATTACTCTAGTATGCTGTAAATTAATCTTGTAAACTATTATAAATGAAAAATGAATAAACTCTATATATGGTGGTGTCCGTTGTTGAAATGCAGTGTATATCCACCTTTTGTGAGCTGCTAAATCTCTATCTTATGTTTATATAATATCCAGTAATCTGGAAACATTCCTTTTCTTGGTAAGCAATTTGTTTTTATTGAGAGTATTTTTAGTCTTATATATGAATGAAATTTTAAAAAAATATAAATCTTAATATATTACAATATTTTAACCAATAAATACCTCAAAATTTAAGCTAGTTCTTTTAAATGTATTTTAATATAATTAGTAACCCTGAAAAGGCCATATGGTTGAAACACTGATTTTCAATATATACCTTCTCTAAGATATATTTTTTATCAGGAATGGCAACAAGATGTTTAATGTTACATAAATAGATTTAAGAATCTCAGAAACCAAGTAAGAGCATGAGAAGCTAATATTGTAATAAATTTCTTTTAGAATTTAAGATTAAAAGCTCATTATTCAGGTTTGTAAATGACACAGAACTAGATAGATATTACTCAACAATAAATAAAAGAACACACATAGCTATTTTTTTACTCATCTGTTTAGAATCTTAAAACAAGGATCAAGCAGTAGAATCTAAATTGAGAAATTACACCCAAACCTACTTCATTTCTATTTGCAATATCTATTGTATCTTGTTAATATTCTAATTGCTTAGTGAAAGCCTACCTTTGTCAGTCCAGATGCTTCAGTAACAGGAACATAAATTACTTCTTGTATTTCTCCCTGGGGTCTATCCGAATTTTTTCCAAATACGACTCCATGTTGAGTTAATGGTGACAAAACCACAAAAGTATCACAAGACTGTGGCATCTTCATCTGTGTAAATATTAAACTGTGAAATTGTAATCAAAAAAATAAATGAAGTAATACGCAAAGAATAACTAGGAATGTTCAGATATTATTAAAGCAGGAGCTATTAGAGGGACCAATCATGGAAAAAACTCACCGTCTGTTGCTCTAATATGTTACAAAGAAATGTGACAATATACTGTATAAAATATTGGTTAAAATGTTTTATTTAATTATATTATAGTAAAATACTGTTATGAACTTAATAGGATTTATGTGGCTAAGATGTATTTTCCAACAATTTTTGGAAAAAGCAAACAAAAAGTCCTAAAATTCACTTCGAAAATCACTTTCTGGAATGTCAATTTAGACAAAACACAGCTGATTCGGTGTCAACTTCAGTTAGGTTCGGCATGGACTATATACGAGTACATATCTTTTTTACTTAATGCTCGATAATTTTGCAGACCGATCATAGGTGGAAAAAAACTGAGCCGAATCCCTTGCCTGTAAGTGGAATTACATTACTATCTGCAGCTGATACAGCTGCAACTTTGTATGTAAAGCTACAAAGCTGGCTTAATGACAGAAAGATTCCCGTTTCTAATTAAGAACAACATTTTGCAACACTGCCGGTTAAGGCTTATAAGGAGGTAAACCCTATAAAAAATATTTTTACGCAAGTCGTTTGGTCTTTCTTTTATTCCTGAGGGCTCAGACTCGAGAAAAATAAATAGATAAAAAAATTAATATATAAAAAATTTAAAATAAAATTCATTATTTCACAACTTGTCGACTTTTGGCCCTCTGGGGTATTTTTTTGCGTTATTTATTGGTTTTTGAATTTTGTATTAAAAACTTCAAAGGTCATGGAATATCTACGATGGACAAATTTCTGTAACAAGCGTGCAATAAAAATATAACTGAACCTATAATATCTACCTACAATTTATTTGAATTTACAGAATAAACTTTAATACGACTCTGCTAAGATTGTTTCGTTTTAATTGTAGTAAAGTTTAGTTAGAAATAATTAACCACTCTTAAGTTTTTATCTTATCGATGATAATTTTAATACACAAAGGGTATTCTCTACGAAGGAATTTTTTTAAATATGTCTGTATAAACACAATAAATATTAAAAAAATGGTTGCTATGGGCGTTTGCAATTGAGAAAAGTAGCATTTCACAACACTGTTAACAAATGAGCGCAGTGAAGATATTATAACTACCAGAATTTGGCGGGATTAACAATATCAGTCAAATTCCCCCTACAAAAATAATAATAATGATAGTGTTTTATTTGTCAATCTGTACAGTATAGAAATATATATGATATTAATAAAAAGAGCAATAATAATAATAGTAATAATAACCTGTGACTCTGACACACACCACGTGACGGCTTGTGTAGGTCGTAGTCACAGGTTTTTGTCACGTCGGATTCTTTCTTCTCTTTCAGATAATAATAATAATAATAAAAATAATAATAATATATACCACATAGAACAAGACCAATACCACATAGAACAAGACCACGTAAATAAAAAACAATCATACACCTGGTTACAGGATGGGCAGCTATTCCCTGAAACAGAAGGCTTCTTACTTGCCATCCAGGATAAAGTTATATTAACCAGAAACTACCAAAAGCATATCATCAAAGACCCGACTATTGCAGAGGACAGATGTAGGAAATGCCACCAGCAGAAAGAAACGATCGAACACATAACGAGCGGATGTAAAATATTGGCCGGAACAGAGTACACAGCCAGGCATGATTCAGCTGCCAAAGTAGTTCACCAAGCACTAGCCACAACATTCAAGCTCATAGAAAACACAAGATCCCTACTACAAATACACACCAACATCCGTACTTGAAAATAAAGATTACAAACTCTACTGGGACATCAGTATCCACACAGATAAAACAGTCTCCGCCAATAGACCCGATATTACTTTTCAGTGCAAAAAAGAAAAAGTCACCTATCTAATTGACATAGCTGTCCCCAACGACACAAACATCCAAACAAAATACACAGAAAAAATTTCCAAATACACAGACCTTGCAACGGAAATAAAAAGGCTATGGAAACAAGAAAAAGTCATCATTGTCCCCCTCATTATATCAGCCACAGGCCTTACACCAACAACATTCACACCACACTTAGTACAATTAGGACTCAACACAAACATACACAAAAACATTCAGAAGTCAGTGATTTTGAAAACATGTAACATTGTCAGGTCATTCCTTAATACACAATGGTAATGCGTTTGTGCTGACTTGGTTTGCGCCCGTCAGCCAAACATGGAACCACATTGACCAAATGTGAGAAAGAAAAACGAGAACAGTCATAATAATAATAATAACCCCTCAGGGGCTAGGGGAATCCCAGGATTCTCCTAGTACGGGCATTGACGATCCCGAGGTACCTGAGTCATGTTGTGCTGTCTTGTGTTGTCCAGATTATGTGTAATAAAAACGCAATCTAAAGGTGTTTACCGTGCCGAGAAGATGAATGGCTCAGCGTTTATGAGTCGCGAACGGTTCCCCCGGATACCGGGCGCCCTCCGGGAGTAAGTAGCCTTGCTGTGGCATCCAGGCTCTGCCGCAGTTGACCTTTCTTTCCTAGGATACTCGTGGGAATATTATGTTAAATAATGATAATTATAATAATGAAAATGGAAGGGTGTTGCGGAGGCGGACCCCTGTCGTACAAACAGCTACAGCAACACCACAACAACAACAACTACAGACGAACCAAATAACCGCCTCAGTCGAAACTACTCCCGATAGTTTTACCAGATTCGACATTGTAGGTGATGGAAATTGCCTTTTCCGTGCAGTTAGCTTACACTTATATGGCCACCAAAACCATCATGAGAAACTCCGAGAGGTTGCTCTAAGATATTTACAACAAAACTGGTCGGAACTTCACACATTTTCATTAATTGAACTCGACGATATAAAAGACTTCAATAACTATTATAATTATATGAGGAAAAATGGCACCTATGGAACGAGCCTAGAGATACTTGCCCTCTCGGAAACACAAAATAGCAACTTTCATATCTTCTCAAAACAACGAAGAACAAGACATACAAAAATAACTTTTACGGACAGACCAACAATAATAAGCACGGGAAAATACAACAAAACCATTTACCTTCTACTAACAGGCAACCCAATGTCGGGACACTTTGAGCTTCTGACACCACAAAACATTGAAAACATTCCAGAGAACAACAGACCAATAAAAGAAGCATCGGGCGAGCGACGTAACGATCGAGGACGTCGCAGGAAATGGCAGCTCGACCAAAACGATGAAGACCAGGCAACCGAAAATGGACCTGCCAAAAGTGTTGTGTCGGCGACTAAGCCGACACCCACCAAGGCGGGAAAATCACAGCAGCGCATGAGTTACACCACAGGAATCAACGAACACGCCATGCGTTGCTGTAATGAAAACACAAAACCTGACAAAGAAATCACTGAGAAGAGAATCACTCGCCGCTTGGACCCACCAACATCAATCCCAAGCGCAACCGACGTAGATACGGGACAAACACAACCACCAGAGCCAGGCCAGGGCCCGTATGTTTTGCAAGGACAACACGCAACTACCAAGGCTGGCAAACCAAGACAGCGGTTAAAGTGCACGGATGAGATGAATAAGACGGTGATGCGCTGTTACTACACTGCCACCAAACTCGAAACAATAACATCGGGCTACAGACCGGAACTGCACAGACTTTTCTTGACAGAATATCCACATCTGCAATTACTTGTTTCAGAACAGAGAGTAATAGACCAAAAAAGAGTTATTACCAAGAACAATCGTCTCACACCTCTCGAATTGCAAACCATCAAGGACACAGTGGCTGTTGAACTGAACACAGACCAACCAAACAATAGAAACAATAAAGCAGATTCCGAACCAGCCTCACACACACAACCACCCAGTCGAACACAACAAGACCCACCACCCAGGAGGAGCATAACGCAAAATAACATTGCGAGTACCGCGCAACACCATACCACAGACAACAACATGAATCACTCGCCACTCTCAACAACATCCACACAACATCACCCCGAATCACCTCTCATACAAACACTTAAAGCAAAAATGAAGTCACATCTAGCTCGATGGTCAGGCACCGACCCCACAACAAGAAATCCCATCCCTCGTTTAATCTTCAGACAGAGCACGCAACCAATCCTCAACACATTAAACAAGCACATAATACCTCAGTATATAACAGACTTAAGCACAATCGAAGACATTCACACAATAATATACGCAGCAGCAATCGCCACTCTAACACAAAATAATCAAAAACTCCCTCAACGACAAGGAAACCCCAACAAGACAAAACCAAAATTCAAATGGCAAATAAGAATAGAAAACAAAATCAACAACATCAGGAGAGATCTAGGACATCTTACCCAGTTTATAAGCGGGAACGCGTCCAAACGTGTTACACAGGGGGCAAACAAGATCAAATCTAAGTCTCCCAACAGAACACTGCCTGAAATCCTCGATACCTTGAAACAAAAACTATCTGTATATGCCGCAAGACTCCGTAGATACAAAGAATCAAATGAGAGGAAAGACACCAACAACCTCTTCCGAAGAAGCGAAAAACAATTCTACCGAAAAACTATGTACAACAAACAGATAGCAGTGACTGAACCACCAGACAAACAAAAACTCACAGATTATTGGAAAAGTATCTGGGCAGAACCCAAACTACACAATAATAACACCCCCTGGATCAAAGCCGAAGAAGACAAACATAAACATGTGACAGAACAAGAAAAATACCACATTAAATACACAAGAAATTACAGAAACTATCAAACACACACACAACTGGAAATGTCCTGGAATAGACAATATACAAAACTTCTGGTACAAACAGTTTACCACCACACATGAAGCACTCACACACCAAATCAACAAAGCCATTTTACAACCACACACATTTCCCACTTTCCTCACACAAGGAATAACATACGTTAAACCCAAAAGCTCAGACACCACAAACCCGTCAAACTACCGACCTATCACCTGTCTTCCAACCCTATACAAGATCATCACAGCCACAATTTCGAAGAAAATAGAACAACACCTAACAGACAACAATATTCTCACAGAAGAGCAGAAGGGATGCAGGAAAAATAGTCGAGGATGCAAAGAGCAGCTGATTATAGATAGCGTGATTATGGGACAAACCAGAAAAGAACACAGAAACCTTCACATCGGTTACATAGACTATAAAAAAGCCTTCGACTCCATACCCCACAGCTGGTTATTCAGGGCCCTAGAAATCTATAAAATCAACCAACACCTCAGGCAGTTTCTCGCGCAAATTATGAAAACATGGAAAACCAAAATACGCCTAGAAACACAAACCGAACGGATCCAAACAGAAGAGCTGTACATCAGACGGGGTATATTTCAGGGAGACTCGCTCAGTGCTCTATGGTTTTGCCTCTGTCTCAATCCACTCTCAAATATACTAAACAGAACAGAGCATGGCTTCAATATCAGACACCAAAAAGTGAATCAACATAAAATAAACCACTTCCTATATATGGACGACATAAAACTCTACGCTGCCACACAAACACAGCTGAAAGAACTCCTCAAAATCACAGAAATATTCACCTTAGATGTCAATATGGAATTTGGTATAAGTAAATGCAAAGTGCTCCACATCAACAAAGGCCAATGGAAGTGCCACCATGAGACAGAAACCATCAACAATGAAACGCTCGATAACATGTTCGACAAAGAAACATACAAATATCTAGGCTTCCAACAAAGCACCAAACTCAACCACACTCACATCAAAACAGAGCTCAGAACCGAATTCAAAAACAGACTGACGAAACTTTTGCAAACAAAACTCAACTCTAAGAATCTCACTAAAGCCATCAACACGTTCGCTATACCTATACTCACATATTCATTTGGTATCATCAAATGGTTACAAACAGACATAGAAAATATTCACATCCTTATACGATCTCAATTCACCAAATACAGGAAATTACACCCCAACGCATGCAAAGAAAGACTTACCATCGAGAGGAAGGTAGAAGGAAGAGGAATTATAGACATCAGATCATTACACACAAAACAAATATAAACACTTAGGAAATTCTTTCACAGCAAGGAAACCAGCCTCCACACAGCGACAGTGAAAGCAGACAAAAACTACACACCTCTCGACTTAGCCCGGGCAGACCACTCAGCAGATATACACAGTCACACCCAATTACAACAGGAAAAGATGAAAACGTGGTCAGAGAAAACACTCCACGGAAAACACAGATACCACATAGAACAAGACCACGTAAATAAAAAACAATCATACACCTGGTTACGGGATGGGCAGCTATTCCCTGAGACTGAAGGCTTCTTACTTGCCATCCAGGATAAAGTCATATTAACCAGAAACTACCAAAAGCATATCATCAAAGACCCGACTATTGCAGAGGACAGATGTAGGAAATGCCACCAGCAGAAAGAAACGATCGAACACATAACGAGCGGATGTAAAATATTGGCCGGAACAGAGTACACAGCCAGGCATGATTCAGCTGCCAAAGTAGTTCACCAAGCACTGGCCACAACATACAAACTCATAGAAAACACAGATCCCTACTACAAATACACGCCAACATCCATACTTGAAAATGAAGATTACAAGCTCTACTGGGACATCGGTATCCATACAGATAAAACAGTCTCCGCCAATAGACCCAATATTACTTTTCAGTGCAAAAAAAGAAAAAGTCACCTATCTAATTGACATAGCTGTCCCCAACGACACAAACATCCAAACGAAATACACAGAAAAAATTTCCAAATACACAGACCTTGCAACGGAAATAAAAAGGCTATGGAGACAAGAAAAAGTCATCATTGTCCCCCTCATTATATCAGCCACACGCCTTACACCAATAACATTTACACCACATTTAGTACAATTAGGAGTCAACACAAACATACACAAAAACATTCAGAAGTCAGTGATTTTGAAAACATGTAACATTGTCAGGTCATTCCTTAATACGGAATGGTAACAGCGTTTGTGCTGACCTGGTTTTGGCCCGTCAGCCAAACATGGAACCACATTGATCAAATGTGAGAAAGAAGAACTTTTTGTAATAATAATAATAATTTTTAAAATACATATATGCATAGAAATAGAGGATGGACTGAGTATTTCGTATCCCGCTGTGAAGTAAATATGAACGCAAAAGTGTGAGAGAAAACGAATGAGCGACCAATAGCTGCCTCTTTTTAAAATGTCGCTAAGCTACGGCACTCTTGAAAATAATATTTCTAACTGTTCTATTTGAACTAAAATCGGGTGAGGGCTCTTCTTACCTTGAATTCCGTCTCGGGGTACTGCGCCTTACTTATTACAGGCTTACAGAAAAGAGACAGGTATAGGCTGCACAGTCGCTTTGTTTCTTTCTGGTGAGAGGGCAATTTTGTGAAGTATATGCTCAGTCTATCCTCTATGTCTGTGCATATATGTTCATACAGAAAATACAAAAAAGGAGGTTAAAAGCAATTTTTAAAAGATTCTGGTTTAACCCCCTTGGAAACTAAAAATCAGTAATTCCCTTAGTGTGTTGCCCCGTGACCATTATACGCGCCGTGCCCAAAAATTAAAAATGGATATATTTATTTTTCTTTATAAAACTACATGAGTTTAAGGTCACCGGGTATATTTCTCA
>CM032447.1:128972909-128975342 GCA_019049505.1 Pachyrhynchus sulphureomaculatus
ACTATTGTAATAATAGGATAATATAAGACAAATTGAATTTCATTGTATTTTTTGTTTTAATTGTTATAAATCATAAGTCATATTATATCATTAGTAAATTTTATATAATCTTTGCTTGGGTTGTTACATTTACCTGGGTTTTGAATACAAAAGCCTACATCATTATTAAAGTATATAAACGGTTTGTAATTGTTACTATCTCGAATTCAAATAAAAATTTAATGCATTAACTCTTCGAAAGATTTTTAAAATTTTATTTTAAGTCTTTTGAACTGTATTCAAAGAAATAGGAAATGTGCTCCTGTCGAATTGCTTCTATAGAAAGGATTGTTTGGTAGGGTTTGGAACTCTCCGAGAATGGAATATTAAATATTAAACAGTTGGTATATTATTTTCAGTCAGTATAACAGTCATATATACAAAAAGAGAGCACCATAAAAATGCTGATAAGTGTTTTAAATTAAAGAACTAAACTGAAGTCGGTTCGTTTTCCTTTTTTTTAGCTAAAAACGAACTCTTTGTGCTAATATCGAAAAACACGAAACCAAATGTCTTATTCTGGTCCGAAACTCGTATAACCAAAGAAAAAAATGACTAGTGAAATCAATATCCCAACATGATACAGAGTGTAAATTTGTAACTCACACAGTCCGACATGACAGGAGAGAGTTTTATAATAATAAATGTACATAAATAGAGTTAAGAGAGCAACAAAACAATAAATATACTGGAAGCCCGAAGTGCAAAAATCTTGGGTGCCTTAATCTATCGGGCTTATAAATAAATATTAAATGACAAATAAGGTTGATTCTTAATACATTCGCCGAAAACAAGCAATCACCTGAGAAGTTAATACAATAATGTTGCACAAGTATAATTGAAGATAAATCTTTATGAGCTTACTCAAAACAATGGCAAAGAACTGGAAAATGTCTATTTAGCTTCTGTCAGCAATGAACAACAACTTTATAACACATTTTGATACAAACAGTGATCGTGAAAATTCGAGTACGAAAATAGATGCATCGATTACACAGATATAAACACCTGATCAACATATTACTAAACTAGAAAACGATCAAATATCAATCATGAGAAACAATATTATTATCGAAATACCCAATTGTGAAAAAAGTACAAAAATGAGATTAACGAAAAAAATTATTTCCCTGGGAAAACTATGACTGTGATAAAATTATCAAAAATGTTACGAATGATAAAATTTCTGTGATATGTTAAACGGTGATTACTAATATTTTAAGGTGTTTTTCATAGGCCACACTCGCATTGAAGCGGATATTTATGTTATCGCTAACTGAAGAAAAAAACGTAATCGTCAAGTCTTGATGAACAATGGTAATACATTGCGGGAAATGACCGAACATACTTAGAAAAAAGTATGAAAAATACCAAATAAGCCAAAATAACAAATGATATGGGAAAGAGTAATAAGACAGTGAAAAAAATATCTAAAATTATGAATAAACAGAAGAAAGTGCTATATGTACAGAATAACAATTGAAAAAAAATCAAAGAACACAGCAAAAGAAACGCGTGGAAGAGTTTTAAAAGAAGAAATTTTGTAATGTCAACAGTTAACCAGTGTAATAAACAGACAATCTTTATGAATGGAAAAATCATTGAAAAATGAATAAGAAATTGTTGAAACATTTAAATAAATTCCTTTGTTCAAGTGTCCATTGACATTAAAAAAATGATACTATGACGTTTGTGCATAATACTCTGCGGAAATACGAAATATAATTAATCACTCAATTTAAATTACAAACAGGTAGACATATAACGAAATCATTGAAACATAGTATAAAAAATTATAAAAATTAAAATTGGCGGTAAGAATATATTTATCTGAAGTGTAAGTACAATTTTCTATAACGTAACATCGGCTTTTTTTTACGCCAATATCATCATATAATTGTCATCTGCAAGGAAAAGGGCCTAACGAATGGAAAATTTACCAAAATTGTCCAATTGAAAAAATAAATATACTATAAAAAACCTTGAGAGATCGGCAATAAAATACGCTTCCAAGTGAAGAAAAAAGCCTTGAACAGTGATAAAAAATCATTACTGCAAAATTGAATGATAACAAGATTATTTGTTTCCAGAGCAATCGGGTTTTAGAAGCAACACTCATGTAAAACAGCAATTAATTATGTTTATAAAGTGTATGGCGAGAAGATTGATGAATAAAAAATACATTGTTTCAACTTTCATAGATTAAAATGAGCATTTGAAACTATAGACAGAAAATTATTGCTATGAAACTACACAAAATTGGAGTGCGTGATATAGAATTAAAATGGTTTGAAGATTATCTATCGAATAGACAGCAACAAACAAAAATTGGAAACACGACATCATCACGATACCAGTGAATATTGTCTACCGCAAGACTCTGTCCTTGCGCCG
>CM032447.1:128975442-128977942 GCA_019049505.1 Pachyrhynchus sulphureomaculatus
TTCAGCTGCCAAAGTAGTTCACCAAGCACTGGCCACAACATACAAACTCATAGAAAACACAGATCCCTACTACAAATACACGCCAACATCCATACTTGAAAATGAAGATTACAAGCTCTACTGGGACATCGGTATCCATACAGATAAAACAGTCTCCGCCAATAGACCCAATATTACTTTTCAGTGCAAAAAAGAAAAAGTCCCTATCTAATTGACATAGCTGTCCCAACGACACAAACATCCAAACGAAATTACACAGAAAAAATTTCCAAATACACAGACCTTGCAACGGAAATAAAAAGGCTATGGAGACAAAGAAAAAGTCATCATTGTCCCCCTCATTATATCAGCCACACGCCTTACACCAATAACATTTACACCACATTTAGTACAATTAGGAGTCAACACAAACATACACAAAAACATTCAGAAGTCAGTGATTTTGAAAAACATGTAACATTGTCAGGTCATTCCTTAATACGGAATGGTAACAGCGTTTGTGCTGACCTGGTTTTGGCCCGTCAGCCAAACATGGAACCACATTGATCAAATGTGAGAAAGAAGAACTTTTTGTAATAATAATAATAATTTTTAAAATACATATATGCATAGAAATAGAGGATGGACTGAGTATTTCGTATCCCGCTGTGAAGTAAATATGAACGCAAAAGTGTGAGAGAAAACGAATGAGCGACCAATAGCTGCCTCTTTTTAAAATGTCGCTAAGCTACGGCACTCTTGAAAATAATATTTCTAACTGTTCTATTTGAACTAAAATCGGGTGAGGGCTCTTCTTACCTTGATTCCGTCTCGGGGTACTGCGCCTTACTTATTACAGGCTTACAGAAAAGAGACAGGTATAGGCTGCACAGTCGCTTTGTTTCTTTCTGGTGAGAGGGCAATTTTGTGAAGTATATGCTCAGTCTATCCTCTATGTCTGTGCATATATGTTCATACAGAAAATACAAAAAAGGAGGTTAAAAGCAATTTTTAAAAGATTCTGGTTTAACCCCCTTGGAAACTAAAATCAGTAATTCCCTTAGTGTGTTGCCCGTGACCATTATACGCGCCGTGCCCAAAAATTAAAAATGGATATATTTATTTTTCTTTATAAAACTACATGAGTTTAAGGTCACCGGGTATATTTCTCAGAACTTAGCAAAAATTTTTTAAATTGATATTTAATTGCTGTCACTGATAAGGTTTTAAAATGTTCAGGAATATTGTTGTAAAGTTTATAAATATTGTAAGAAAAGGACCTCTAATAAAAAGCAATGCTGTGAGATGGAGGGGAGACGTAGCTACGATACCTTAAATTAAGTCGTCCGTTCTGTAGCGAATTTTAGCTGTTAGATACTACTGTCTGTTTTGATTGGTATTGTTAATCCCGCCCAATTCTGGTTGCTACAAACATCTTCCTCGGATTATTTAGTTTACAGTGTTGTGAAATGCTGTTTTTTCTTAATTTCAAACGTCCATATTTATTTTGATGAAAAGTTGGACCTTTATTTGGTTGAAAATAAACATATAATTTATTTATTTAAATGACATATTATCTATTTACACTGGTATTTAGTTAAGATAACACATTTTACTATTTTACATTTATAATATTGCCGGCGCGGCGGGTAAAATTTCGACTGGCGCATTCGTCAAAATATGCGTCAGATTGACTTTTTGCTTTTAATTTCCCAATATAAGTCCGATTATTTGATGACTTATTTTCAGAAAACTTGCTCAATATGACAACATAGAGTTTTAATCCCAGTTCTGTAAAGTAGGCAAAGGTGAAGGTGATTGCATTCCGAATTTACTACCGTTCGTACATTGTTTGAATTAGTGGTTTGCGAGACTGTCAAAAAAAAGTCAATTTTATTTCAACTCGATAGTCGCGGTTCGGAGTTGTAACAGGTAGGGTGCTTGAGTGGTAAATATTATACGATCAACTCGTCGAAATGGCTTTATTTCGCATAACATCATCTCAGGTAGGCCGTTTTTATTATTATTTTAAGAAGTTTATAGAACAAGATGTTATATAAATGGTCCCCTTTCAAAAAGATTTTTTAATGTCCCGGAATACCCTTTAAATGTTCAAAATCTGATTTAATATATGTTAAACGAAGTTCTTAATATTTTGTTTTAAATATAACTTGCAATATGTCTAAAAAGTAAATCTGAATGCATTACGTAAGAATCAAGTCACAAGTCGGGTAAGTGGTTATGTTCAACTTTTTGAGGTTATTGGGGCAACTGCTCTTTATTACTTTTGACTTCTTTCAGCATTTGTTTTTTTTTTAAATTGTTAACTATATTTTAGTTAAAATATTTAGAATTTAAAGGTTAACTTTTTAAGATATTTTAATGGAACGAGAAAATATTGGTAAATGGCTTTAATGCCTGAATGGATAGATCCCCCTTGCCCTTAAAACAGTCATGTTGGTGACACAAAAGTTTAATCTTGCAACTAATATAATTAAGCGCCTGGAGAAAGTTCTCCAAT
>CM032447.1:128985442-128990442 GCA_019049505.1 Pachyrhynchus sulphureomaculatus
GGAAATACAAATATAATTAATCACCAATTTAAATTTCAAACAGTAGATATAACGAAATAATTGAAATAGTTAAAAAATTTAAAAATAAAATTGGCGGTAAGAATATTTTATCTGAAGGTGTAATTAAATATTCTATAACGTACACGGCTTTTTTTTACGCCAATATCATCAATAATAGCATGCTGCAAGGAAAAGTGCCTAACGAATGGAAAATTTACAAAATTGTGCCAATTGAAAAAATAAAATATACTATAAAACCTGAAGAGATTCGGCCAATAAATACGCTTCCAAGTGACGAAAAAATCCTTGAAACAGTGATAAAAAATCAGTTACTGCAATATTTGAATGATAACAATATTATTGTTCCAGAGCAATCGGGTTTTAGAAGCAAACACTCATGTGAAACTGCAATTAATTATGTTATAAGTGTATGGCGTGAAGATTTGATGAATAAAAAATACATTGTTTCAACTTTCATAGATTTAAAATGAGCATTTGAAACTATAGACAGAAAATTATTGCTTATGAAACTACACAAAATTGGAGTGCGTGATATAGAATTAAAATGGTTTGAAGATTATCTATCGAATAGACAGCAACAAACAAAAATTGGAAACACGACATCATCAGCGATACCAGTGAATATTGGTCTACCGCAAGACTCTGTCCTTGCGCCGGTACTGTTTCTCATATACATAAATGACATTAAAGACGGTTTAAAGTACGGGGATGTTAGACTATTTGCAGACGATGCACTGATTGCAATTAGTGATGTTAGTTTGGATGTGGCTATTAATAAAATGCAGTCTGATATGAATATTCTTTACAAGTGGATGTGTCTAAATATGTTAAAACTAAATACAGATAAAACTAAATATATGATAATATCACACAATAACTATAAATAATAATCATAAATTATACATAAATAATCGTGAAATAGAAAAAGTAAACGAAATTAAATACTTGGGTATAATAATAGATTGTAAACTTAAATTTGATGCACACTTTCAATATTTAGTGAATAAAATAAACCAAAAACTTTATTTCATGTATAGAACTTGCCACATCATAAGTGAGTACCATAAAATATTAATATATAGAAGCATAATTGAGCCAAATTTTATTTATTGTCCTTCGGTATTATTTCTTGCTAAGGGTACACAAATAGAACTACTGCAAAAACTTCAAAACAAGGCAATGAGATTTATTTTGCGGAAGCCTAGAGATACGCACAATAAAGATATGTTAGATCGATGAAATTGGCTGAGTGTAAAGCAGAGCTTATTTTATTACGCAATGAAATTCATCTATAATATAAAGATAGAAAATTGTCCCGCATATTTGACCGAGAAAATTAGATACGTCAATCAGATACACAACTACAACACCAAAGGACGAAATGACTTCCGAGTAGTGGGAATTACAAATGAAGCTGATCGAGCAAATCTTTATTATAAAGGACTTAAACATTTTAATGACCTACCAAATAATATTAAAAATTGTGAAACCATAAATAAGTTTAAGCAACTTATATCAACATTGTAAGAATATGCCTATCCGATAGTTAAATTAGGTTCTAATGAACCGTAAATAAATAAATAAATAAATAAAAAATAAATAAAAAATAGTTCCGCTTCCAGCGGACACAGAAAGCTAAAATTTGGGTTTGGGTAAAAGTAAAGTAGACTAAAGAAATACATCAATTTTCAAGGTTATGGGGCTCTTTTCACAACGGAGTAGTAGTGAAAGACCGTGAAAAATGAGGTGGCATTGTTTTTTTAATAGTACTTTATATATATATATATATATATATATATATATATATATATATATATATATATATACATACATATATACATATATACATATATATATATATATATACATATATATATATATATATATATATATATATATATATATATATATATATATATATATATATATATATATATATATATATATATATATATATATATATATATATATATATATAATTGGTTAAAATCTTTTATTTAATTACCAGGTGTACAAGTATGAAATGCGGATTTTTTTTTCTAAAAAACATGTTAAATTCGGAAGAATAATAAAAAGTTCTTTATTCAAAGTATGCTCCATCGCTTGTTATACATTTTTCCCACCTTTCGGGCAATTTGTGAATACCACGCCAGTAAAAATCTTCCCCTTTTACTGCGAACCATTCATCGAGCCATTTTTTCACGTCTTCGTACGAACCAAAGCGCTGCTCAGCAAGTGCATGACACATCGATGCAAACAAGTGGTAATTTGAAGGAGTCAAGTCTGATGAGTAAGCCGCGTGGGGTAGAACTTCCCAGCTGAGTGCTTCCAAAGTGTCGCGAACTGGTTTTGCCGTATGTGATGGAGCATTGTCATGAAGAAAAATGACTTTGTGTTGCCTCTTTCGGTATTCTGGCCTTTTTTCAAACAGCAAACGGTTCAAATCGGTCAATTGTTGTTGGTAACGTTTAGTATTAACTATTTCCCCAGGTTTTAACAGCTCATAATAGACCACGCCCCGCAGGTCCCACTAAACACAGAGTATCGTCTTTCTGCCAAAGCGATTCGGTCTTGCGGTCGATGTGGATGGTGCGCCTGGGTCTACCCATGATTTTTTGCGCTTGGGATTCTCAAAATAAATCCACTTTTCATCCCCTGTAACTATACAATGCAAAAACGACTTCCTTTTGTACCGAGCGAGCAAAATGTCACACGTGTTTTTTGCGATTTTCCATTTGCCTGTCATTCAACTCATGTGGTACCCATCTACCGGTCTTCTGAATCTTTCCCATCTCTCGTAGCCGATTGGAAACAGCTTGTTCACTAACGCCCAATTGCTCGGCGAGTTGTTTTTGTGTTCGTCCAACAATGCTTGCAATTCCACATCTTCGTATTGTTTTGGCGGTTTTCCACGTTCCTTGTCTGCAACATTGAAGTCACCACTTTTGAAACGCCGAAACCATCGTTCACACGTATCTTGGGAGGGAGTATGTTCACCATAAGCTTCTTGAAGTAATCGGTATGATGCAACAGCAGTTTTCTTCACATGAAAACAAAAAATTAATGCTGTCGGCGAATACTCTTCGTTCGGTATAAATTTCGACATATTGAACACAACACTATGCACACACTTTTCCAATTTAACACTCGTGCGCGTCTGACACTTGTTGATGACACAACAAAATGACGCAGTGTCAAATCTTTATAGCACAAACTACATTGGTGCACCATCTGTTGTCTGAAATCCGCATTTCATACTTGTACACCTGGTATATTATAACAAAACACACACTGTGGAAAATATTCCAGAATTTTTTTCAAAATTTTTTGATCAGTACTTTTCGAGGTAAGAGCGATTTTTCGCAATTTTTTAAAAATAATACAAAGAAAAGTGTGCGCAAGTCTTACATTAAATATATTTTTGAACGCGTATTTTTACAAGCTTTCATTTGAGACCCCATTCGATCACCTGGCAAAATTTTTTTTTCACTACAGATTTCACCCCCCAAAACTAACCACAAAATTTAACTTTCAGTCTATGGCAAATAGTTTCGGAGAACATCGAGTGTGACAGACGGACAGGATTTTGGATATTTAAAATTATCATTTTTTTGTAAAACAGTGCATATTTCTATGTTTTGTAATAAATGCCGTTAAAGTTAACAAAAATCGGCGTATTTCTTGGTTCAACAATAATGTGAAGTTCACTTAAAAATCAGTGTCAGTGTTAGGACTCAGTGGCACTATAATAGATAGAAATATTTGTACGTCCCTAAGAAGATATCAAATTGACGTCTGTGCCACTCTTTATTGATCAAGTTTGATTGTTCTGTCCAATAGATTTCCAGGCGAAGTGACATGACCTGATAAAGCGATAGTTAAGGTTACGTCACATCACATTATTTACTAATTTTTATCCATACGTTCAGTGCATTCAATCTACGTTAGAGGCTACATAATTTCTCATAAGAAATTATTTGTTTACTGGAGATACCGTTATTAGGTATTTAACAAAACTGATTATCTTCAGATTTCTTCTAATATACTACAGTTTACTAAATTTCCAAAAAGGTATCAAGTCATAATTCTGAATATCAAGTGTCCCTCTCTTGACATAAATAAAATTTTAATCAATAATACAAATTCGCAAAGTAATTTGGAATAGCAAAGAATTTTCTTTATAGCTTTTGACATTAAACTGTCAAAAAAGTACCATTTCAGTTCAACTCTTATGGTTAACCTAGACCCATCCTTCAAAAATAGAAACTGATAAAAATATAATCAACACTTCAGGTTTGTTCTTAACTCTTCTTAGTATTCCGTACGGAACACTTATGGGATCACTTCGGTGTCTGTCTGTCTGTCGGTCCGTCTGTCACACCCGATTTTCTCCGAAACTGTTTGACATAGAAAGTGGAAATTTGGCACAAATATAGAAATTGATGGCCCAATCACAGCCGTGTAGTTTTGGAAGTTAAATTTTGACTTAAGGGGTTAGTTTTGGGGGGGTGATATCGGAAGTGAAAAAAAAATTATCAGGTCGTAGGGTGTCATATGAAAACCTATGAAAACACGACTTCAAGAATATCTATAATCTAACACGTGGGCTGAAAAGTTTTTGTTCTAGCTACTTAAAACACATTTTTTTTTTACAAAATTCGACTTTATTCATCAACATAGTCTTCTTCAATTAATCTAACTCATGCAATTTTGCCATCGTAACCATTGACTTGTGACACGGTGCATCGTCTTGATGAAAGAGCACTTTTTTCTTGTTCATTTGGGACCGTTTCTTTGCGATTTTTGTCTTTAAACGCACCAATAACTTTATATAATATTCGCTATTGATCGTTTTTCCATTCTCAGCATAGTCGTTGTGTCTTTGGTCGCTTCGGACGACTTTCACCGGCTGCTGTCCACTCAGGTGACTGCTGATATGATTCCGGTGTGTAGTGGTGGATCCACGTTTCATCCATTGC
>CM032447.1:129000442-129072942 GCA_019049505.1 Pachyrhynchus sulphureomaculatus
ATTTGATCGAACGACAATGTCTGTCTCTGTCGAAGAAAGATCTTTGTTAACCCAGACATTTACCGATTCACGTTTTCTGGTGTAAACGTCTAAGGAAAGAATGACCATACAAACCATATATACACTGGCGCTGGCACTTCTTGTAACTTTGAGCTCGGTAAATGCTTGTCGATACTGTGTAAATCTTGATGTTCCATCGCAACCATATTTGGATGAAAGTTTCACGAATTAGACCTTGAACTTCTTCTATTTCTATAATTCTTTTAGCTATATGATCTAGAATAGACTGTAAATCCATATGTGCTCCAGTTTCCCTAATTTCAAAAGTAGGACATCATCTTGATTTAGCCTTCGTTATATGCTAATACTCGGGTAAAACATTAACCTTTTTCTGCAACAATTTTTTGGCGTATGATATTATATTGAGTTTTAGTTAATTTTGCATCTATGAATAACGCTAAGGCTTCGTAGTAAGGTAAAGTCAGAACCACCTGAGAGACTTTTTTTTTTAACACAAGCATTCAACAAATCTTCTGGTGGAGTTTCCTTAAATACCTTCTCAAACCTTTCTATTTCTGTGGAATTACTGGTTTCTTGATAGGGCTTAGATCTTTTAGTAAAGTAACTGACGATGGTGGAATGACAAAAATTTCATCACACCATTCTGAATTCTCGCTAAAAAAGTTTTGGCTTGTGTAAAATGAACTAAAAATATTTATCTAACTTATGTACGATTGCATTCTCTAGTGCTGATGGTATCTCGTATTGAGCTTTCAAAGCAATAAGAACAATCCCACTGGATTTGACGTTGGAATTTATGAGAATATCTGCCAGTATTTGCCTTTTTTTAAATTTAAATATTCATTTTGGTGTTATTTATTTATTTTATTAAAATATTTATATGGGTCGTTCTCGTTTCATGCAAAAAAATCATTTCAAGTAGCTAAAGCGTTTTCATTTTTAATCGACTGCCAAAAGTGCTTTATGCAGTAGTAGAGATTTTAATCTACTATTTAAATCTGTGTAAACTTTTTAATCATATCACTTATAACACATGGGCTGAAAAGTCCCGGGCCTAACACATAGATGGCGCTAGTTTTATTGCAGTCACCTTTTTTTCAGTTAATACTAACCTTCAAAAGACAGCTGTTAAAATTTCATGATATTCTATTCATTAGTTTGTGAGTTATTGTGCTAAGAGTGACGCTACTTTTGTTATTTTCAAAACAATGGATCAAAAACAATTTCGTGTTTTAATTTTACACTGCTTCTTGATGGGAAAAAATACCGTTCAAGCGAAGCAATGGCTTGAAAAGTGTTATGGAGACTCCGCTCCATCAGAAACAACAATAAAACGTTGGTTTGCTGACTTCAAACGTGGTCGTAGAGACACCGATGATGCAGAACGCAGTGGACGTCCAAATGAGGCGGTAACACCAGAAAACATCAAAAAAATCCATAAAATCGTTTTGAATGATCGAAAAGTGAAGTTGCGTGAGTTAGCTGACATCGTAAAGATATCAAAAGAACGTGTTGGCTTTATATTGCATGAGCATTTGACTATGAGAAAGCTCTGTTCAAAGTGGGTGCCGCGTTTGCTCACTGTTTATCAAAAACAAGAACGTGTTGGTGATTCTGAGCAGTGTTTGGCCATTGTTAGAGCGGCGCTGGAATGATTGCGTTGCTCTTGATGGAGATTACGTTGATGAATAAAGCTAATTTTGAACCAAAAAAACCGTGTTTTCTTTGTTAGGCCCGGGACTTTTCAGCCCATGTGTTATAATGATATAATTAAGTATATAAAAATGTCGCGCACCATGGCATGTGAGATTTACGTCATTTAGTTATGTCAGATTTGGAGTTTCTTACATTAGGTTATATTAGATTTGGAGTTTCCTACATTAGGTTATATTAGATTTGGAGTTTCCTACATTAGGTTATATTAGATTTGGAGTTCCTGGTTTAAAAGGGTTAAGTTTAGGAAACGTTCATCTGATGATTTTTCCTCTTTGCATAGGATTATGATAGGTATGGCTAAAAACTATATTTATTGAAAAATGAGCTCAAATCATGGTCATCAATCCTAGACAGATCAATAGAGAAATCAAAAACAAAGATTATAAAAAAAAAAAATTATTGAGATTCCTAGAAAATTACTGACCGAGACTCATTTTATTGCCTAAAAAGATGTTTTTTTGGCAAAAAACAGCAATTAATAAAAATCCGCCCAGCCAAATCGATAGAGAAATCAAAAACGAAGATTATAAAAAATAAATTATTGAGATTCCTTGAAAATTGCGTTAGCGAGGCTCATTTGCCAAAAAAGGTGTTTTTTGGAAAAAAAGCAGTTATATTGATAAATTATTAGAAGTCAAAAACAAAGATTATGAAAAAAAAATTTAGATTCCTTGAACATTGCGTGACTAAGGCTCATTTTATTGCCTAATAAGGTGTTTTTTGAACAACAAAGCAATATATATATATTGATAAATTAGTAAAAGTCACGGTAAATAATCAAGAATCCGCTCGGAAAGATCGATAGAGTAATCAAAAACGAAGATCTAAAAAAATACTGAGATTCCTTGAAAATTGCTGCCAGAAAATTAATTTAGGGAGAAATTACATATTGTCGCCATAGTGCGCCGTGAGCCCAGCACCTCTGAAACCACAATTACTGAGCTACCATACATATTGAAAATTTAAATAATTTATTAAATCCAATATTAATTTATTGCCAAACCTTTGACTAAAGTTATGCTGCCAGAAAATAATCACACTCTAACTCTATATATCCTAAAATTGAATGGATTAAATCCAATATGAGTTAGTGCTATTCTTCATCAAAAATCAAAACAGTGTTGATTGAGATTCATCGTGAATTTAGTCCAACTGGTCAAACTATCAATGGCGAGTATTATCTGGAAGAGTTGAAACGTTTGATGAGCAGAATTCGTCGTTGTCGACCTCAATATCCTAATTCAGAGAGCTGATGCTTGTTACACTATTATATACCAAGCCAAACTTCACTCACTGTTCGTCAATTTTTGGCTCGAAAACAAGTCTGTATGTTACCACATTCAATATCTCAATTTAGAAGAATGCTTTTTGAAACACATTTAAGAGGCTTCTTAAATGTTCCTCTTCTTCTTCTTCTACACCCGCTTTACAATTACTTCCATAAAATGAACTAGAAAAGCCATTTGAATTACTATTGAATCGTTGTGAAAAGTGAAGTGAATTAGGAGGACAATATACTGAATAAAAAACAAAAAAACTGAATAACTGAGTTTTACAGCGTCCGTCAGGAAAATTAAATTGTACTGTCGTAGCCAAAAGTATTTGTCATCTAACAAAAACTCGTTCGGAATAAAACAAAATGAAAGACATGCATTAAATTAAACTGATATCATCATCATTAGCTTATTGCATCCATAGTCGGATGTAAGCGTTCCCAAATTGTCTCTAATGAGCTTTGTTGTTTGCTTTTTGCATCCAATCGTATCCTGCTAATCTTTTTATGTCATCCGTTTATTTTGTCTGTGGTGTACCTCTGCTTCTTTTGTGTTTTCTAGGCCTCCATTCAACTATACGGCGCGCCGCGGCGTGTCCAACTCTTATCATTCAGTCTTGTGATATGCCCCGTCCAATTCTACCTTAATATAACACATGGGCTGAAAAGTCCCGGGCCTAACACATAGATGGCGCTAGTTTTATTGCAGTCACCTTTTTTTCAGTTAATACTAACCTTCAAAAGACAGCTGTTAAAATTTCATGATATTCTATTCATTAGTTTGTGAGTTATTGTGCTAAGAGTGACGCTACTTTTGTTATTTTCAAAACAATGGATCAAAAACAATTTCGTGTTTTAATTTTACACTGCTTCTTGATGGGAAAAAATACCGTTCAAGCGAAGCAATGGCTTGAAAAGTGTTATGGGGACTCCGCTCCATCAGAAACAACAATAAAACGTTGGTTTGCTGACTTCAAACGTGGTCGTAGAGACACCGATGATGCAGAACGCAGTGGACGTCCAAATGAGGCGGTAACACCAGAAAACATCAAAAAAATCCATAAAATCGTTTTGAATGATCGAAAAGTGAAGTTGCGTGAGTTAGCTGACATCGTAAAGATATCAAAAAAACGTGTTGGCTTTATATTGCATGAGCATTTGACTATGAGAAAGCTCTGTTCAAAGTGGGTGCCGCGTTTGCTCACTGTTGATCAAAAACAAGAACGTGTTGATGATTCTGAGCAGTGTTTGGCCATGTTTAAACGTAACAAACCGGAATTTTTGCATCGATATGTGACAATGGATGAAACATGGATCCATCACTTCACTCCGGAATCAAAACGATCGTCATCTGAGTGGACAGCAACTGGTGAACCTCGTCCAAAGCGCCCGAAAGCACAACAATCGGCTGGAAAGGTTATGGCCTCGGTATTTTGGGATGTGCGTGGTGTAATATTCATCGACTATCTTGAGAAAGGAAATACCATCAACAGTGAATATTATATAGCGTTATTGGAGCGTTTGAAGGCCGAAATTGCAAAGAAACGACCGTATATGGCAAAGAAAAAAAATTTGTTTCATCAAGACAACGCACCGTGTCACAAGTCAATCAAAACAATGGCAAAACTACATGAATTGAACTTCGAATTGCTCCCACATCCACCGTATTCGCCAGATTTGGCTCCCAGCGACTACTGGCTGTTCGCAGACCTGAAAAAAAATGCTCGCCGGTAAGAAATTTCGCACGAATGAAGAGGTTATCGCTGAAACTGAGGCCAATTTTGAGGCAAAAGATAAATCGTTCTACAAAAGTGGTATTGAAATGTTAGAGCGGCGCTGGAATGATTGCGTTGCTCTTGATGGAGATTACGTTGATGAATAAAGCTAATTTTGAACCAAAAAAACCGTGTTTTCTTTGTTAGGCCCGGGACTTTTCAGCCCATGTGTTACATATTCGTTGTATTACATCTGTCACTTTTTATCTTCTTCGTATCTCGATGTTAGGAATACGATCTTGGAGTCTAATATTGAGCATTCTCCTCTCCATTGATTTGGGTTACCTGGAGTTTATTTATTATACTTTTATTTAAAGCCCACGTTTCAGTGCCATATGTTAATACCGGCAGTACATATTGATCGAATACTCTGGCTTTTATTGCATTTGGGATGCCCAGTTTAAATGTAGATTGTAACCTTCTTAACGCAGACCAAGCTAACGAGATTCTTCTACCCAAGTCAGCCTTTAAATTATTTTTTGATATTTCGATTTTTTGTCCTAAATATATGAATGTTTGTATCTTTCCTATTCTTTCACCTTCTATTAATAGTTCCTTTCTGTTATCTTCACTTTCGTTGTTCATATATTTGGTTTTGGTGAAGTTTATTTTTAGACCTATTTCTCGAGACTTGTTATTTAATTCCATCAGCATTTCTTATAATTCTTTTGTGTTGGCGCTCAGAGTGATATTATCTGCGAATTGTGATTTAATCGATCTGATATATTTAATATAAAAATTAACATTTAGTACAATTTCCTTTGGTTTTTTGCATTCTTCTTGGGAAATAGCATTCCACTCTTCGAACAAGAGGCGTCTGAGAGTATCTTTTGATGTGATTGAGTGTTCCTTCACTCTCGGCTTGAGATCTGGTGACTATGGGGGCAAATCTAGAACCACTTTATTGTAGCTGCCGTTTTGTGACGAGGTGCGTTGTACTGGATAGCTCATTTTCCAACTTTCTTTTACCATACAATTTACAAAATGGTGGTTCTAGTGGAGTATTTAGAACTTCTCTATACTTTTGTTTTTTTTCCGTCATTAGATTACGTTGGGAATGTGAAATCTTTGGCACAATGATACTACTCGGTATATATCACCACTACACCAAACACTTTATTTTTGTGCTCGACGCGCGTTTCGCTAACCATGTTAGCTTCATTAGGAGCGATGATTGACTAAAGCTAAACTACAAACCTACTCTATTTATACTTAGCCTAACCCTTAAATTACTCAGGCGGAACTAATGGCATAGGCAAGGCCATCAGTTCCGGACAAGTAACCAGTAGAGGGGACTATAAGGAATAGGCCCTCTGTCTTTATTTAAACTACTTTTACATTCTATAATTTCCATACTTTCGTATGCGTTCAACAATCTCCTATCAGATACATTTTTTTATTAATCTTAGATTATCTAATGTTACAATATGATCAGCTTCAAGGGCATGTTCAGCAATCCTAGACTTTTCTGTTCTACAGTATTTTAAGTGTGCTAAATGTTTTTTAAATCGTGTTTTAATTGACCTTTTAGTTTGCCCAACATACTTTTTGTCACAATCATTACAACTAATTTCATAAATTCCACTTTTCTCACAATTAGGAATCTTATCTTTGGGATTTCCTAAGATATTCCTCAGATTGTCTGAAGACTAAGGTGAGGCCTACCTTATTGAGTCCCTTGCTATATTTCGGATTATATGGTATGGAGACATACTTGGTGTTATTTTCTTCGCGTGTAAAAAAGGTGGAATTCTGAATATTAAACCTAAACTTATGTCTATTTATTAGCCTCATTACATTTTTTAGTTCATCGTTTGGTCACTTTCCCTCTGAATAGAGTAAACTTTAATAAAGAAAGGAATTGTATTAGAAATATAACTAGAGTTAATGGTTATGACCATGACTTAGTAAATAAGCTTGTAAGTATAAATAGGGTAGATTTGTAGTTTAGTTTTAGTCAATCATGGCTCCTGATGAAGCTAACATGGTTAGCCAAACGCGCGTCGAGCGCAAAAATAAAGTGTTCGGTGTAGTGGTGATATATACTGAGTACTGTCATTAGATCTTTCAAGATACTGTTGAACAATGTGACCATAACAAAATTAATTTTGGTTATTCTAATATTCTAATCAAAATTATTTCAATACCTATTTTCAAATTTCACAAATTAAAATTACTTTTGTTTGAGATGTTGCACGATTATTGCTTTTAAAAAAACCTTGTAGTAACATATTTGTCAAACTAATCAGATATATTTTTAAACGAACAACTTTTTCCATCTGCATCGGGTACCATAAATACTTTTTAGAAAATTGCCTTCTTGAAAGCATTAGTTTCTACGACATACAATTTTTGAGTAATTTTTTATTAAACATTATTTAAGTTCAGAACGATTTTTTAGTTTCTGGTTTATCAGGTGGCTTTAAAACCATCGATTTTAAAACGGTTCTGGTTTACATGTACATTCATGTACATTCGATCAGGTGACTTATTTTTTGCTTTCCGTTCTATATTACCAAATTACTAAAAATTTCATTAAATTTACTTAACACGAAGGCTGAAAAGTTTTTGGTCTAGCTACTTAAAACACTTTTTTTTGCAAATTCAACTTTATTCATCAATATAGTCTCCTTCAAGAGCGGTACGATCAGTCCAACACTTTTCTATGATTTCTATATCTTTCTTGTAGAAGCAAAATCTCCCGCGAGCATTTTTGGAAATCTACGAATAGATAATAGTCACTGGGAGCCAAATCTAGAGAATACGGTGGATGAGGAAGCAATTCGAACTTCAGTTCATGCAATTTTACCATCATAAGTATTGACTTGTGATGCATTCATTGTCTTGATGAAAGAGCACTTTTTTCTTGTCCATTTGGGACGGTTTCTTTGCGATTTCTGCCTTCAAACGCACCAATAACTTTATATAATATTCGCTATTGATGGTTTTTCCCTTCTCAGCATAGTCGATGGACATGACTCCATGCGCATCCTAAAATACAGATGCCAAAACCTGCCCAGCTGACTGTTGTATCTTTGGTCGCCTCTGGCCGCTTTCACTGGCTGCTGTTCACTCAGCTGACTGCTGATTTGATACCGGTATGTAGTGGTGGATCTAAGTTTCATCCATAGTCACATATCGCAAAAAAATCCTTTTTATTGCACTTCAACAGGTCCAAACAGCGTTCAGAATCATCAACGCGGTACCCATTTCGAACAGAGCTCTCTCATGCCCAAATGTTCATGCAAAATATGACCAACACGTTTTTTTGAATCTTTAGGGTGTCAGCTAACTCACGCAATTTTACTTTACGGTCATCCAAAACAATTTCGTGTATTTTTGTGATGTTTTTCGGTGTAACCACCTCATTTAGGCATCCAGAGCGTTCAGTATCATTTGTATCTGTAGGACCGCGTTTAAATTCAGCATACCAGTAAATCATGAGTGATTTTCTAGGGGCATGGTCCCCGTAACATTTATCAAGTCATTGCTTTGTTTGAACGGTATTTTCTCCTATCAACAAACAGGGTTTAATCAACACAACGAAATTCGATTTACAGTGGTAACTAAAACCACTATAACTTGTAAAAATCGTCCAAATATCACGAAATTTTGATACATATCGTTTGAAGGTTGGTACTTCCTAAAAATCATATAGATTTTTTGAAAAGGGCGACATCTATATGTAGGACCAAAAAGTTGTCAGCTTACGAGTTATATATATAATTCTCTTAAATTACCTTCTTATTTCTTATGTAGTTGTTATTAATGTAACGCTTAACTATGTAAATATGGATATTAAAACTCTAATGCAATAAGTAATTATTTCTAAACTACCTAAACATAGTAGAAATTTTCTGATTTAGATTTTGATAAAATAAGTTTATTATTACGTTCTTTTTTAATTTATTAGCTTAGGGTCTTACTATTCACCTAAAAAACTGGCTAAGTGCAAGTCGAACTTGCGCAATTAGTGTTCCGTACGGTGCTTTTAAAATAAAAAATGTTGTTACCCTTAATGAGTTTTCAGCTAAGTTTCTTTCCGATCTTTTTTCAAAACTGATGACCTTAAAAATTTTGTTTTTTTTTTATATATACCAGGTAAATTATCAAATATTTCAGAATATCTTCGAAATTTTTTAATCAGTGCTTTTCGAGATAACGAGGGATTTTTGGCAATTTTTTAAAAATAATATTAAGAGAAGTGTGCGCAAGTACTTCATCACATATATTTTTGAACTGGTTTTTACAAGCTTTCATTTGAGACCCTACTCGATGACCTGGTAAAAAATTTGTTTTTCACTTTCCATTTCACCCGCAAAAATAACCCCTTAAATGAACATTTAACTTTGAAAATTACACGTCTCTGATGGGACCATCAATTCCCTATATTGGTTTCAAATTTCAGCTCTGTATGTCAGATAGTTTCGGAGAAAATCGGATGTGACAGACGGCTAGACACCGAATTGATCTTATAAGTGTCCCGTTCGGAAGACTAAAACATAAGTATGATATGTAGTTTTTTCGACTTTTTAACTAAAAAGGATACATAATCAAGTTATAAGCTTCATATCAGCTACTCATTATTGAATATGTCCTGCTAGGGACCATATTGGACACAATCTTCAACTACTGAAATTGCTCAGCGGATCTGATATCTGCACATTTTAAACTATCAAAAATAGCTAAAACTTTTTATGCAGACTTTGAAAGAAGGTTGCCAAAATATTAGTTATTTGGTATCCTGACTAGATTTTTGAAAAACGTTTTAAAGTATAATAGATGCATAAATGATCGTTTATAAACTAGACTTGTGACGTGTAAAAGCTTAAAGTTTAAAAGCTTTGTTTGACGTAACAATTTTTCCTAGGTTACGTTAAGGCTTGTGAGGATTCGGTATATTTTTGTTTGAAAATTGAAAGGGAACTGTATATCAGTCTTATAAAAAATATTTTTAGAGCCATTATTTTCTAAACTATTGGCAACTCTTAATGCACAGCATGACCTGTATTCGCAAATGAACTGTGTGTAGCATAACTGCTATCACACATGCTAATATGAACTAGCAGAGTCCACGTTTCGAACTTTGAAAATAGGAATTCTATAAAGTTTTCACCGAAAGTATTTACGCCTTTGATGAGGTCACGAGAAAGCCAATACAACTCTAATGTTGTTCGAGATGGGCATTCAAAGATGTTCATAAGAATTTGTGACAGAGACGTGATGGTCTTAACAGTGTCACGTATGATCAAGATACCTGACCTGGACAAATTGTGGATGAACATCGGGACAAAAGACAGGAACTTCTATACAGCCGCAGACGATATCTATACGCCTTGGGTAAGAAAAAAAGTTTGAAGTGTGTTTTAGTCATTCTTACCTCACAGTTACGACATTGTCTGGTCCTTCTGCACGTCCAAGAAATATCGCACTTCTAGCATTTCACACACTAACCGACTGTGACAAGGTGTCAAGCTTCTGTGCCATAGGGAAGAAGGCAATTAGGAAATGCATTGGTAGCCCATCCGCAGGTAGTAACTGTATAAAAGAAATTGGCCAAGATGACCGAAAATGACTTACAGCGGTTCGTGATTGCTGTCACCTCGTAGATATTATCGTGTTATAGTATAGATATGATACATAAGCAAATCAGCAAAAATGAAAACTTATTTAGAGCAAGGCAATAGATTATATTGTCGGTTGCCGGCACGGAATATTTTTCAGTGGGGGCCAGTCCTAGTGTAGAACCAACTCATCCGTCCCTCTCAAATCATTCTCTTTTTATCAGACTGGAGTTCAACGGCAAGAAAGGATGGCTGGGAGCAAGTTGTATCTCACCAAGCCTACGGCTACAGAAGCAGGTAAAAAGACTATCGTAAGCTTCAGCTGTACTTAAGTACACGCCAGTAACTAAAGGTGCTACAGAGATAAACCCTATGCTGTGATTTGTGCTAGTGCAATTGTTTAGATAATCAAGGTGTTCTCAGTTAGTGGTATCATTATTTTATTCCGTTCTACCAGTAACAGGGGGATCGGTTCGATTACTCCCAAGAATAAACCGATACGCTCTTACCCTCTCATAAACATCCCAGCTGAATGATGGTCGGAAACATCCGGTCTGCTTCACAATTTCAAAGTTGCTTCTAATGTAAACTACTGTAACATTCATTTTTTCCTGGATTTTAAGACCATGCAATGTTACTGATTTTTCACTTCGAATTGTATTTATTTTTATTTTAAAACATCGACCGGTATATTAAACAAAAGTTTCAGGACATTCAGTATATACTGTGTGGTGCGGGTTGCTGATCGAACCTACCGCCAGGCCGCGATTGGCGAAATGTTTGACCCGGAGTTTTGATTGGAGCGTCCGGATATTACCGGCAAAAATCGCACGATTATTTAAGGGCCTGAGAAACTACCAGCTGGGCTTTTTTTCGATCGAGCCGCAGACCAGGCAGTACCGTCTAGCCGAGAGGCTATTTTCCATCTAGCCGAAGTAGGCTAATTTTCTTCAGAAGCCGCTAAGTAAAAGTACCAGTTTCGACAATAAAAGCTGTAGTGAGCTTTCTAAGTGTTAAGAAAAAGTGTGAAATCGGGCGAAGTCCATCACAGCAGGACTGAAAAACAGTAAGTCAACAAAACTCCCTCCAATAGACTTATTTGAGAGTAGTGCATTAACAGCAACGTATAACAGACAAAAAAGTGAAGTGTAAAACACGATGTCTCGCCTTCGGGGGTTGTAAAAGTTTAAAGTTTAAATGTAACAACTACTATTTAGGCTAGAATTTTTTGGTATAACTGTAAAGGTTAGAACTTTTTATTTTCATTTTAAAAACATGAATAAATTCTTTTTTTGTTGATTAAAGCTAGTGTCTCACTGAATATTTATTTTTCTTTTCAGGATCAGTTGTGCTAGACTAATTTCTTTTTAGTAATATCCATAAAACACTTCAGTTTTTTCTCATTTTTCTTAGCTGAAGTTAAACCGTTTCTATTTTAAAATGAGTGGTGCCCAAAAAAAAAGTCGTACAACTGAGGTTTCTTTAAAAATAGAATTAAATTCCAAAAAGACGTACAAAAATTATCTCTTACCCATATCTCTCTACCAAGGAAAACTGAGCTAGTATTTCTTTAATTTCTTTAGTTCTTTTAAAATCAGGTCTCACTCAATTCATTATCAGAAATTAAAGCGGGGCTGCAAGAAAATTGTGCTCAAGCTTGGGGCGTCCAGTATTTAAAAATGTTACAAAATGACGCAGTCTACATGGGGCGAAAAATAAAGCAAAATTAGCACACCTTACAAAATTGCGCTCAAGCGTGGGACAAACAACTTCTCACAGGGTACGGAAAAAGATGCCTCAAACTAAGAACAATTTTCATAAGCTACAAAATAGCGCTGTCAACGCGGGGCTTTTGGAATTTTATTTTTTAAAAAAAGGGTTCAGTGTACTAGCTTTCGAACAAAATAAAAGCTCTAACTTTGCAGATATTTTATTTCACAATATTTATTAAACGAAACTACACTATAGCAGTAAGACAAAAGCAGGAAATTTGTAGAATTTTTTTTATTTCAATTTATCTGATATAGATATTTGAATTTTGTTGTTGACTCTAAGATAAGAGATTCCTACTTTTTTCTTAAAAGCTGGCTTTATAGTTCAGATTGGCAGATGTGTTGGTCGACTTTAATTTTGCATTGTTGATTTATTTTGCGGATAGCCAAACAAAAAACTGTTCTTTTTTCTCACCTATATTTTGCATGAATATTAAAAATACTTTGCTGATATACGAAACGATATTTAGAGATTTTTTTATAGGAAATTCTTAAGATATCTTAATAAAAGGATTTTAATACGAGGCAATACCTAGAAATTTTTTTGAAATGGTTGAAGATTTTTTTTAAAGTTTGGTAAAGAAGTTTACATATTTTAAGTGCCTTTACAGATTTTGTTATTTTATTTAGACTATTGGGAGCACAGGAGAAATATTTTCACGGCTTTTTAAACAATTCTTTTAAATTTTATAGTATTCATTTATCTTGGAAGCCTTCAATTTTAAAGTCAATCACCTATTGGAATATGAATTAGACTATGAACTAAAAATCCGTCGTACTTTCTCAGAACGTCCGGTCGCAGATAAAAGAAAGATTCTAACGAGGATCTTAAGTAAAGAAATTAATGAGCCGGGAAAAAAAAAAATTAAAATAGGGGATGACACCCTGTCTTTTAAAGAAGAAACGGCTGGTATCGAAAAGAGTTTAAATTCAATCCAAAACTTAATCGATAGTTATGACGGTGATCCAAATGATTCACTTGTACACCGGGTTAAATCACGTTTATCGCATGTAGCGGGTCGCGTACAAAGAATTCCCATGCCGGATGACGAAGAGGAAGCGTCGAAGTTTTCCAAATATGTTCAAGAAACAATAGCTACGTGTGTAGTCATGGAAGCAAATCTTGCCGAAAAGATAGCTCCTGGCCATGAGTTACCACAGCTGCCTATTACAACCCCAGTCATAAACGTACCAGCTCCAATCGTGAATTGCGCAGCCAGAAATATTCCTGTCAGCGAATGGCAATTGAAATTTAATGGAGACTCAAAGAGACTCTATCCTTTTTTGGAGAGGCTGACTGAAATAGCTCAAGCTAGGAAAGTATCGGAAGATGAACTTTTCAGCTCTGCTGTTGAATTTTTCACTGGCGATGCCTTCATTTGGTATAGAAGCATAAAATCAAGTGTCAACGACTGGCATTCCTTGGTAGATAGGCTAAAGAAGGACTTCTTGCACTGTGATGATGATGAAGAATTGTGGTCAGAAATAAAGAGGAGGCGACAAAAGAAGGATGAGTCCACTGTGATTTTTATTGCCCACATGGAATCTTTATTTTGTAGGTTGTCCATCAAGCCTTTGGAATGTACCAAAGTTAAATTTATACGTAGGAATATTCTGCCTAGTTTCGTCAATCGGTTAGCTCTACTAGATATAAATTCGGTAGCCGAACTCGCCGGGTTATGTAGGAAACTTGAAGAGTCCGATTATTTGTTAGAAAAGAGCAGACCAAAAAGCGAAACTAATATACACCAGGTAAGGTATAATCCAAATGGCCGAAGTGGAGTCTCGACAAATAAAGTTGGGAATGTAAATCGGAACCCTAGGAGTAACCAGAAAACGGGTAAAGGAAAAGATAATGACTCTAAAATTAGCGACACTGCAGCTAAAGTGAACGACAAGCCGGTTTCACCTAAGGCAATTTTCACGTGTTGGAATTGCACAGGCCCGAATCACACTTACCAAAATTGTACAGCACCAAAGAGGGTATTTTGTTTCAAATGTGGAACAACAGGTGTGAGACTAACATCATGCCCCAAATGTACAAAAAAACGAGTAAGGACGGTATATTACCGAGGCGGATATCCTAAGTCCAACAAAAAAGCCTCTAATCTTTCGGCTAAGTCACAAGCTCATGTTCGCAGTAAAGCCCCTAATCCAAAAACGTTCTAGAAACACGGACGAACAAAAATATTCCAGTAGATCGGATTGGACTAAATGGTTACAAAAAGTTTCTGATTTTTTTAAGTCTAATAAAAATTATCCTTCTCAAGTTAAAACTCCTGCTTCTCCAAATGGTCACATGTCTCCTTTATTCGTGCATAAATATTTAGACAACAGACCGCATATCAAGATAAATCTATTAGGTGCCCATTTCTCGGCTTTATTTGACTCTGGTGCAAATGCCTCCGTTGTAGGTCAGAATGGTATTAAGATTTTAAGTCGTTTAAGTATAAAAATATGCCACGTCAAAAATAGAAGTGTTACCACTGCAGATGGCAGCCGTCTAAAAGTTTTAGGTACGGTTGAGTTGCCGCTAGTCTGCAATGGTCATTGTTTAGTAATCTCTGCTCTAGTAGTACCTTCTCTATCACATACTTTGGTTCTAGGATGTGATTTTGCACAAAAATTCGGAATTTTAGTAAATTTTAAAAATAATTCGTGGTATCCACAGTCCCTAGAAGTCAATTCTCAAACAAGTTTTAAAGATTGTTATTCAGAAAGTTCTTTTGAAAACCTTTTCTCGCGTCTATGTACCCTAGATGATCTCTCGCGGACGGAACGCTTAAAAGCAGAAAAAGTAATAAGCTCTTTCAATGAAATAAGTAGTAAAGATAGGTTAGGCCGAACGAATAAAATCAAGATGTCTATAGATACGGCTGATGCCAGTCCTGTAAAGACAAGGCCCTTCGCCATGTCTCCTTATATGTCAAAAGTATTAAATAAAGAGTTAGACGAAATGTTGAAACTCGGAGTGATTGAAGAATCAAACAGTCCTTGGTGTTCTCCAATCTTATTGGTGAAAAAGGCCGATGGACAGTATCGTCTGTGCTTTGACGGAAGAAAGCTCAACGAGGTCAGCAAATTTGATAACTACCCATTACCGAACATCGACAGAATTTTGACATCACTCAGGAATGCTAAGTATGTATCTTCGATAGACCTTAGAAAGGCTTTCTGGCAAATTCCTTTAGACAAATCCTCTAAAGAAAAGACCGCTTTTGCAGTAGTAGGCCGAGGTCTATTTCAGTTCGTCACTATGCCGCTTGGTCTTAAGAACGCTGCTCAAACTCAGCAACGTTTAGTGGACGCCATATTTGGTCCGAAATATGAGCCACATATTTTTACCTATCTTGATGATATTTTAGTAACATCGGAAGACTTCGAATCGCATATTCGCTTACTTAAGGAAGTAAAAGATAAATTGAAAGAGGCCGGACTGACGATAAATTTGAGCAAATGTGATTTTTTCAAAACTTCTCTAAAGTTTTTAGGCTATATTGTAGGCTCAAATTCCTTGCGTACCGATCCGGATAAAGTAGCAAGCATGGTTAATTATGCGAGACCTACTAATACTACGGAAGTTAAGCGCTTCGTAGGAATGTGTTCATGGTATAGACGTTTTATCGAGAATTTTTCTACCCTGTTGTCGCCTATTAATGACCTTTTGAAAGGACGGAAAAAAGGACAATCGATAGATTGGACAAAGGCAGCCGAAGAATCTTTTATAAAGATTAAAGAGCTATTGGTTTCAGCTCCAATTTTATCCCAACCAGATTTTTCCCAACAGTTTTATATTTCTAGTGATGCTTCTAATACCGGTTTAGGGGGCGTCCTAACACAGAAAATCAATGGTGAGGAAAGAGTGATAGCGTATGCCAGTAGAACTTTGTCAAAGGCTGAACGTAACTATTCGGTTGTTGAAAAAGAATGTTTAGCCGTACTCTTTAACATCGAAAAATTTCGACCTTACATAGAAGGTGTTCCTTTCACGGTCATAACAGATCATTATAGTTTATTGTGGCTTAATTCTATTAAAAACCCTAGTGGCAAACTAGCGCGTTGGGCGATTAGGCTGAGACAACATACGTTTAATTTAATTCATAGTGGCCAAAAATGCGTTTTGATATCTTAAAGTTTGTGAGGACTTGTGAAGTATGTGGAGCGCAGAAATCTCCAAATACACTACCTATGGGACTGATGGGAAAAGAGAAAACGGTTAATTACCCTTTTCAAGTCATAGCAGCTGATCTAGTAGGTCCATTTCCACGTTCAAAAAAGGGAAATAAATGGCTTCTCGTGGTTTCTTGCTGGTTTACAAAGTATACCATGCTATTTCCTTTGAAAAGCTCTAAAGCTGGATATATAGAGAGAATTTTGGAAAATAATGTCTTTCTAATCCACGGTGTTCCATCGCTCTTAATATGCGATAACGGTACTCAGTTTACCTCTAAAAGTTTTAAGAGCTTAAGTGAAACTTATGGTTTTAACATCCGTTTTAATCCCGTGTACTCTCCCCAATGTAATTTTGTGGAACGTAATAACCGAACAGTCGGGACCGCTTTAAGAAGTTACGTGGATTCACATGACACTTGGGATAGCAATATTTCCAAAATCCAACAAGCGATAAATACCGCGTGACACGAAGTAACAGGGTTCACACCGTCTTTCTTAGTTTACGGCAGACATATACCTCTATCTGGATCATATTATAAAAACTTAGACTTGGATGTCAATGCTGACAGCGAAATAATTCCGGGTAACAGGGGCGCGTACGCCGAAAATTTAAAGGGTTTAAAAGATATTTTCACCGACGTACGTAGTAGGATACATAAGGCTTATGAGCGGAACAGTAAGTCTTACAACCTTAGAAAAAGGGATTTTTCCTTTAAGATAGGTGATCACGTTTGGCGAAAAAATAAAATTCTTTCCAGTGCAGCAGATAAATTCACATCTAAGTTGGTACCTAAGTATGTGCATTGCGTGATTAGAGAAAAGATTTCGGATTTAGTTTATGGTTTAGTTAATTTAGATGGGACTAAAGTAGGACGATGGCATATTAAAGACTTAAAACCATTCAATGAACCTAACCCTAATGAAAGTTTGTCAGAAGAAGAATAATTTATATTTACATTATCTTAATTGCTTAAATTTTTTTTTGATGTTGCTCTGTAGAGGTGACGACCTCGTTTTTTTGCCTGTTATAAAAGTTGAGCTGAGGATAGCTCACTTTTATAGTTTTGTGCTAAGGTTTTGGGTATTGGCCATATCCCAAACTTAGGTTGATTGTGGTTGATGTTTAGCATCGACTCAGCTGTTGCGAGCTTGCGAAGGAGTCACACTCAGGATATATCATAAGACTGGTATGTCGGTGGTCGCGGGATTTGATTTGCTTATGACCCCAAATAATATCCAGTTCTTGACACTTGGAAGCGAAATTTTGATTAGAGGCAATCCAAGGTGATCTTGAGTTAGGACAAGCGCAAGATGTAGCTCGTGTAGGGTGATGTAGAGTCAAAATTTTTATGAGCAATTTCAGAGTTTGTTACCCGAGTGGGTGTATTTTTATTACCTTAACGGTATATTTTGGGTGCAATTAAGAGTAAATTGATTTTGGTTTATCCAGTAAGTCTAAGACTTGGATTATTTTGGTTTAGATCTTCTTCTGCATTGACAAACTGAGGGTATTTTCGATTTTTTTTTCAGAGCCGTTTAAACGTTACCTTTGAGTCACTAATTTTTTTAAACATTTTTTTTGCATGGACTCATAGGCGTATGTTGAGTTTTTTCGGTCTACTATCAGATTGATAGGAAATTGAAGTCCTGCAGGAGAACTAAAGGCTGATCATTTACAGGAGAGGAGAGCAGAGTAAGACAGTCGTTTCACAAAGAAATGATCAAAATCTGATACCGAGATGAGAACCTTGTCAAGAGAGGCTAAGCGCAGTGAAGGAAGATTCCTAACCGAATTTTTAGATTTCCAAGAGGTAATCTAGAAGTTTGGGCTGACAGAAAACGGTTATGCCTGATACCTGTAGCAGTTTCTTCTAGAGGCTATTGTTTAGGGAGACGATTAACACCATGATCGAATATTTTAGCTGTCAACGATGTTTTCTTCTTGTTTCTGATTAAGCTGGGAAAGCTCTTGTCGTCTTCAAAAGTTTTGTTGCGTTGCCACCGGAAAATTGAGCAATTTTTGTTTCATGTAGCCTTTTTAAGCTCATTTTCGTTTTTTAAAATTTCGTTAGAAGCATGGTTAAGTCAACCTTGTAAACCTTTTAGGTTGTATCCCATGAGTTATCTGTTTTTACAGGCTGTGATGCACCGGGTGCTAACAGATGCCGTTACGACGTTTGGCAGGGAGTTAGTCTTCCTGAGGAACAGACCGATTGGAAGGGTAGTCTATGGGGGGTGAACGTTTGACCTTTGGGACCTTTAGGGGTTTTGTTACCCAATGGTTATTTCTATTTGAACCAAAGGAGAGCCTAACTACTGTAGTCGACCTCAGCTCCAATTAGCCTATTAGTGGTGACAGGCTGTTGGCAGTAGTGTATTTCGGAACACCCTATTGATTAATTTTTTTTTGACTTATGGTGGTGTGGTAGACACCGTTTTAGTTTAGTGGATGCTATAATCTACTCCCTTTTGTTGGTGGACTCCAGGGTCACCAGTTCTGTATTTTTTTTGTCTCCACCTTTCAGTATATCGTGGTGAAGTGTTTGTCTCCTGTCATGTGGGATGGATTGAATGTTTTTCGTTGTTGTTCTAGGGCGAGACCAGTACACGAGGGTTCTTCATGCAACTTGAAGAGGCGCAATGCTGGTTAAGTTTTATTTCTCTGTGTAGCCACCCTGAAGAATGACGGAGAGCGTTTTTTTTCTGGCTCATGTTTCTAGGCAGATTTGTCACTTTGGTGCGATGTGCCGAAGATTGGATTAGCTTTGCTAAGAGCTTTCACCAAGCTCAGTATGGAGTTATCATAACCAAGAGTTAGGGATTTGAACTCCAGTATATATTTCTGTATATATTACTGTACATATTTCTGTATATATTTCGGTGTATGTTGGTTGCCTGAGGGCATGTGCTCAAAATGCGAGATTTTGAGTCGTTTTGTTTATGGACTCCCATATATAGGATTATGACTTTAGGGAGGTCCTATTTCGAGACTTGCTGTCTCACATAGTTGTGCTGGGAATGTTTCCTCGAATGTTAGTTGCGCGCGGACTAATCATTCTGTTCTTAGTGAACATTGCTTTTTGAAGCAGGATCATTCAGTTTAGTGAATTTTAGCTTTTATAGCTATTCACGGTGTTTAGAGTGAATTTTAGCTTTTATAGCTATTCACTGTGTTAAGAGTGAATTTTAGCTTTTGTAGCTATTCACTGCGCTTATAGTGATTTAGTTAGCTTTTATAGCTGCTCACTATGTTCATGGCGAGTTTGTTCTTTTAGAACGCAGACTTTGTGTAGTCGAGGACTATTTACAGAGTGTTTTCTTGGCGAGGAGCCGAGTTTTTTCTGGCGATACCAGAGTGTTTTTGTTGGCGATGAGCTGACGTGTTTTCTGGCGATCAACCAGAGCGTTTTCCCTAGCGACTTTAGCATGTCTAGATGTCTTAGGACGTCGACATTGCGATATAGAGTGCGATTATTTTCTGAGTGCGACTAGTAGTGATACTAGATTTAGAATGTCCTCTTAGCGATGAGCTAGAGCATGGATAGCGATTTTTCCCGAGCGTTTGTCTGGATATTTATCCAGATATTATTTTTTTGGCCTAGTGCTAATTGGTCTGACAAGACTTTTTCTTTTTAGTGTAAGTGTTTGCACTAGAATCAGTTTTTTTATTTTTCTTTATTTAAGAATTTTTATCAATTTCTTTTGCTGAAATAGAAAATTTTCAGACAATCCTTAAAATATCTTAAGGCAGGTGTTCATATTTTATTTCAGTTCACTTTTTTTGATTTAGACAAGAGTCTAGACAGTTATTTTTTTTGTTTTGGTAACAATAACAGAGCTGATTCTTTTATATAAGAAGACCGCGATTGTTACTTTGAACAGGTATTTCTTATGTTCATGCAAGGATTTTTATTTGCTTTTTGAAGTACTTAACCTTAGTGCTTAATTAAGTTAAGTCTAGTTATAAGATTCTTGTGTACATGCAAAAATTTTCATTTGGTTTTCATTGTACTTAATATTAGTGCTTAATAGAATTAAGTCTAGTAGTAAGGACCGAAGTTTGTAATTTTGTTTTAAGTTCTGACCTTAGTATTAAGTGATAGTGTACCACTTTGTACCTTTTCATCAGTAGCCTTAGTTTAATAGACTAGTGTAGTCTATTTCTTTTTGGAAGGGGGTAAATGTAACATTCATTTTTTCCTGGATTTTAAGACCATGCAATGTTACTGATTTTTCACTTCGAATTGTATTTATTTTTATTTTAAAACATCGACCGGTATATTAAACAAAAGTTTCAGGACATTCAGTATATACTGTGTGGTGCGGGTTGCTGATCGAACCTACCGCCAGGCCGCGATTGGCGAAATGTTTGACCCGGAGTTTTGATTGGAGCGTCCGGATATTACCGGCAAAAATCGCACGATTATTTAAGGGCCTGAGAAACTACCAGCTGGGCTTTTTTTCGATCGAGCCGCAGACCAGGCAGTACCGTCTAGCCGAGAGGCTATTTTCCATCTAGCCGAAGTAGGCTAATTTTCTTCAGAAGCCGCTAAGTAAAAGTACCAGTTTCGACAATAAAAGCTGTAGTGAGCTTTCTAAGTGTTAAGAAAAAGTGTGAAATCGGGCGAAGTCCATCACAGCAGGACTGAAAAACAGTAAGTCAACAAAACTCCCTCCAATAGACTTATTTGAGAGTAGTGCATTAACAGCAACGTATAACAGACAAAAAAGTGAAGTGTAAAACACGATGTCTCGCCTTCGGGGGTTGTAAAAGTTTAAAGTTTAAATGTAACAACTACTATTTAGGCTAGAATTTTTTGGTATAACTGTAAAGGTTAGAACTTTTTATTTTCATTTTAAAAACATGAATAAATTCTTTTTTTGTTGATTAAAGCTAGTGTCTCACTGAATATTTATTTTTCTTTTCAGGATCAGTTGTGCTAGACTAATTTCTTTTTAGTAATATCCATAAAACACTTCAGTTTTTTCTCATTTTTCTTAGCTGAAGTTAAACCGTTTCTATTTTAAAATGAGTGGTGCCCAAAAAAAAAAGTCGTACAACTGAGGTTTCTTTAAAAATAGAATTAAATTCCAAAAAGACGTACAAAAATTATCTCTTACCCATATCTCTCTACCAAGGAAAACTGAGCTAGTATTTCTTTAATTTCTTTAGTTCTTTTAAAATCAGGTCTCACTCAATTCATTATCAGAAATTAAAGCGGGGCTGCAAGAAAATTGTGCTCAAGCTTGGGGCGTCCAGTATTTAAAAATGTTACAAAATGACGCAGTCTACATGGGGCGAAAAATAAAGCAAAATTAGCACACCTTACAAAATTGCGCTCAAGCGTGGGACAAACAACTTCTCACAGGGTACGGAAAAAGATGCCTCAAACTAAGAACAATTTTCATAAGCTACACTACTCTCGTAAATTTTGTAAATCATCGCTTTGACATGGTACTGTTATAACTTTTACGAATGAATAAATGCTGTTTCTGCTAGGTCTGATCGTAAAATGATACTTTATTCGCGTGTTCGTCCATTGCATTATTTATTTTATTTCTTAGTTGGCTCCTTGTATGATTTTAAAGTTATGTTGTTACACATTATGTTAATTACGATTCGTCAATTACCTTCCTTCAGAGAAAAAAATCTTTTCACGATACTTCCTTTTACAGTATTTTGTGCCACTGGCCGCGTCAAGCATAGGAAGTTCTTCGGAAGCTACCTTTTAGCATATACCCCGGATTTGCCACCGCAAGGTAAACAACCTGGACTCTGCTGGATCCATGGTGGCCTATGTGACTACAAGTTCACCTCATACCTTTATTTTTGGAAGAAAAAGTCGCGTTGTGTATTCCAAGTTGGTAATTAACCAATTCCCCAAATTTACCTCCGGCACCACTTTTAAAAGTGCGATAAAAATATGTACTTCTTGCGTGCTAAATTTTCTTCCGGTCCTAGGAAGTGCTAGGTCGATTTCCCCAACTACTGTACTGTAACTTACAAGTCGTTAAATGTGACGAATTTGGCTTTTTATTTGGCTTCCATAGACACAAAAATCCCCAGGATATTTCCCGATAATATTTGTCCATTATAAATGTCAAAATAAGAGGTAACAAAGTGTTAACTCCGGTTAAATGTAAAACAACTGAAAACGGCCGAAGCCCATATTTCAGCAGTTTGTTCTGTGCTCTCATTTGTCAATCTATCTTACCATAAAGTGTTAACTCCTTAATAAAGACGTTTGGTTCTTCAGACTAATAGGGGAGGTCACGTGACCTCGTAAAGGAATAGTCGAAATTACGGGACATTATGTAATTTTAAAAAATGAGATAGTTCTTTTAACATTTGAAGAATTTCTGTGGTCAGCTGAGGAAACTTATCTATAATAGTCATTAACGTGTTCGATCTATATCCAAAGCTACATGTACATCTTAAAATTTCTTTTACCGTAGTTTAAGAAATTCTAAATATCAGACGCTTTTTTCTTGACATGAATAAAATTTGAAGACGAGAGCTCTCATATAATTAAAGAGTAGCTTGGAGGAAATAAGAAAACTAGGTTAAATATCGGTAAAAAATTATTCTCAATCCATGCAGTCTGTAAGTTACAATAAAATATTTTTAATTATTTTCAAGATTGTATTTAATGCTGCACAAAACAAAGTAGATGTTTTTGTACATTTAAATGTACACTACCGTCAGAAAGTATTTGCCCACCTAGTTATTTCAGTCCCAAGACAACAAAAACCCAGATAATATATATTTTTTTAAATTTTATTGTATTATTTATTTTCACATTATTTACAGTCTAGAAAATCAAAAAAATATTCATAATTTTCCAGGATTTTTCTTATCTATGTGACCTCCTTTGTTTTTAATTACCGCTTTACAGAGTTTCGGCATTCTGTCCAGTAGTTTCTTCAGAGTTTCTTCGGTTATTTTAACCCATTCTGCATGTAAAAGTTCCCACAAGTGATTTTCTGATGTTGGATTGAGTTTTTGAACACACCTGTCCAAATGGTCCCATAGCGATTCGATGGGGATCAAGTCGGGTGATTGTGAAGGCCAAGTCATCACTTCCAGAACGTCATTGGATTTCCATTAGTCCAAAAGTTCTCTAATTTGTTTAGCAGAATGTTTAAGGTTGTTGTTATGGTGAAAAATAAATTTCCCCTGAAAAATATCTCTTCCAGAAGGACGCATTTGAGTTAGCAAAGTTTCTTGATACTGTTCTTTTCACATGATTCCTTTTATACTAAAGATTTTTCCAACTTTACCGTTGCCAAAACAACCCCAAACCATTACTGAACCTCTACCATGTTTTACTGTAGGCAACCGGCTTTCAACATCCTCTCTCCAGCTGACCGCCTCACGTAAACTCGTCGATTTGAACCGAAAATTTCGAATTTAGATTCGTCGCTCCAAAGGACGGAATTCTATTGTTCTGATGTCCAATTTTCATGTTCTTGGGCCCATTCTAATCGTTTACGTTTATTTACTTGTCTAAAAAGCGGTTTCCTCACTGCAGCTCTCCCGTGTACTCCAACTTCTGCTAACCTGTTCTTTACGGTTGTCACGCTGATAGGGATGGGCTGCTCTAGGTTTACTTGAGCCGTGATTTCTGGTGCGGTTAGGCGGCGATTACGTCTGCTGGACATTGTTATAGTTCTGTCTTTAGCCGGAGTTGTTTTTCGAGGTCTTCCTGAACGTTTTTGATTAAGAATTCCATGGCATTCGCATATCACTCGCGATTTGTCGACGCGAGTGATCATTTTGATGTCTCGCAATTATCAGAGCCCGATTTTCAACGGAAACTTCTTTCGTTTTTGGCATTTTCACAAAACAATTAAGCGTGTATCAATGACAAAGTACTGTTTCCGAATGGTAAATTTCCAAAAGGGCAATGTTATTTATAGCATAGTTTTTATCATAAAATGTCACTAGAAATTTCCATAATTCCTAGAAACTTGAAATGAGTTCTTACTTCAACTGGAATTCTCAGAAATCGCCTCAAGACGATTATCATGCGAAACTTGGAATTTTGTTCTAATTGGTTTTTAATTTGTGATTTCACCAAAAAGGCTTATCTAAACAATTTTATGATGGACACTTGTTAAGAACAATTAAATTTACTTAATATAATAAAAGGGTTTAATTAGGTATTAGATTTTGACAGTTACATTGAAATTTCTAGGTGGGCAAATACTTTCTGAGGGTAGTATAACTTGAATGTAGTTATATTATAATCCTCTATCTGAAGGTAATATTTATTAATCCGAAAATATAAATTATATTTTATTTTTTATACTATGAAAACCAGTATAAACCAAGAGCATTATTGAAAATAACTAACATTTAATTTAGATTTTATTCGGACGTGACCTTGCTTAGTAAAAGTTTTTGACCTAGAATAAATGTTTGCAGTAATTTAATCAAAACTCTACATATAATTTTTATCTTAAATTTATTATTATTCCATTAGTTTTAGCAGGACTTGCCACTTATTTAACCACATGATTAAAGACGTTTCAAGTAGGAACATTCTTTGTTTTATGTGTTTTTTGTTACGTGAGACGTGTAATATAATTTAATTTTTAAGTTGATATATGGATTAAGTACTGTTTGTTACACAAATTCTCAGTGTCATCTGCCGCAATAAAGCTGGTAAAATTGAGGCGTCTAGTCTCAAGTAGACTACACAAAATAATAGTATTTATAACTTATTTGATACCATAGTAACTTTATTTATTTATAAGACTACCCGAGAGTTTAAGTTTAGTGACGAAATATACCCTACTTTCCAACCTACTTACTCAATGGTATCGGTTATAATGAGCTATATTTAATTTAATATTGGTATTCACTTTTACATGTGATTAGAAGAAGAAAAAATATGTTTCAGTTCTTTCAGTGACTATTACTTTTACGAAATAAGATTTACTCAATTAAGAATTACAAAAGGGTTCAATTTTGGAAACCACATTAATTTAAAAAAAAAACTGTTTTAAAATTATCTAATGTATGTAAAATAAATATCGAATGTCAAGGTCATTGTGATGTAGACTTTCCGTAGATAACAGAACTGTTGGATTTTTCTTTCATCGATTTAAAATGGAACCGCGACTAGACAGGTGGTAATAAATTTTACTTATCGATAGTCGATTGTAATCTACCTATCTATAATTTTGTCATTAATATAATAATAATAACGACCGATATATTAAGAGTTGTTATTCAAATATCGCTAACCACTAATCCCACAAAGAACCTTCTCTTCTAAAAAATATCACTTTCTCAAATTGACTACCGGGAGGGAGGAGTTTTGGAAAAAAAAATTCCTTCCCTAATCGTGGCCCTGCTGTTTACTTATCAAACGTTTTCATACAATTGATCCATTTGTCGCCTGATGATAAATGGGTTAATATCGGTTTGACACGTGATGACAGTCAAATCGTGTAACTCATCTAACCATGTGATGTGTGTGTTTGATAACAGAAGGTTTTGATCAACGTAATCTAAAGAAACTTTTTTTTGTGATGGAAGTTCAATATCTTTCATTTGTGTGCGTTGGCATAACAGAAGTTTTTTATAGAGTACATTTTTGTATTGCATTTATGAATAACAGTTTATTATCATCAGTTTTCACACCTAAACTTATATATAATTTAAGCTAATAGTAATAAAAAAAAATTGCCACAATATTTTTACTGAATTTTTAGGGTAAACATTTTTTTTGTCGGCTAAATACTCATGATAATTTATGTTGCTAATAGTGCAGTAAAAAAGCATTTGAAATTGCAGTCTGGATACACCAATAATATGATTTTATCCTCTCTAGGGTATTACCAGTCCTGAATTTTTGACCTCGAAAATATTTATGCTCTTTTGTTTATAAACAATTGAAGTTTTCAAAACGCCTTTTTTGAGCTTAAAATGTAAATAAGTCCGGTTATATAAGTCGGATCGAGACGAAAAAAAAAAACCAAACCCTTCGTAATAAAATTTCTAATTAGCTTTATGGTAAGTCACTCAAGTCCGTACATATCCTACAAAATTGAAAAAACCGGAAAAAACTGTTTCTTTTTTTTTTCATTTTATTGTACAGGTCGACTAAGTGAACTTGAAACTTTCAGAAAATATTCCTTTTGTTAGAGCAAAAATATTCTGAGATTTTAGTACAAAAGTATTGAACCCAGTGGGCACAATTGACATTGTTATTTAAATTTTGAATTGCCCGCTATTTTATGCTATTTGGTCCAAAATGGATCCTTTTTTTTTTCAAAATTTAGTTCTCGGCGCCTGCTTTCCTATGCCATTAAAAAAATTTTTTTGGAGTCATTTTAACCGTTTTTTTACATTTGCTTATTAATCAAATAACCAATGCGTTTTTTCAGTCATTTTGAAAAAAAATTGAAAATTTTTTATCACGTCTGGTAAAGAATCGCGAGGCGAATTCATTTTTGTTAACATTTTTTTTTTTTCAAAATGACCGAAAAAATGCAATTGTTATTATTTGATTATCACTACACCAAACACTTGTTTGCTTCATCAGGAGCAATGATTGATGAAGTCAATCATCGCTCCTGATGAAGCTAACATGGTTAGCGAAACGCGCTCCGAGTGCAAAAATAAAGTGTTTGGTGTAGTGGTGATATATACTGAGTAGTGTCATTGTGCCAAAGATTCCACAGTCCCGACATAATTATTTGATTAATAAAAAAAGACAGTTAAAATGACTCCATGACTTTTTAATGGCATCGGAAAGCTGGCATCGAGACCTAAATTTTGAAAAAAAGATCCATTTTAGACCAAATGGCTTAAAATGGCGGGCAATTCAAATTTTAAATAACAAATCCAATTGTGCCCACTGGGGTCAATATTTTAGTACTAAAATTTCAACGTATTATTGCTCTAATAAAAGACATATTTTTTGAAGGTTTCAAGCCGATCGGATCACTTAATCCACCTGTACAATAAAATGAAAAAAAAAAAAAAAAAAACAGTTAAACAGTTTTTTGGCTGTTCTTTCAATTTTGTAGGTTACTTGAGCGACTTAAAACTAACGAGGATTTGTTGAAAATTTCATTACGAAGGGTTTAGTTGTTTTTTTGTCTCGATTTGACTTATATAACCGGAGTTATTCACATTTTAAGCTCAAAAAACACGTTTTGAAAACTTCAATTCTTTATGAACAAAAGAGCACAAGTTTTTCGAGGTCCGAAACTCAGGAAAATACTCCTGGTAATATCCCAGAGAAGATAAAATCATAATATTGCTGTATCTAAACTATGCCTGTCTCATCATTATTTTGACCTTTTTTTACTGCACTGTCGGACCGTTGCATTAGGAAATACACACTACTTTAGAAATTGCCTTCTTTCTAGGAATTAATTAAGTAATATATATATATATATATATATATATATATATATATATATATAATATATATATATATATATATATATATATATATATATATATATATATATATATATATATATATATATATATATATATATATATATATATATATATATATATATATATATATATATATATATATATATATATATATATATATATTATATATATATATATATATAGTAGACACTCGATAGTGTGAACCCAAAAAAACGTCTGTTCACGTTATCGATTTATTCACGTTAACGAAGGTTATATTAAGTATTTAATAAAAATCTATTATTAACAATATAAACATGAAAAAATGATCATTCTCATCAAAACAAATACGAAAAAATAAAAACAAGCTAATAAAAGTCATTTTTTGGTAAAAAAATCAAATATTTTTGTTTGTTTATGGGAACTTTTAGTCTTCTGCAAAATGGCTTTATCTCTTAGTCTTTTTATAACTATATTAACGTCAATGTCACTTGCTTCTGCCCACTGGTTTACTACACTTAAAGCCTCTATGACTCTATCTAACGGTATTGATGTAGTCGATAATTCAGGATTTTCTTCGACCTTCTCAATCTCATCACTTTGATGGTCTTCACTTACATCATCTTTAAAATCATTGTCACACTGATTCCACTGCAAGACATCAGATTCGTCAAAATCGCCCTATAATTAAACAAAACAAGAGCGAATAAAAAATATTTGTATATGTAGAAAGAAAAGACTTACCTGAGGTGCAACTACGTGCAGAAGTTCAAGTGATTTGGAAACTAAGTTGTCGTTGGTCCAACGGCGTTTCAAAACCGCGAGTGGTACATTTTCGTCGTCATCAAAATTTGAGCACACCCCCTCCAAAATATTCCTCCAACATTTTTTTATAATTTCTGGATGAAGATAATTCCAGGCTGCCATTAGGTTAATTACTGCGTCTTTGATAGTCAATTTTTTTAGGGACTCAGAAACGTTCATGTCGTTTTCTATTACAGTAGATAGCAGACTGTTTCTGTAATACAATTTTCTTAATCTAATAACATTTTGATCCATAGGTTGTATGAGTGGTGTGACATTCGGGGGAAGATACATTGTTACAATTTGCCCGTTCTCACTTCTTAGTTCATCTTCATTTGGATGAGATGGCGCATTATCTAGTAAGAGTAAGACCTTTATCGGGAGGCCTTTATCCTTCAGAAACATTTTAACCTACAAGTACAATTTTTTATTTAGGTGTAAGATCCATGACGTTAAAAATTGAATCTTACCTGAGGGACAAACGAATAATGAAACCAATTTTTGAAAATGGTAGCAGTTATCCAAGCTGCTCTAGACTGATCACAGTCAACGGGACAATTGAAATTTTTAAGTGACCTTGGCTTTGCAGCTTTACCAATAACTAATGGTTTTATCTTATGAGTCCCAGCAGCATTAGTGCATGCCAAAAATGTTATACGCTGCTTTTCGGTTTTTCTACCAGCTGCAGTTCTTTCTGCCGCCGAGACAAATGTTTTGTCTGGTAGCAATTTCCAATAAAGTCCTGTTTCATCAGCCTTGTAAAGTTGCTTCAAAGTGAGACCAAGTTCCTCCATTTTATTTTTTAACTGAATTTTAAACGGATCCACGAGTTCTGGTTGAGAGGATAATTATTCCCCAGAAATTTTCAAGAAGCAAATCCCAAATCGCTTTTTATAGCGTTGTAGCCATCCTTCACTAGCTGTAAATGGCTTATCATTTTCTTTAATTTATGAATGAATTAGCTTTGCTTTTTGCTTAATTATTTCCCCACTCACAATATAATTTTTATTTCGTTGATCCAAAAACCACTTACACAATTTTTTTTCCATTTTGGGAAACCCGGAACTCTTTAATGTTTGTCTTTTACCTGGTCATATGTATCTTTCACAGCTCTAGAAATTAGTTCTTTTTTTTGTTTTATCTTAGAAATTGTAGATTTTGCTGCACCATATTTTTTGGCTAAATAAGTAACACCTTGTCCATCATTTAATCCTTGTATCACTAGCGATTTCTTGTAAAGAGTAAGACACTTTGGTTTTTTAAGAGACATTTCATCGAAATAAACAGAAATTACGTAGCTCAAATACGCAGACACCACCTATTAACAACGAACAACGAATATATTTTTAGCTTATACGACTGGGAAGTACCGAATGTATCGGGGATTTACAACAGTGCGCAACCGCAACTGTATCGATTTTTCAGAATGGATGGCATTATTTGTTTGTTTCCATTAGCGAAGGTTTGCTTGTTCACGGTATACGGTGGCCTGGGTTAATTAATAACATGTTCACGTTATGCGAGGTTTCCGTTATGCGATGTTCACACTACCGAGTGTCTACTGTATATATATATATATATATATATATATATATATATATATATATATATTCACTCGAAGCTTTCTTGGTCTATTATGAAGATGGATTGATAAGTCTGGTAAATTTCTACGAAATAGCGGGTAATTATATTAAGCGACATGACTGTTGGTATGCATGATTCTTGTACTACGCGGAGTTGTTTGTTGACAGCTATCGTAAGTGATCGTCATACCATACCAAACATTTTTATTTAAAAAAAGTTGACTGAAGCCTAGATAGAAACGTAATCGAAGGAAATTCAGGGGAACTCTGCTGCAGCACTCAGGACCCTTTATTTCTGGATCAATGACTTTAAACGTGACCGTACGTACACTGTAGATGCTGCACGTTCAGGACTTCCGATTGAGATTTTCTGAAGAAATGGTCAATCAAATGCATGGTATCGTGATGGAAGGTCATCGCACTAAGCTTTGTTAGATTGCTGAGATAGTAGACATCTCGTATAAACGAGTACATAATATCCAGCGTGAAGTTCTAAAAGTGGAAAAGCTGAATGCGCAACAGTTGTTGACTCCAGACCAAAAACGCACGAGGAGGGACATTTCAAAAAAATTGTAGTGTAATCCGAAAAATTCTGGCGTCGTTTTGTGATTGTAGACGAAACGTGGCTCCAGCATTACACCTCGAAGATAAAACGGCAGTCAAAATAGTGGATTGGTGAATGTGAAAGTATACCGATAAAAAGGGAACACAGTTTTTTCGGCGGCAAAAGCGATGGCTTGGGACTCACAGGGTATCATCATGATTCACTATTTGGAAAAGAGTAAAACAGTGACTGACCCTTATTACGTAACGTTATTGGACCGTGTGCATAGTGAGTTGTAGCAGAAGCGACCAAGATTACCGAAGATGTGCTCCTGCATCAGAACAATGCGCCTGTTCATACATCGGCCGTTGCAATGACAGAAGTGCTAGAGCTGGGCTTCGAAATGGTCCCCACCAACCTTATTTCCCAGATTTGGCCCTAAATTACTTTTTTTGTTTTCTAACTTCAAAAATTGGCTTCGGGGAAAATTTTTTGTCGGTTAGCTGTGCTGTAAGAGAGTATTATCTCCAGTTAGAAACATTTTTTTTGGGAATCCCGCTGGATCCCGCTGTATCAAATGTATAGAGCACAATGGATTATGCTGAAAAATACATTTTTATTTTTGCAAAAAAATGTTATTTATCTTACTTTTAAATCCACCCTGGTAAGTATTTAGTAAGCATCAAAAATGTTTTGGAGCTTTGTAAATATGGCGTATTTAGACAAATTCCACAAAAAAACCTACTTGAAATTCGTAAAAATTTCTTAATTTGGTCCGATTTGTAAGTAGACTATTCATATTTTAGCCGCTTCTGTGTTGGTTTTGAAAACTTTCGTTTTATCAAATATATTATGAATAAGTTCTGGTGCTAATCTGTCCGGAATTGCCGTATTCAAAGAGTATTAGAAACTACTAATAAAATAAACTAATCAAGTATGCGTTGATCTAGCGGTCGAAATAGGGCCCCAAGTACCAAATCAATTTCACAGAAAAAGAAAAAACTTCAAATCTTTAACTACTGATACGTTATATAGGTTGCTGATTATAAATGTTGTTTGTAGTAGCAGTGCACGGGAGGGGGGGTGATATTAAGGGAGTTCCTTTAGAGAAAAAAAGAAAATAATAAAGGCGCGACTGCTTTCAGAGGCGAGCTTTTCGAAGAAAACCTCTTATAATGGTACTCTAAACGTTTTGATTTTTCCCAACTCACTGAATCAAAATCGTAGGTCTTGTTGTAGTTATGTTTAACTACAAATAATTATTATTATAATCGAAAGTTCTCATAATATTTTAAAAAATATACTAAATTCATAACCCTCATTAAGAGTTTTTTGTGTGCCAAATTTGAAATCGATGTCTCGCGAGATATATCAGCAAACAGACGGACGAAAATTACTGAATGTTTTTCGTGATCTGAGGATCCTGAATGTGAAGAAATGCAAAAATTTCTTGAGTATCATTTTTTCCAAAATAAAATTTAGTAAGGGGTGTGATAAATGTTAAGGGGTAGTTTTTCAAAACGTTATCTGCTGTTAAAAAAATATGCCTACTCCTGGAACAGCTTAGTCGTCAGAGGCAAATTTTGACGAAAAGCTCTCATTAAATGTTAACAGGCTGCATTTTGGCATAAAGGTAGTTTTCTGAATGTAGAATACGATAAAAAAAAGTTTGCTGCTCTAAATTGTGCACTTAGCCGGATTTTCGCAAATATCTCGAAAAATAAATAACCGGCCAAGTGCAAGTTGAACTTGCGCAATTAGTGTTTCGTACGTTGATTGCTTCTGAAATAAAAAATTTTGTTACGGAGGTATAAAATGATCAGTGACTTCACAAAACACACCCCAAATGAGTTTTCAACAAAGTTTGTTTCCGATCTTTGCTGAAAACTGATGACTGAAATTTTTGTTTTTTTTTATATACCAGATAAATTATTAAAGGTAATGCGCTCGTGATAATTTTCGTTCAATCTACAGCCCGTGGAGAATATGATAAAATTTTTCAAAATTTTGCAAATAAAAGTGTGCGCATGTAAGACATTATATATATTTTTGAACTCGTGTTTTTACAAGCTTTCATTTGACAACACTCGATGACCTAGTAAAAATTTTTATTTTCACTCCGATTTCACCCCCCAAAACTAACCCCTTAAGTCAAAATTTAACTTTCAAAACTACACGGCTCTGAAGAGGCCATTAATTTCAATAGTTTCAGAGAAAATCGGGTGTGGCAGACGGACAGACAGACATACACCGAAGTGATCTTATAAATGTTCCGTATGGAACACTAGAAAGATATGGAAAAACTAATAGCACTACATAAAAGAACGGGAAATTTTACAAAAAAATAGTATATAGACTATTTTTTTTGTAGTTTTACCGTAATTTTAAAAAAAAATATATAAAATAAAATGGCTGGTTGAACCCCTTCAGTTATAGTGGGAATTATGTTTCCAACCTCATTTATGATTAAATTAACGTGTATACTGCTAAATATTTTGAAATTGGCTATTAAGGGGTTCTCGGGGTGTTGATTAAGAATCCGATGACGGCCAGAAAGTTTGAATTCATTTAATTTCTTCGAGTAATTTAGAATTTTTGTGTTTTCAATAACTGTTTTCTTCCTGGATATCTAAATACTTTATACTTAAAAGCTTAGACTTTTATCTTTCATTTCCCACCTTTAAGTATTTTTTTTTATTTTAAGTTTAAGTTGTATGATTAATATATATATATATATATATATATATATATATATATATATATATATATATATATATATATATATATATATATATATATATATTCCGTCTTCCGATGCCTAATTTCCACTCCTCCCGGTTTCTCCATCCCTCCTCCTCCAGATCTCTCTCTAGTACTTCCTTTTTGATTCCTGCTCTCCAGCTTTGGCGTGGTCTTCCTAGCTTTCTTTTTCCATGAGGGTTCCAATTTAAAATCTTTTTAGGTAGTCGGTCTTGTGACATTCTCTGTACATGTCCGTACCATACCAACTGTTGGGTTCTGATTTCGTCCACTATATCGTGCTTTATTTCTAAAGCTCGTCTTATCGTGTCATTTGGTATGCGGTCTTTTCTGGATTTTCCTGCTGCTCGTCTCCAGAAATCCATTTCTGTAGCTTTTAGTATTTTTTCTGTTCTTTCCTTCAATGGTCACACCTGTAAGTTATTATACTTTTCATTATTGAGTTGTAAATTCTCTTCTTATTTTCAATGGTTATGTTTTTGTCCCATAGTATACTATTAAGCATTGCAATCGCTTTTCTTCCTTGGATATTCCTCTCGAATATTGCTTCTTCCAGTGTTCCGTCCCTAGATATTCTCGTTCCCAAATACTTATAACTGGCACAGTGTTTGATGGTGTGTCCTGTGGCCAGTTTCAAGTCCTGCTGTTGTCCTCTGACGCACACGTACTCGGTCTTTTTAATATTGACTTCTAGGCCCCATTTTTCATATTCCTCCATAAGTTTTCGTGTCATGTATTCCATATCATCGATGTCCTGAGCGACTACTACCTGGTCGTCTGCGAATGATAGCGTGTACAATGTAGTATCGTCATCCAGTGGTAATCCCATACTGCTGCATTTCCTTTTCCTGGAAACCTGTTGTTATACCATATTTGGTTTTCACACTACTTCTTGCGTCTTGGTATAAGGATTTTACGGCTTTAATTATTTCGGTGCTTACATTACTCTGTTGTAGTGTTTCCCATAATCTCATTAGGGGCACGCTGTACGCCTTTTTTAAATCAACAAACAAGACATGGACTTCCTGATCAAATGCGGTTTTCTTTTCTAGGATTTGTGTATGATTAATAATAAGCAAAAAATACGTTTATCATGAACACTTTTTTAAGAGCAAAATTACAAAAAAGAGAACGTTTTTAAAAGTTTTTAATGATTTTTTAATACCACATATACTTTTAACTGTAACTAAAAATAAAAAAAATTGTCCGACTTTTTTTGCCTATTTCGTACTGTTTTGAACGTTAAATTGCCGACGGCGCACTACAGCAGACAAAATTTCTTATTTTAAACTCAATTTCTAAATAACACAGACAATGTGGGTATTTTTAATTATTCTTATATTGAAACGTAAGCTATAATAATGATATATGCACACTATATTTTATTAAATATTTGTAATTTTTTTTTTTTTTTTTTTTTATGGGTCTAGCACACGTGCTACAGGGAAGTCCCTAAAGCGCTACAGGAGCGACACGTGTGCGGAGAAAACGATTCACGTTGTTCTTGAATCGCTGTAGATTGTACTCGATGGGAAACACAGTCCTGGGTAAACCATTCCAAAGGTATGATGTTCTCCATATAAAAGACTGCTTGAAAAGCGTTGTACGAGGAGTAACAAGCTGAACCTCATACGGATGTGAAGCATTAGCGCGACGTGTACTTCTAATATGCACCGGTCTGGGAGGAATTAAACGGGCCACATCTTTCGAACACTTTCCATGAAAGTACTTGTAGAATAGACTCAAGTCGCCAACCGTTCTTCGATGTTCCAGCGAATCAAGGCCGTCAGTCAACTCCGGGTGTCCAATCAGACGAACAGCTCTTCTCTGGATAGAATCCAACAAATGCAGTGTATGTTTGGGAGCGGAGCTCCAAACATGGGAGCAGTATTCCATAGTTGGTCGAATTTGAGCTTTGTAAAGGATTAACAGTTGTTGTGGAGTGTAAAGCTTTCTGGTTCGAAACAATATTCCCAACTTTTGAGAAGCTCTTCTTGCTATGCCTGCAACATGTTCATGCCAGGACATATTTGCTCCCAAATTAACGCCTAACAGATTGAGTGACGATGTTAGAGGGATGGAGTGCCCCGACATAACTATGTCGGGTTCTGCAACGTTAACTTTTTTAGAAAAAACTGCCGCCTGGGTTTTTGTAGCGTTAAATTCCACTTGGTTACTGTCACCCCAAGATAGAATTTCTTCCAAGTCTTTGTTAAGTTGAATGACTTCCTGCTGTCTGCGGATATTCGTCTGAGTAGTCGATGTCCGAGCGTTCAAAGTGAATGAAGAGATAAGTGTACTGTCATCTGCAAAGCTGTAGATTGGATTCTCGGTCTTTTCCAGCAGATCGTTAATATAAATGAGGAAGAGAGTAGGAGACAGTATGGAACCTTGGGGCACACCGGCGTTGATAGTGAAGGTGTTAGAAAGAAATCCGTCAACTGCCACTCGTAAAGAACGCTCTCTGAGGAAACATGAGAGCCACAAACAGAACTTTTCTGACATACCATAAGAACGTAGCTTAGCCAACAGCCCATCGTGCCAAACACGGTCAAATGCCTTGGATATGTCAAGAGCAACCGCTCGAGATTCTCCAAAGTGTTCAACTGCGTTGTTCCAAACATGTGTTACATAAGTCAGAAGATCTCCTGTTGATCTATTTTTACGAAAGCCATATTGGTGATCACTAATAATGTTGAATCCTTCAAGATATTTTAGAAGATGCTGATTGATAGCCTTTTCCATGACTTTCGATATTATTGAGAGTAGTGCGATTGGTCGGTAGTTATTTGGCAAGGTCTTCTTGCCTTTTTTAGGTATCGGCTGAACTGTGGCACATTTCCAGCAGGAAGGAAATTGACTGTATGCCCGTTAAAATCATGCAAGCAAAAATTTAGTTTTAAGTTTTATAAATTATAAAGCAACAAAAATAAAAACTATTAGTATCATCGGAAAGCTGAAAGTCTCCTCTTCAAAAAGCTCTTTTAACTTTTTTTACACTCTGAAAACAAGTAATATCTGTTAGTCTTCGAGCGGTGCGCGTAGACTTTCAAATTATTCTGTTTGGCGCGCTACACTTTTTGAATCACGTATCCGAATTTTTAATAAATTCTCACGCTAATAAAACATATCCGGAATAAAAAAATCTATACACTATTTTTTTGTAAAATTTCCTGCTTTTTTACGTGAAGTTTTTCGATATATTTTTAGTGTTCCGTACGAAACACTTATAAGATGATTTCGGTGTCTGTCCGTCCGTCCGTCTATCTGTCTGTCTGCCTGTCTGTTACACCCGATTTTCTCCGAAATTGTTTGTCATAGAAAGTTGAAATTTGGTAATAATATAGGAATTGATGGCCTCATTAGAGCCGTGTAGCTTTGAAAGTCAAATTTTGACTGAAGGGGTTAGTTCTGGGGGATGAAATTGGAAGTGAAATAAAAATTTTTTTTGTAGGTCATCGAGTGTGGTGTCAAATGAAAGCTTGTGAAAACACGAGTAAAATATATATATATATATATATATATATATATATATATATATATATATATATATATAAAATGTAATACTTGCGTACACTTTTCTTTGTATTATTTTTAAAAAATCGCGAAAAATCGTTGTTCCACCACCTTATCTCGAAAAGTATTGATCAAAAAATTATCTGGTATATAAAAAAAACAAAAATTTCAAGGTCATCAGTTTTCAGTGAAGATTGGAAACAAACTTTGTTGAAAACTCATTTGGGGTGCGTTTTGTGAAGTCACTGATCATTTTATACCACCGTAACAACATTTCTTTATCAGGAATCAACGTACGGAACATTAATTGTGCAAGTTCAACTTGCAGTTGTCGGGTTTTATTTATTTTTTCAGATATTACTGAAAAATCAAATTTTTGATTTTATTTTGGATTTTGTGAGTACATTAAACTTTAGCAAACTTTTTTTATTTTATTCTTCATCCAAAAAACTACCTATATGCTAATGTAGCCTGTTAATATTTAATGAGAGCTCAAAACCCCTGGCGACTGGACTAGAAAAACAAGCGTTGATATATTTGCAGGGTACTTAACAGGATAATATATACTATTTAAATTGATAACTATAGATGTTTATTGATGCCCCACCAAAGAGTGAAAATGACTGAATATATAATGATACTTTTAAACCTTAATGATTTGTTAATTAAGTAACAAATAGAATAAAATCGCTCGTAAGAATTTTTTCAAATAATTAAAACTAGAATAAAACATTTGCTTGAAAACAGAATAAAAGCATCTTTTTTCATGCAAAGAATAAATCTACAAAAAGATTATTAATTCACACACATGAAGCATTTACTATTTAAAATATCCAAATAAAATGCAGCCCACAAAGAAACTTTGATTTTCTCACTGACGACGATACGTCCTGCCAAACGAAACGAGGCGAGGGGTGACGACCACGTTGCTTACTAATGGAAAACCATTTGGCAACAGTGTACTATTTAGCGAATCATTGCAAGACATTTTTCATCCACTGTGCTAATAGAATAAGTGCTGAATTTCTGCCCACCTCTGGTTATTTTTTACTTTCAAATTTCAGCTGCAGACCTTAGGATTATTTCGTTTATTTCATGTTTAATACCTCTTTTTCTATATCGTAGAATCAACAAGATAATTAGTGGTGAAAGTATAATTAGTAACCATGTGCATCATATTCAGAAGATTTGGGAGTCGAGGAACCTAAAATTTATGTTGATTATTTATTTTTTTAAATCTCAGTTTCAGCCGTTAGTTAAACCAACATTAAAATTGAGAAAATTCACTTGACATAGCTATTATATTGATGTGCGTTCTTTTATTTACCCATAAATCCCATCATGAACCTAGGATTCGGTAAATTGACCTTGGTTCGACCCACTGAGAATGATGTTTGCTAATTTTTTTAACTGTCATTTATTAAATTGATAATTTATATATATTTTTTATGGGTCTAGAACACGTGCTGCAGGGAAGTCCCTTAAGCGCTACAGGAGCGACACGTGTGCGGAAAAAGCGACTCACGTTGTTTTGTACTCGGTGGGAAAGACAGTCCTGGACAAATTATTCCAAAGGGATGATGTTCTCCATATAAAAGACTGCTTGAAAAGCGTTGTACGAGAAGTAACAAGCTGAATCTCATACGGATGTGAAGTATTAGCGCGACATGTATTTCTAACATGCACCGCTCTGGGAGGAATTAAGCGGGCTACATCTTTCGAACACTTTCCATGAAAATACTTGTAGAATAGGCCCAAGTCGCCAACCGGTCAGTTCCGGATCTCGAATCAGACGAATGTATGTTATTCCATAGTTGGTCGAATTTGAGCTTTGTAAAGAATAAACAGTTATTGTGGAGTGTAAAGCTTTCTGGTTCGAAATAATATTCCCAACTTTTGAGAAGCTCTCCTGCGACATGTTCATGCCAGGACATATTTGCTCCCAAATTAACGCTCAACAAATTGAGTGATGATGTTAGAGGAATGGAGTGCCCCGCCGTGTCGGGTTCAGCAACGTTAATTTTTTTAGAAAAAAATGCCGCCTGGGTTTTTGTAGTGTTAAATTCCACTTGGTTACTGTTACCCCAAGATAAAATTTCTTCCAAGCCTTTGTTAAGTTGAACGACTTCCCGCTGTCTGCGGATATTCGTCTGAGTAGCCGGTGTCCGAGCGTTCAAAATGAATGAAGAGATAAGCGTACTGTCATCTGCAAAGCTGTAGATTGGGTTTCCGGTCTTTTCCAGCAGATCGTTAATGTATATGAGAAAGAGAGTAGGAAATAGTATGGAGCCTTGGGGCACACCGGCGCCCCATATTGATATAGTTCAGGTTTTATCTTTCTCGCCTTTAGAATCTAAGTACCTTAGTTCTTTCTTTCATCTTCTTTTGATCTTTAAGAATTCACCATTATTCTTTCTTTTAATACATTTTACCATCATAATTAAAATGTATTTTTAAGGAGTTTTAATAATAAAGAAATGCTTTCTAGTAATTGAAAAATCGTGGTTTTTGGAATTAGGTCGCGCTAGTTCGGACTAACTTTTCGACATTTCACCTATAATTGCAAGAAGCATCTTCAGGGATACTTACTCTTCAAGATGAGAATACTCATTCAGTATAATTTGGGCGCAACATCGAAAAGTTATTCCAAATTGACACGGTCTGAACCCAAGAACGATCCATATCTAGTAATTATTTAAAAAGAAAATAAAAAATACTCGTTAGAGATGTTACTTAACATTATTATTGTTTGCAGAAAATTCTTCCACAAATCCCCGTCCTTCTGAGACAGCTCAGCGATGGCTCAACAGACCTCAAGGCTGTTTTAGCAGCGAAAATTCCCAAAGAACAGGAGCGTGTTAAAAGTTTCCGCAAAAACTATGGAAATACTAAAGTTGGTGAAGTCAATGTTAATATGGTATGTTTTTAACTTCCAATATCTTATTATTTTAAGTTTCCTTTGTAGGAACGCTTCTATTTCGATATTAAAAAAAAAACACTGAAAATATTATATCCTAACACTGGTTGACTGCTACGCATGCGTGGTTAGGCTAACTTTTTATTTAAACCCTAATAATGTTTTCATGTCGCGGTACCCTACGAGTCTAGTGTAAGCTATACCTTAACTCTACGTTATGTCAAAATTAAGTTAGAAAGCCGCCACTGGATGGTTTGTTTCAAATTTTCATAATTAAATACCCATAATTTTAATATGTAGTAATCTTATATTGTAATTAGCTTAGAGGTCATTCACCGTTGAAAATTAGTTAAAATATCCTCTAATTTCCAAGATTTTTTAAGTGGTGAATAGGTTAAATCGCATTAATATTTAATAGCGCTACCATAATAACGTAACATATGAAACACGAGAACTTTTTATTAACGGTACAAATGGAACGTCTTAACATGTCTTAAACAAGCCTCAGCTGTTTTTCAAGGATTTAGCTTTTACATTAGCTAGGTCGGTTAAGCTTAAAATTTAAAAGTTTTAATAGAACAGCACGTATCTGATAATAAAAATCGTCGCTATTAATTTCAACAGCTATCAAATTGTATTTAACTTTAAATTCGCCGATATTTGATAATAAAAATCGTTGCAGATGCAGTGGACGACACCAAATTGGTTTAAATCTAAGCAAACCAGTATAAAACATTTAACAATCTATAACAATACTAATATTTTAACCTTTTTTTTGTAAGTAAATATCGGATATAGTTCCAGTTTTATGCTACTAGCCCCAGAACAAAATGTTAATCTATAATCTGTCTATAATATATGTATAAAATGCAACGTCTGTCTGTCTGTCCGTTAGTGTGCTTATCACTAGAGAACCATTTATCTGATTTACGTGCTTTTTTTTTAAACATACATGTGTTCTCTGGCCAGGTTATAGGATATATTTTATTACGTTAGGTAACATAAGAAACAAGCAGTAACGATAATAGTGAATCAAGTCTAAAAAAAAATTTGCCGCTAGCGCGTTCTCTTGCAATACACTGCTTAAACCATTAAATATAGAACAATATCATGTAGCAAAGTATATATAATATATATAAAATGCAACGTCTCTGTGTCTGTCTGTTAATGCGCTTATCACTCGAGAACCACTTATCCGATTTACGTGTTTTTGTTGATTCATCCATTTGTTCTCTGGCCACGTTATCTATAATCTTCTATAACATATATAAAACGCAACGTCTCTCTGTTTATCTGTCTGTTCGTCTCTCTACATGTCCGTTAGTACGTTTATCACTCGAGAACTATTTATCCGATTCACGTGCTTTTTTTTTAAACATACATATGTTCTCTGACCAGATTATCTATAATATATAAAATGCACAGTCTCTCTGTCTGTCCGTTAGCGCGCTTATCATTGGAGAACCACTTAACCGAATTACGTGCTTTTTTTTAAAAACATACATATGTTTTATGACCAGGTTATAGGATATATTTTATTACGTTAGATAACATAAGGAATAAGCAGTGACGATAATAGTGAATCAAGTCGGAAAAAGTTTGCCCCTAGCGCGTTCTCTTGCAATACACTGCCTAAACCATTAAGTATGGAACAATATCATATAGCAAAGAATGTAATATATATAAAATACAACGTCTCTCTGTCTGTCTGTCTGTCCATTAGTGCGCTTATCAGTCGAGAACCATTTATCCGATTTACGTGTTTTTTTTTTAAACAAACTTATGTTCTCTAGCCGGGTTATCTATAAAATGTAAAGTCTTTCTGTCTGCCTGTCCGTTAGGTCGCTTATCATTGGAGAACCACTTATTCGATTTTCGTGCTTTTTTTTTAAAAACATATATATGTTTTCTGACCAGATTATAGGATATACTTTATTAAGTTAGGTACATTAGGAATAAGCAGTGACGATAATAGTGAATCAAGTCGGAAAAAAGTTTGCCGCTAGCGCGTTTTCTTGCAATACACTGCCTAAACCATTAAATATGGAACAATATCATGTAGCAAAGATTATATATATATATATATATATATATATATATATATATATATATATATATATATATATATATATATAAAATGCAACGTCTCTCTGTGTGTCCGTTAGTGCGCTTATCACTCGAGAACCACTTATCCGATTTACGTGTTTTTTTTTAATTGATACTGTAACATTCATTTTTTCCTAGATTTTAAGACCATGTAATGTTACTGATTTTTGGCTTTATATTGTACTTCTTTTCATTTTTGTATCGAGCAGTGTATTTCACAGATCACTTGTGGTACAGTGTGCAGTGCGGGTTGCCGACCGAATCCATCGAATTTGTGGTACGCCGGGATTGGTGAAATGTTTGTTTCCGGAGTTTGGTTCCGGCGTCGCCATTTTAGAGACGTAGTTCTCACGGCTTATTTAAGGGTCCGGAGAACATGCATCTTGGCTTACTTCCACCGAGCCGCCAAGTGGGCTTACTTCCACCGAGCCGCCAAGGGGCTTACTTCGACCGAGCCGCCAAGAAGGCTGATTCTCATCAAGCCGCAGTAGAAGCTTCTGGCAATATTTTCGAGAGCCAAGTTAAGCACGAGTTTTTTTTAACGTTAAGCCGTAGTGGGCTTTGTGTGTTTTCTACATGGAGTAGCCAAAGTAGGCTCTTCTCATAAGTGATGGAATGTGTGAAATCGGTTTTGTGTTCCATTGAAGGCCTAGAAGCCCGTAGGAAAACCGTAAGTCACCAGAACATACATCAATAGATCTATTCCCCGCAAATAAGTGTTTTAACAGCAATTTGAACTTATAAATCGTGAAGTGAATATCACGACTCTTCGATTTCGGGTGTAGTCAAGTTTTAGAAGTAAAATGTCTGATTTAGGGACTCTAATTTTAATAACTAATTTTTAGGCTAGAATTTTTGTAATTCCTAAAACTGCAAAGGTTAGAACTTTTATTTTAAAATCATGAATAAATTTTCTTTTTGGGGATTAAAGCTAGTGTTTCACTGTACATCTATCTTTCTTTTCAGGATAAGGACGGTTGTACCAAACTGATTTTTTTATTTAACAACTGTGCACCATTTCAGTATTTTTTCATTTTTTTAGCTGAAATTAGATCCTTTCTATTTTAAAATGAATGGTGCCCAAAATTCGTGCAACTAAAGTTTTTTAAAAAATAGAAAATAATTCCAAAAAGACGTACAACAATTATCTCTTACCCATATCTCTCTACCAAGGAAAACTGAGCTAGTGTTTGTTTAATTTCTTTAGTTCTTTTAAAATCATTATTCACTCAATTCATTCTCAGAAATTAAAAAGAGGTTGCAAGAAAATTGCGCCCAAGCGTGGGAAAAACAATTTTCACAGGGTACAAAATGACGCCTCAAAGTGCGGGCAAGTTCCCAGGTTACAAAATAGCGCTGTCAACGCGGGGCTTTTGGAATTTTATTTTTTAAAGGGTTCAGTGTACTAGCTTTCGAACAAAGTAAAAGCTCTAACTTTTCAGATATTTTTATTTCATAATATTTATTAAACGAAACTACACTATAGCAATAAGACAAAAGCAGGAAATTTGAAGGAATATTTATTTCAATTTATCTGATGGTGGTATAGATATTTGAATTTTGTTAATTGACTCTAATTTAAGTGATCCCTGCTTTTTCCTTAAAAGCTACCTTTATAGTTCAGATTGGCGGATGTGCTGGTCTACTTTAATTTTTGCACTGTTAGATTTATTTTGCGGTTAACCGAAGAAAAAACTGTACTTTTTTCTCACCGATGTTTTGCATGAATATTAAAAATACTTTGTTTATACGAAACGGTATTTAGAGATTTTTTTATAGGAAATTCTTAAAATATTTAGTAAAAGAATTTTAATACAAGGCGATACTTAGAAATTTTTTTGAAATTGTCGAAGATTTTTTAAATGTTTGGTAAAGAAGTTTACATATTTTAGTTGCCTTTACGTGATTTTATTTTGACTATTGGGAGCACAGGAGAAATATTTTCACGACTTTTTAAACAATTCTTTTAAATTTTATAATCTAAATACATTTATAATGGAAGCCTTCAATTTTAAAGTCAATCACCTACTGGAATATGAATTAGACTATGAACTGAAAATCCGTCGTACTTTCTCAGAACGTCCGGTCGCGGATAAAAGAAAGATTCTAACGAGGATCTTAAGTAAAGAAATATTCCAATAGATCAGATTGGACTAAATAGTTACAAAAAGTTTCAGATTTTTTTTTAAGTCTAATAAAAGTTCTCCTTCTCAAGTTAAAACTCCTGCTTCTCCAAATGGTCACATGTCTCCTTTATTCGTGCATAAATATTTAGATAACATACCGCATATCAAGATAAATCTATTAGGTGTCCATTTCTCGGCTTTATTTGACTCTCGTGCAAATGCCTCCGTTGTAGGTCAGAATGGTCTTAAAATTTTAAGTCGTTTAAGTATAAAAATATGCCATGTCAAAAATAGAAGTGTTACCACTGCAGATGGCAGCCGTTTAAAAGTTTTAGGTACGGTTGAGTTGCCGCTAGTCTGCAATGGTCATTGTTTAGTAATCTCTGCTCTAGTAGTACCTTCTCTATCACATACTTTGGTTTTAGGATGTGATTTTGCACAAAAATTCGGAATTTTAGCAAATTTTAAAGATAATTCGTGGTATCCACAGTCCCTAGAAGTCGATTCTAATACAAGTTTTAAAGATTGTTATTCAGAAAGTTCTTTAGAAAACCTTTTCTCGCGTCTATGTACCCTAGATGATCTCTCGCGGACGGAACGCTTAAAGGCAGAAAACGTAATAAGCTCTTTCAATGAAATAAGTAGTGAAGATAGGTTAGGCCGAACGAATAAAATCACCATGTCTATAGATACGGCTGATGCCAGTCCTGTAAAGACAAGGCCCTTCGCCATGTCTCCGTATATGTCAAAAGTATTAAATAAAGAGTTAGACGAAATGTTGAAACTCGGAGTGATATCGTCTATGCTTTGACGGAAGAAAGCTCAACGAGGTCAGCAAATTTGATAACTATCCATTACCGAACATCGACAGAATTTTGACATCACTCAGGAATGCTAAGTATGTATCCTCGATAGACCTTAGAAAGGCTTTCTGGCAAATTCCTTTGGACAAATCCTCTAAGGAAAAGACCGCTTTTGCAGTAGTAGGCCGAGGTCTATTTCAGTTCGTCACTATGCCGTTTGGTCTAAAGAACGCTGCTCAAACTCAGCAACGTTTAGTGGACGCTATATTTGGTCCGAAATATGAGCCACATATTTTTACCTATCTAGATGATATTTTAGTAACATCGGAAGACTTCGAATCGCATATACGCTTACTTAAAGAAGTAAAAGATAAATTGAAAGAGGCCGGACTGACGATAAATTTGAGCAAATGTGATTTTTTCAAAACTTCTCTAAAGTTTTTAGGCTATATTGTAGGCTCAAATTCCTTGCGTACCGATCCGGATAAAGTAGCAAGCATGGTTAATTATGCGAGACCTACTAATACTACAGAAGTTAAGCGCTTCGTAGGAATGTGTTCATGGTATAGACGTTTCATTGAGAATTTTTCTACCCTGTTGTCGCCTATTAATGATCTTTTGAAAGGACGAAAAAAAGGACAATCGATAGATTGGACAAAGGCAGCCGAAGAATCTTTTATAAAGATTAAAGAGCTATTGGTTTCAGCTCCAATTTTATCCCAACCAGATTTTTCCCAACAGTTTTATATTTCTAGTGATGCTTCCAATACCGGTTTAGGGGGCGTCCTAACACAGAAAATCAATGGTGAGGAAAGAGTGATAGCGTATGCCAGTAGAACTTTATCAAAGGCTGAACGTAACTATTCGGTTGTTGAAAAAGAATGTTTAGCAGTACTCTTTAACATCGAAAAGTTTCGACCTTACATAGAAGGTGTTCCTTTCACGGTCATAACAGATCATTATAGTTTATTGTGGCTTAATTCTATTAAAAACCCTAGTGGCAAACTAGCGCGTTGGGCGATTAGGTTGAGACAACATACGTTTAATTTAATTCATAGAAAAGGAGTCCACAATGTTATTCCTGACGCTCTGTCAAGAATCCCAGATCATACAGTGGACGAAAACAGTCTTAATGCACAGATTGGCGTAAGAATTGATACAGTTGATATAGATCGCATTGATCCATGGTACGATAATTTACGGCAGCAAATTAAAGAATTTCCTGAAAATTTTCCGCAGTGGAAAGTGGAAAATAATTTCGTGTACAAGTTTATCCCAAACCAGTTGCCTTTAAAAGTTAATGTACCCGAGTGGAAAATACTAGTTCCTAAACCACAGAGAGAGGAAATTATAGACACGTGTCACACTCCTCCTACTTCTGGTCATTTTGGTTTTTACAAAACTCTTCACAGGGTTCAGGAACAGTATTATTGGCCAAAAATGCGTTTTGATATCTTAAAGTTTGTGAGGACTTGTGAAGTATGTGGAGCGCAGAAATCTCCAAATACACTACCTATGGGACTGATGGGAAAAGAGAAAACGGTCAATTACCCTTTTCAAGTCATAGCAGCTGATCTAGTAGGCCCATTCCCACGTTCAAAAAAGGGAAATAAATGGCTTCTCGTGGTTTCTTGCTGGTTTACAAAGTATACCATGCTATTTCCTTTGAAAAGCTCTAAAGCAGAATATATAGAGAGAATTTTGGAAAATGATGTCTTTCTAATCTACGGTGTTCCATCGCTCTTGATATGCGATAACGGTACTCAGTTTAACTCTAAGAGTTTTAAGAGCTTAAGTGAAACTTATGGTTTTAACATCCGTTTTAATCCCGTGTACACCGCAAGACACGAAGTAACAGGGTTTACACCGTCTTTCTTAGTTTACGGCAGACAGATACCTCTATCTGGATCGTATTATAAAAATTTAGATTTGGATGTCAATGTTGACAGCGAAATAATTCCGAGTAACAGGGGTGCGTACGCCGAAAATTTAAAGGGTTTAAAAGATATTTTCACCGACGTGCGTAGTAGGATACATAAGGCTTATGAACGGAACAGTAAGTCTTACAACCTTAGAAAAAGGGATTTTTCCTTTAAGATAGGTGATCACGTTTGGCGAAAAAATAAAATTCTTTCCAGTGCAGCTGATAAATTCACATCTAAGTTGGTACCTAAGTATGTGCATTGCGTGATAAGAGAAAAGATTTCAGACTTAGTTTATGGTTTAGTTAATTTAGATGGGACTAAAGTAGGACGATGGCATATTAAAGACTTAAAACCATTCAATGAACCTAGCCCTAGTGAAAGTTTGTCAGAAGAAGAATAGTTTATATTTACATTATCTTAATTGCTTTACTTTATTTTTTTTTGATGTTGCTCTATAGAGGTGACGACCTCGTTTCTTTGACTGTTATAAAAGTTGAGCAGAGAATAGCTTACTTTTATTGTTTATTGCTAAGGTTTTGGGTACTGATCATATCCAAACTTAGGTTGATTGTAGTTGATGTTTAGCATCGACTCGGAGGTTGCGAGCTTGCGAAAGAGTCACACTCAGGATATATCATAAGACTGGTATGTCGGTGGTCGCGGGATTTGATTTGCTTATGACCCCAAATAATATCCAGTTCTTGACACTTGGAAGCGAAATTTTGATTAGAGGCAATCCAAAGTGATCTTGAGTTTGGACAAGCGCAAGATGGAGCTCGCGTGGTATGATGTTGAGTCAAAAGATTTTATGAGCAATTTCAAAGTTTGTTACCCGAGTGGGTGTATTTTTATTACCTTAGTGGTATATGTTGGGTGCAATTAAGAGTAAATTGATTTTGGTTTATCCAGTAAGTTTAAGACTTGGATTAATTTGATTTAGATCTTCTTCTGAATTGACAAACTGAGGGTATTTTCTATTCTTTTCAGGGCCGTTTAAACGTTACCTTTGAGTCACAAATTTTTTAAAATTTTTTTGCATAGACTCATAGGCGTATGATGAGTTTTTTCGGTTTACTATCAGATTGATAGGAAATTGAAGTCCTGCAGGAGAACTAAAGGCTGATCATTTACAGGAGATGAGAGCAGAGTAAGACAGTCGTTTCACAAAGAAATGATCAAAATCTGATACCGAGATGAGAACCTTGTCAAGAGTGGCTAAGCGCAGTGAAGGAAGATTCCTAACCGAATTTTAAGATTTCCAAGAGGTAATCTAGAAGTTTGGGCTGACAGAAAACGGTTATGCCTGATACCTGTAGCAGTTTCTTCTAGAGGCTATTGTCTAGGGAGACGATTAACACCATGATCAAATATTTTAGCTGTCAACGATGCTTTCTTCTTGTTTCTGATTAAGCTGGAAAAGCTCTTGTCGTCTTCAAAAGTTTTGTTGCATTGCCACCGAAAAATAGAGAAATTTTTGCTTCATGTAGCTTTTTAAGCTCATTTTCATTTTTTGGAAATTTCCGTAAGAAGCTTGGTTAAGCTAACCTTGTAAACCTTTTAGGTTGTATCCCATGAGTTATCTGTTTTTACAGGCTGTGATGCACCGGGTGCTAACAGATGCCGTTACGACGTTTGGCAGGGAGTTAGTCTTCCTGAGGAACAGACTGATTGGAAGGGTAGTCTATGGGGGGCGAACGTTTGACCTTTGGGACCTTTAGAGGTTTTGTTACTCAATGGTTATTTCTATTTGAGCCAGAGGAGAGCCTAGCTACTGTAGTCAACCTCAGCTCCAATTAGCCTATTAGTGGTGACAGGCTGTTGGCAGTAGTGTGCTTCGGAACACCCTATTGATTAATTTTTTTGACTTATGGTGGTGTGGTAGACACCGTTTTAGTTTAGTGGATGCTATAATCTACTCCCTTTTGTTGGTGGACACCAGGGTCACCATTTCCGTATTTTATTGTCTCCACCCTTTCAGTATATCGTGGTGAGGTGTTTGTCTCCTGTTATGTGGGATGGATTAAATTTTTTTTCGTTGTTGTTCTAGGGCGAGACCAGTACACCAGGGTTCTTCATGCAACTTGAAGAAGCGCAATGCTGGTTAAGTTTTATATCTCAGTGTAGCCACCCTGAAGAATGACGTAGGGCGTTTTTTCTGGCTCATGTTTCTAGGCAGATTTGCCACTTTGGTGCGATATGCCGAAGATTTGATTAGCTTTTGCTAAGAGCTTTCACCAAGCTCGATATGGAGTTATCATGACCAAGAGTTTGGGATTTGAACTCCTGTATATATTTCTGTATATAGTTCTGTATATATTTCGGTGTGTATTGGTTGCCTGAGGGCATGTGCTCAAAATGTGTGATTTTGAGTCGTTTTGCTTATGGACTCCTATATATAGGATTATGACTTTAGGGAGGTCCTATTTCGAGACTTGCTGTCTCATATAGTTATATTGGGAATGTTTCCTTGAATGTTAGTTGTGCGTGGACTAATCATTCTGTTCTTAGTGAACATTGCTTTTTGAAGCAGGATCATTCAGTTTAGTGAACTTTAGCTTTTATAGCTATTCACTGTGTTTAGAGTGAATTTTAGCTTTTACAGCTATTCACTGCGCTTATAGTGATATTGTTAGCTTTTATAGCTACTCACTATGTTAATGGCGAGATTGTTCTTTTAGAACGCAGACTTTGTGTAGTCGAGGACTATTTACAGGGTGTTTTCTTGGCGAGGAGCCGAGGTTTTTTCTGGCGATATACCAGAGTGTTTTCTTGGCGAGGAGCCGAGGTTTTTTCTGGCGATATACCAGAGTGTTTTCTTGGCGAGGAGCCGAGTTTTTTTCTGGCGATATACCAGAGTGTTTTGTTGGCGATGAGCTGACGTGTTTTCTGGCGATCAACCAGAGCGTTTTCCCTGGCGATTTTTGCATGTCTGGATGTCTCAGGACGTCGACATTGCGCGATGTAGCGTTTTCCCTGGCGATTTTAGCATGTCTGGATGTCTTAGGACGTCGACATTGCGCTGTAGAGTGCGATTATTTTCCGAGTGCGACTAGTAGTGATACTAGATTTGGAATGTTCTCTTAGCGATGAGCTAGAGCATTGATGGCGATTTTTCACGAGCGTTTGTCTGGATTTTCATCCAGATGTTTCTTAGCCTTGTGCTAAATGGTCTTACAAGACTTTTTCTTTTTAGTGTTAGTGTTTGCACTAGAATCAGTTTTTTTTTTTTCTTTATTCAAGAATTTTTCTAAATTTCTTTTGCTGAAATAGAAAATTTTCTGACAATCCTTAAACTATTTTAAGGGGGGTGTTCATATTTTGTTTCAATTCATTTTTTTGATTTAGACAAGAGTCTAGACAAAGTTATATTTTTTTGTTTTGGTAACAATAATAGAGCTGATTCTTTTATATAAGAAGACCGCGATTGTTACTTTGGAAAGGTATTTCTTATGTTCATGCAAGGATTTTTATTTTACTTTTTGATGTACTTAACCTTAGTGCTTAATTAAGTTAAGTCTAGTTATAAGATTCTTGTGATCATGCAAAGATTTTCATTTGGTTTTCATTGTACTTAATATTAGTGCTTAATTAAATTAAGTCTAGTAGTAAGGTCCGAAGTTTGTAATTTTGTTTTAAGTTCTGACCTTAGTATTAAGTGATAGTGTACCACTTTGTACCTTTTCATAAGTAGCCTTAGTTTAATAGACTAGTGTAGTCTATTTCTTTTTGGAAGGGGGTAATGTAACATTCATTTTTTCCTAGATTTTAAGACCATGTAATGTTACTGATTTTTGGCTTTATATTGTACTTCTTTTCATTTTTGTATCGAGCAGTGTATTTCACAGATCACTTGTGGTACAGTGTGCAGTGCGGGTTGCCGACCGAATCCATCGAATTTGTGGTACGCCGGGATTGGTGAAATGTTTGTTTCCGGAGTTTGGTTCCGGCGTCGCCATTTTAGAGACGTAGTTCTCACGGCTTATTTAAGGGTCCGGAGAACATGCATCTTGGCTGACTTCCACCGAGCCGCCAAGTGGGCTTACTTCCACCGAGCCGCCAAGGGGCTTACTTCGACCGAGCCGCCAAGAAGGCTGATTCTCATCAAGCCGCAGTAGAGGCTTCTGGCAATATTTTCGAGAGCCAAGTTAAGCACGAGTTTTTTTTAACGTTAAGCCGTAGTGGGCTTTGTGTGTTTTCTACATGGAGTAGCCAAAGTAGGCTCTTCTCATAAGTGATGGAATGTGTGAAATCGGTTTTGTGTTCCATTGAAGGCCTAGAAGCCCGTAGGAAAACCATAAGTCACCAGAACATACATCAATAGATCTATTCCCCGCAAATAAGTGTTTTAACAGCAATTTGAACTTATAAATCGTAAAGTGAATATCACGACTCTTCGATTTCGGGTGTAGTCAAGTTTTAGAAGTAAAATGTCTGATTTAGGGACTCTAATTTTAATAACTAATTTTTAGGCTAGAATTTTTGTAATTCTTAAAACTGCAAAGGTTAGAACTTTTATTTTAAAATCATGAATAAATTTTCTTTTTGGGGATTAAAGCTAGTGTTTCACTGTACACCTATCTTTCTTTTCAGGATAAGGACGGTTGTACCAAACTGATTTTTTTATTTAACAACTGTACACCATTTCAGTATTTTTTCATTTTTTTAGCTGAAATTAGATCCTTTCTATTTTAAAATGAATGGTGCCCAAAATTCGTGCAACTAAAGTTTTTTAAAAAATAGAAAATAATTCCAAAAAGACGTACAACAATTATCTCTTACCCATATCTCTCTACCAAGGAAAACTGAGCTAGTGTTTGTTTAATTTCTTTAGTTCTTTTAAAATCATTATTCACTCAATTCATTCTCAGAAATTAAAAAGAGGTTGCAAGAAAATTGCGCCCAAGCGTGGGAAAAACAATTTTCACAGGGTACAAAATGACGCCTCAAAGTGCGGGCAAGTTCCCAGGTTACAATACATTTGTTCTCTGGCCAGGTTATTTATAACATTCTATTACATATATAAAATGCAACATCTCTCTATCTGTATGTCTGTCTGTCTACCTGTCCGTTAGTGCGCTTATCACTCGAGAACCACTTATCCGATTTACTTGTTTTTTTTTTTTAAACATACATATGTGCTCTAGCCATGTTATTTATTTTATTACGTTAGGTAACAGGATTAAGCACTGACGATAATAGTGAATCAAATCGGAAAAAACTTTGCAGCTAGCGCGTTCTCTTGCAATAAGCTGCTTAAACCATTATATATGGAACAATATTATGTAGCAAATAATATAATATATATAAAAATGCAACGTCTCTCTGCCTGTCTGTCTGTCCGTTAGTGTGCTTTTTACTCGAGAACCACTTTTCCGATTTACGTGTTTTTTTTTTAAATTCATACATATATTCTCTGGCCAGATTTTATAATAATAATAATCTGTATAATATATATATATATATATATATATATATATATATATATATATATATATATATATATATATATATATATATATATATATATATATATATATATATATATATATATATATATATATATATATATATATATATATATATATATATATATATATATATATATATATATATATATATATATATATATATATATATATATATATATATATATATATATATATATATATATATATATATATATATATATATATATATATATATATATATATATATATATATATATATATATATATATATATATGTATATATATATGTATATATATATGTATATATATATATATATATATATATATATATATATATATATATATATATATATATATGTATATATATATATATATATATATATATATATATATATATATATATATATATATAACATATTGTCTCTCTGTCTGTCTGTCCGTTAGTGCACTTATGACTCGAGAACCACTTATCCGATTTACCTGTTTTTTTTTTAATTCATACATATGTCCTCTAGCCAGGTTATAGGATATATTTTATTACGTTAGGTAATATAAGCAATGAGCAATTATGATAATAGTGAATGAAGTTCACGCGAGCGGAGCTGCGGGCACTGCTAGTTTATTTATACGTTAAAGGATAACAAATTTCGGTAAAAGAGGAATAAAAGAAATTAAATAAATATATACAAGTATAATTTTGTAAATCATCTAGCCCTTGTTTATTGTTGATCCTATACGCAACATTATCACTACTAAACAAAGTTAACTGACACTTCGTAGATTTTCTTGAATCTTGTTATTGAATTGTTCTTTAAATCAGTATTGCAGACGACTTATCAACAACTAATTCGGAAACAACGGTTGCTATGACTATGCTATATGTTTACTTTAATCTTTTTGTTAAAAACTCTGTCTATTTGTGACTGTATTCGTTCTCAGTTTCGTATACTCTAATTGGCATTGAGATATTTTGCTTTTATTGACCCAACCTCATTACGTAAAGCATCATTGCTTTTAAAATTTGTTAGTAATCATATTCATCATTTCATATCAATATCTTTAAGAAATAATTTAACAAAATTAACTTAGTTTGGACATTTACTGGTGGACGAAATATTTACACCAAGCACTCTCACTCGTAACAAGATAGTTTTGCAAAATTTTATAAAGCATTTTGTAGAAAAAAATGTTTTCAACTTTCGTCTTTGTGGATTTGTAGCTCTCTTAGGAAACATTTTTAGAAGTATGTTTCTAAACATGTTTTGTCCTATTTTTCAATTTTCTATAATCTACCAGACACACCTTTCGTTCACTTAAATGTAGATATCTGCGTCAAGGAATGAGATCTGTTAATTTGATTAGATAGGGAATTTCATTGTGCAATTATTGTTGTCTCCTATTAACTTTGTAAGTGTTTACGTGTCTGATGAAAATTTAAATAAAGAAATACAAGTACACTTGAGACTAAGATTACATGAGTAATTTTCGATAAATAGGTATACAGTAAAATTTCATTATACATTAGACTGGTATTCAAAATTATATATTTAAACAAAAAATTAAATTTGAAACTTAAATTAAAAAAGACCGGAATAACATAACACTTAGGGTGAAAAATTTTTGGTCTGACATATATGGTAGATGTCGCCTTTTCAAAAAATCCATATGATTTTTAGGAAGTACGAACCTTTAAACGATACGTGTCAAAATTTCATGACATTTCGACGATTAGTTTACAAGTAACAGTGGTTTTAGTGATGCTACTTTTGATATTTCCAAAACAATGGAAAAAATCAAACTTCGTGTGTTGATTAAACACTGTTTTTGATGGGAAAAAATAACGTTCAACCAAAGCAATGGTTTGGATAAGTGTTACGGGGACTCTGCCCCTGGAAAATTACTCATCATTTACTGGTATGCTGAATTTAAACCCGGTCGTACAGATACAAATGATGCTGAACGCTCGGGATGCCCAAATGAGGTGGTTACACCGGAAAACTAAAAAAAAAATCAGCACACAGTCGCTATGCGTGCTCGAATAATTTGTGAAAAATGCAAACGGGATCCTAGGTCTGGCGGTAAGAATTGCTGGATGGACTGTGTATAAAAAGGGTGAATAATTTGGTGTCTAATTATCCAGTTAGTTTTACTTTTTGATATTCCCGTTTGACATTCAGTTAAACGAGTGCTGATTCCACGATTATCGTGTACAATTTCAAGGATTTCCTCTTCAATATCAGGTGCTCTAGCTTGTGAAAGCTACCCAGCGTTATTTCTGATCGGTATAAATTGTCTAATTTCTCGAGATCGCATCTCAATATTGATAGTTAGGAGTTCGATGATGCGGAAATCTTTCGTGATATACGCGAGCACTTTTGCGACCGTTGCCGTTACAAAAACCAAACACTAAAATCATATCAGTTTGCTTACCAAAAATGTACTCCATAATAATCCAGATTTAAAACACTGTTAAGCTTGAGAAGGGATTAATTCTCGTTAAAACTCTTAAAACTTGATTGATATTTGTTAAAAATTACTTTCTGTCAGTATTACTACAAGCCAGTTAAGTCATAGAACATATGATATCTTACATCATTGTCAGAGTGATTTTTGAGCGCTGCCAAGAACTATACAATGTGAAGAAACGTGTGAAAGAACGCTTTTTTAAATTTAACAATGGAATTAAAAAATGGAAACAAACATCCTACTATCTCAGAAACTGTTGCTCGGAACAACATTTACCAAGAGAGCTTTTTTAGACAGGAGAAGGCGGAGAATACGAATATTTAATTAAAAATATATACAGAGTGGTATACAATTTAAAAGTATACACGTTGCAATAAGTGGCGCCCCTTACCATTTACAACAAAACTGTGTGCTGATTTCGATTTCTCGTCTCAGAAAACCCCTTAGCATCAAATCTTGTACAAATAGTACAATTGTTAAGAAAGCTACTTAAGAAAAACTAAAATAAAAGTATAACTTTGACACCCTGTATCTCAAAAATTACGAATTTTGGTAAGTTGGGTTAAATGGTCATAAGCTTTTAGGACTGGTATTTAGAATCAGTTAAAAATTAACTAAGAACTTATTTTTCTAAGTAGTTTTTAAGCGATTAGATATTTATATACAAATTTACTATCACCGTATTCAAAGAAAAAAAAAATTGTTAACGAGGCCATTAACCTTAGAAATAATACTTTCGAAAATTTGTGTAAACTAACACCTTACCTTACCTAAACTTTATGGGGTTTAACAGAAAAATTAAAATATTGCTTTGTAACAATTTTCTTTGCTGAAAACTAAATTTTTATTAATGGCAATTCGAAAAAATCTTCAAATATATCTGTTAATTTGCTATTTAATATCAGTAATGGTATAAAATTTAATATGGTCTTTTAAACTTGACATTATTGACTTATTGTCAGATATGTTACATTTTCGTTACATTCCTTGGCTTATTGATATACTATCCGTGCCCGCGGCTGCGCTCGTGTAGACTTGATTCACTATTATCGTCACTGCTTATTCCTTATGTTACCTACTGTAATAAAATATTTCCTATAACCTGACCAGAGAACATATGTATGAATTAAAAAAAAACATGTAAATCGGATAAGTGGTTCTCGAGTAACAAGCGCACCAACGGACAGACAGACGTTGCATTTTATACATATTATATCATTTGCTACATGAAATTGTTCCATATTTAACTGTTTAGGTAGCGTATTGCAAAAGAGTGCGCTAGCGGCAAACTTTTTCCGACTTGATTCACTATTATCGTCACTGTTTATTCTTATATGTTATCTAACGTAAATATACATATATTCTATCACCTGGCCAGAGAACATATGTATGAATTAAAAAAAAAAACACGTAAATCAGATAAGTGGTTCTCGAGTGCGCACTAACGAAGAGACAGACAGAGACACGTCGCATTTTATATATATTATAGATAATTGAACGTTTTACATCTTTTTTATGCCCGTAGAAATATTTGCTGACGCGCTTTTACAACGGAGCATTTAATCGAAATAAATATTTTCACTTGCACAAACTGAATTCTGAATTTATTTTTACTGTTTCATTGTTGAAATCCACTGAACCTAAATCCGTATAAATGTAGAAAGAAAAATTAAAACAAGAAGGCACCAAAAAAAATTACGCATTGTACAAGTATGAAATGCCGATTTCAAACAACAGATGGTGCACCAATGCAGTTTGTGCTATAAAGATTTGACACTGCGCCATTTTGTTGTGTCATCAACAAGTAAGACGCTCACGAGTAATAAATTGGAAAAGATTGTGCATAGTGTTGTGTTGTTGTGTTCAATATGTCGAAATTTATACTGAACAAAGAGCATTCGCGGACAGCATTAATTTTTTGTTTTCATTTGAAGAAAACTGCTGTTGAATCATACCGATTACTTCGTGAAGCTTATGGTGAACATGTTCCATCGCAAGATATGTGTGAACGATGGTTTCGGCGTTTCAAAAGTGGTGACTTCGATGTTGCAGACAAGGAACGTGGAAAACCGCCAAAAAAATACGAAGATGTGGAATTGCAAGCATTGTTGGACGAAGATGATTCGCAAACACAAAAACAACTCGCCGAGCAAATGGGCCTTAGTCAACAAGCTGTTTCCAATCGGCTACGAGAGATGGGAAAGATTCAGAAGACCGGTAGATGGGTACCACATGAGTTGAATGACAGGCAAATGGAAAAGCGCTAAAACACGTATCACTTTTGGCTCGCTCGGTACAAAAAAAAGTCGGTTTTGCATCCTATAGTTACAGGGCATGAAAAGTGGATTTATTTTGAGAATCTCAAGCGCAAAAAATCATGGGTAGACCCAGGCGCACCATCCACATCGACCGCAAAACCGAATCGCTTTAGCAGAAAAACGATGCTCTGTGTTTGGTGGGACCAGAGGGGCGTGGTCTATTATGAACTGTTAAAACCTGGGAAAACGGTTAATACTAAACGTTACCAACAACAATTGACCGATTTGAACCGTTCGCTGCTTGAAAAAAGGCCAGAATACCGAAAGAGGCAACACAAAGTCATTTTTCTTCATGACAATGCTCCATCATATACGGCAAAACCAGTTCGCGACACGTTGGAAGCACTCAGCTAGGAAGTTATACCCCATGCGGCTTACTCACCAGACTTGGCTCCTTCCGATTACCAGTTGTTTGCATCAATGGGTCACGCACTTGCTGAGCAGCGCTTTGGTTCGTACGAAGCTGTGAAAAAATGACTCGATGAATGGTTCGCAGCAAAAGGGGAAGATTTTTACTGGCGTAGTATTCACAAATTGCCCGAAACATGGGAAAAATGTATAACAAGCGATGGAGCATACTTTGAATAAAGCACTTTTTATCATTCTTCCGAATTTAACATGTTTTTTTAGAAAAACAACACGCATTTCTTACTTGTACACCTGGTAGATAGTATTTCGAGTGTCCGTTAAACCCCATTAAAAATATTCCTCAGATTACCGGCTAATAAGTATTATATTTATTTTATTTACATTCAAATTGAGAATAACTACTTAAATTTTAGTCACAATCTCCATTTTATTCCAAAAGAGAGAACCATTATACGTATAGTTTCTATATCAGTTATTAAACGTTATCGCTTTATATTTTTTTTGTTTTGTTACACTCGTTGTAGCGTGATTATTATAATAATCGTCACAGTATGGTTTGCGTGTTCCATGCTCTTACCATGTTATCAGTATATTTTTTTACTAATATTGGAGATTCCGGTTACATGTCTTTTAGCATTATGTATTAAATTGTTTATCCTTGGAATGTATCATATGTAATTTATTAATACTATAAATTTATTTATACAGAGTGGTGTATACAAAAATAGTTTATGTAGATATATAATATAGTATTTATATATAACAACTTAGAATTCAAAAGTTAATGAGGAAACAAAGGGTAACAACACATAATTTAGAACGAAACTATGTTTCCATCTTCTTTTAGTCCACCTAACCACTTAAATACAGTATGATTGGGTACTTTAAAACTGAACATGCATCTTCATAAATTATAAAATCATGGATATATAAAAAAAATAATAATAAAAAAAAAAAAATGTTTTGTGTGTCTGAAATTTCGTATAATTTGCTACCATTACCAGGTGTACAAGTATGAAATGCGGATTTCAGACAACAGATGGTACACCAATGCAGTTTGTGCTATAAAGATTTGACACTGCGCCATTTTGTTGTGTCATCAACAAGTGTCAGACGCGCACGAGTGATAAATTGGAAAAGTGTGTGCATAGTGTCGTGTTCAATATGTCGAAATTTATACCGAATAAAGAGCATTCGCGGACAGCATTAATTTTTTGTTTTCATTTAAAGAAAACTGCTGTTGAATCATACCAATTACTTCGAAAGCTTATGGTGAACAGGTTCCATCGCAAGATACGTGTGAACGATGGTTTCGGCGTTTCAAAAGTGGTGACTTCGATGTTGCAGACAAGGAACGTGGAAAATCGCCAAAAAAATACGAAGATGTGGAATTGCAAGGATTGTTGGATGAAGATGATTTGCAAACACAAAAACAACTCGCCGAGCAATTGGGCGTTAGTCAACAAGCTGTTTCCAATCGACTACGAGAGATGTGAAAGATTCAAAAGACCGGTAGATGGGTACCACATGAGTTGAACGACAGGCAAATGGAAAAGCGCAAAAACACGTGTGACATTTTGCTCGCTCGGTACAAAAGGAAGTCGTTTTTTGCATCGTATAGTTACAGGGGATGAAAAGTGAATTTATTTTAACAATCCCAAGCTCAAAAAATCATGGGTAGACCCAGGCGCACCATCCACATCGACCGCAAGACCGAATCGCTTTGGCAGAAAAACGATGTTTGGTGGGACCAGAGGGACGTGGTCTATTATGAGCTATTAAAACCTGTAGAAACGGTTAATACTAAACGTTACCAACAGCAATTGACCGATTTGAACCGTTCGCTGCTTGAAAAAAGGCCAGAATACCGAAAGAGGCAACATAAGGTAATTTTTCTTCGTGACAATGCTCCATCACATACGGCAAAACCAGTTCGCGACACGTTGGAAGCACTCAGCTGGGAAGTTCTACCCCGTGCGGCTGACTCACCAGACTTGGCTCCTTCCGATTACCACTTGTTTGCATCGATGGGTCACGCACTTGCTGAGCAGCACTTTGGTTCGTACGAAGATGTGAAAAAAATGGCTCGATGAATGGTTCGCAGCAAAAGAGGAAGATTTTTACTGGCGTGGTATTCACAAATTACCCGAAAGATGGGAAAAATGTATAACAGGAGATGGAGCATACTTTGAATAAAGCACTTTTTATCAATATTCCGAATTTAACATGTTTTTTTTAGAAAAAAAATCCGCATTTCATACTTGTACACCTGGTATTTCAATATGTTTTAAAGATTTCAATATAAAACATATTGGCTAATCATTCCTAAGTCCGATCTTACCCTGGCCTTACTGCCCCTGCACGACAGACATGTATCACATCAGCCAACTTAAACGTTAAATTTTTAGGTGTATAGTATATTTTTAAATAAAAGCCGATATTTTCGCGTTTTGAAAATATTTACAGACTCGAAAAACTTTCTATTTTTCCAACCCGCACTATTATGTTGTTATCAATTTTTATTTACTTCTACTTTAAAGATTTATTTACTCTTTTAACGTTTACTCTTTATTATATTAGCATATTTTAATTTTAGATGTACGGCGGTATGCGAGGAATCAAAGGTTTAGTGTGGGAACCTTCCGTCCTTGATCCCGAAGAAGGCATTCGTTTCAGAGGCCTCACCATTCCGGACTGTCAGAAAGTACTGCCTAAGGCTCCAGGAGGCGAAGAACCTCTTCCTGAGGGTCTTTTCTGGTTACTTATCTCTGGAGATGTACCTACAGAAGCTCAAGTGAGTACAATGTAACACATAAGTTAGGCATACCATTAAATTAGGAAAATTTTCAATTTCCAAACAGAGTACTTAAAAATTAAGTTAAAAATTAAAATCTTTCAATCCGCTGTTGAACGAGGTAATAATATATATATATATATATATATATATATATATATATATATATATATATATATATATATATATATATATATATGATTTAAGTATCGATTTGAAATATGGCCGCTGCATCTATTCGCTAGCCACAGACGCCGTTACGGAAACATTCGTTCGAGTGTACATTTGTTTGTGTGTGCCTAAGATCATTGAAAATCCCGTGGAATGTAATTCGTTTCCTAAATGTAAAAGACGTGGAAGCGGCCGAAATTCATCGCCGGATTAGTGAAGTGTATGGCGAAAACGTTACGATTGATGGAATGATAAGAACATGGGTTAGAGCATTTAAAGATAGTCGTACAAACGTGTACGATAAGGAACGAAGTGGGCGACCATTCGTCATTAATGATATCCTGGTGCGGAAAGGTAACGAAAAGCTCGAGAAAACAGACGTTAGATTTCTATGAGGATGGCAGACAGAAGCTGCTGATACAAGTACTTAATATGGGTGGAAATTATGTTGGAAAGTAGATTAAAAACCCACGTTTTTTTCCAAAACTCTGTAGGTACAAGAGTACAACAATAATTTAAACTGGGATATCTAGGGTAGAAAATAATTCACTCCGGATTATGAGATTTGAATATATGACATGAAAAAACACTTTTAAGTAGTTAAAAAGCGTGCGTCTGTCAGCCAGTCAAAGTTTCAAAAGGCTCAAAAATGTACACATGCCTTAAAATCCATTGTACATTAGTGCTGGAGAAAACCGACAAATTTGAAAAAAACAAGTACTTGGTGTGATTTCAATAGCAAGTGATTGCTTGAATACTAGAGTGATTTTTTACTCGGGAGGATAATTTCAGTAATGAGTGATCAGCATCGATATAATCGCTCGCATCGCTTACTCCAAGTACCTACCTAAGTATCTGCCTTTTTATTTAACAAGAAAGGCAAGTACGAATCTTTTCCGAGCAGCGAGGTGCTATGCTTCACGGCAGAGGGGCACCATTCACAGACACTGATACACACACGGACGCCTTGCTTTAGGAATGTTGCAGTGGAAAATTTGGGAGCATATCGGTATAATTGATTGGTAAATCGGTCTCAACTAAATGAATATAGAGCAACATACCAGGTGTACAAGTATGAAATGCGGATTTTTTTTCTAAAAAACATGTTAAATTCGGAAGAATGATAAAAAGTGCTTTATTCAAAGTATGCTCCATCGCTTGTTATACATTTTTCCCATCTTTCGGGCAATTTGTGAATACCACGCCAGTAAAAATCTTTCCCTTTTGCTGCGAACCATTTATCGAGCCATTCTTTCACATCTTCGTACGAACCAAAGCGCTGCTCAGCAAGTGCGTGACCCATCGATGCAAACAAGTGGTAATCGGAAGGAACCAAGTCTGGTGAGTAAGCCGCATGGGGTAGAACTTCCTAGCTGAGTGCTTCCAACGTGTCGCGAACTGGTTTTGCCGTATGTGATGGAGCATTGTCATGAAGAAAAATGATTTTATGTTGCCTCTTTCGGTATTCTGGCATTTTTTCAAGCAGCGAACGGTTCAAATCGGTCAAGTGTTGTTGGTAACGTTTAGTATTAACCGTTTCCCCAGGTTTTAACAGCTCATAATAGACCACGCCTCTTTGGTCCCACCAAACACAGAGCATCGTCTTTCTGCCAAAGCGATTCGGTCTTGCGGTCGATGTGGATGGTGCGCCTGGGTCTACCCATGATTTTTTGCGCTTGGGATTCAAAACTGACTTTCTTTTGTACCGAGCGAGCAAAAAATGACACGCGTTTTTGCGCTTTTCCATTTGCCTGTCGTTCAACTCATGTGGTACCCATCTACCGGCTTCTGAATCTTTCCCATCTCTCGTAGCCGATTGGAAACGGCTTGTTGACTAACGCCCATTTGCTCGGCGAGTTGTTTTTGTGTTTGCGAATCATCTTCGTCCAACAATGCTTGCAATTCCACATCTTCGTATTTTTTTGGCGGTTTTCCACGTTCCTTGTCTGCAACATCGAAGTCACCACTTTTGAAACGCCGAAACCATCGTTCACACATATCTTGCGATGGAACATGTTCACCATAAGCTTCTCGAAGTAATCGGTATGATTCAACAGCAGTTTTCTTTAAATGAAAACAAAAAATTAATGCTGTCCGCTAATGCTCTTTGTTCGATATAAATTTCGACATATTGACCACAACAACACAATACTATGCACACACTTTTCGAATTTATCACTCGTGCGCGTCTGACGCTTGTTGATGACACAACAAAATGACGCAGTGTTAAATCTTTATAGCACAAACTGCATTGGTGCACCATCTGTTTTTTCAAATGATCCTAACACTACTGTAAATTAGTGTTGTATAATCGGGAAGTATGAGGTGAAAAATCTTGATATAAGTAGCTAAAAACGATGCATTTGTCGTAGTTGAACGGTTAATGTCATAGGATTACCACCTGTCAAAGTAACAAAATAACTTATTTAAACTAATCTGCAGAAAATAATTTGCACAAATGGGTTATCTGATTAGAACATATGAGGTCAATAATCCAAATATAATTAGTTTTGAATCGGGAGTCTATCAAAGTTAAATGATCAGCATTATTAATGTAAGTTAAAAGGTAAAAAAATTGCATTTCTCATGACTAAACAATTTGTTATTGTGAAATTTTCATGTCTTGTATCATACCTAAATAGCGAAATTGGACCTTTGTGTAATGAAAGAAAACTTGGTACCCTGTTGAAATCATTTTTAAGAATGTGTCTAGAATTAACTTGCCATTGGAAGTGATTTTTTTTTAGCTCCTTAGAATGTTATGGAACGTACAATTTTGCAAGAAGTTATCGATAGGAAATTAAAAATGTCAAACGCTATGTTTTATTCATCATCATTATCAGCTATGCAGTTCGTCGTCGGACATAAGCCTGCCCTAAGTACATCCATCTTTTTGGTTTTGGGCTTTGTTTATCCAATTGTATCCCACTAGTCTTTCGATGTCGTTAGACCATCGGGTTGCGGGCGTCCTCTACTTCTTTTCTCATTCCAGGGCCTCCAGTTGATTACCTTTTATTATTACTATTTATATTATATATATATATATATATATATATATATATATATATATATATATATATATATATATATATATATATATATATATATATATATATATATATATATATATATATATATATATATATATATATATATATATATATATATATATATATATATATATATATATATATATATATATATATATATATATATATATATATTATATATATATATATATATATATATATATATATATATATATATATATATATATATATTATATATTATATATTATATATTATATATATATATATATATATATATATATATATATATATATATATATATATAAGGCAGTTAGTCAAAATTTCACCAAATCCACCATACCACCACTCACACGGCCAGATAATTCTATTGCAACGACACCTGTTGAGAAAGCGAACTTGTTGGCTGAACTCTTTGCTTCACATTCTACTGTCGATTTCCAAGGAAAAACACCACCTACTATTCCCATAGTGCAGTCAAGGATGCCCGATATTGTCTTCAGACAGCGTATCATAAAACGTATTTTGATGAAGCTAGATACCAAAAAGGCTTCAGGCGCTGACGGAATACCTGCCATAGTTCTCAAGAACTGTGCGAGGGAACTAACACCAGTTTTCTGTAGACTTTTCAACCTATCCTACAGAAAGGGAATATTTCCTTCCTGCTGGAAATGTGCCACAGTTCAGCCGATACCTAAAAAAGGCAAGAAGACCTTGCCAAATAACTACCGACCAATCGCGCTACTCTCAATAATATCGAAAGTCATGGAAAAGGCTATCAATCAGCATCTTCTAAAATATCTTGAAGGATTCAACATTATTAGTGATCACCAATATGGCTTTCGTAAAAATAGATCAACAGGAGATCTTCTGACTTATGTAACACATGTTTGGAACAACGCAATTGAACACTTTGGAGAATCTCGAGCGGTTGCTCTTGACATATCCAAGGCATTTGACCGTGTTTGGCACGATGGGCTGTTGGCTAAGCTACGTTCTTATGGTATGTCTGAAAAGTTCTGTTTGTGGCTCTCATGTTTCCTCAGAGAGCGTTCTTTACGAGTGGCAGTTGACGGATTTCTTTCTAACACCTTCACTATCAACGCCGGTGTGCCCCAAGGTTCCATACTGTCTCCTACTCTCTTCCTCATTTATATTAACGATCTGCTGGAAAAGACCGAGAATCCAATCTACAGCTTTGCAGATGACAGTACACTTATCTCTTCATTCACTTTGAACGCTCGGACATCGACTACTCAGACGAATATCCGCAGACAGCAGGAAGTCATTCAACTTAACAAAGACCTGGAAGAAATTCTATCTTGGAGTGACAGTAACCAAGTGGAATTTAACGCTACAAAAACCCAGGCAGCAGTTTTTTCTAAAAAAGTTAACGTTGCAGAACCCGACATAGTTATGTCGGGGCACTCCATCCCTCTAACATCGTCACTCAATCTGTTAGGCGTTAATTTGGGAGCAAATATGTCCTGGCATGAACATGTTGCAGGCATAGCAAGAAGAGCTTCTCAAAAGTTGGGAATATTGTTTCGAACCAGAAAGCTTTACACTCCACAACAACTGTTAATTCTTTACAAAGCTCAAATTCGACCAACTATGGAATACTGCTCCCATGTTTGGAGCTCCGCTCCCAAACATACACTGCATTTGTTGGATTCTATCCAGAGAAGAGCTGTTCGTCTGATTGGACACCCGGAACTGACCGACGGCCTTGATTCGCTGGAACATCGAAGAACGGTTGGCGACTTGAGCCTATTCTACAAGTACTTTCATGGAAAGTGTTCGAAAGATGTGGCCCGTTTAATTCCTCCCAGAGCGGTGCATATTAGAAGTACACGTCGCGCTAATGCTTCACATCCGTATGAGGTTCAGCTTGTTACTCCTCGTACAACGCTTTTCAAGCAGTCTTTTATATGGAGAACATCATACCTTTGGAATGGTTTACCCAGGACTGTGTTTCCCATCGAGTACAATCTACAGCGATTCAAGAACAACGTGAATCGCTTTCTCCGCACACGTGTCGCTCCTGTAGCGCTTTAGGGACTTCCCTGTAGCACGTGTGCTAGACCCATAAAAAAAAAAAAAAAAAAAATAATATATATATATATATATATATATATATATATATATATATATATATATATATATATATATTATATATTGATATATATATATATATATATATATATATATATATATATATATATATATATATATATATATATATATATATATATATATATATATATATATATATATATATATATATATATATATATATATTTATATTTATTATATATATATATATATATATATATATATATATATATATATATATATGTATATTATATATATATATATATATATATATATATATATATATATATATATATATATATATATATATGTATATTATATATATATATATATATATATATATATATATATATATATATATATATATATATATATATATATATATATATATATATATATAGTGACTCACAGCTTAAAGGATGCAGTCGCTATAAGAAAAGACTAACTGGTCTCAGTGCCTCTTTATTTATTTGGAAAGAACAACTTATTGAAATTAAATTAGTAAAGAGTCTTCTAAAAAAGTATGAATTACTTTTTGTCTTAAATATGCCTTAATTAACAATAAATAATTAATCAAATCCTATGCAATTTTAACGTCACAGCTTAAATGATGCAAAATAACAACAGGGGTCAAAACTTATCGCATTTTGAAATTTACGAAAGCGGCGTTGCTTTGATTTCTTAGTGCAATTGTTTTTTGTTTAGTTTGACATTTTTTCATTCAATAAAACGAAATTGTTTAAGAATGGGTCGTCGAACTACAATTTCTGAGAGAAATTTAATTATTACTCATTACAGGAATGGATACAGCCAAAGAGATGTAGCCAAAATGGTAAATAAATGTCCGTCAACTGTTCAGCATATCATTGAACGTTATCGGAATGAAAATAGAGTCGAGAATAAGTCAAGGTTGGCACCAAATAAGACCTTCAATGAACGTGAAGAAAGATGGATTTTAAGAGAGGTATCAAATAATCCAAAAAAAAGTGCGCCAAAGTTGTGCGCCGAGGTGGAAAGACAGTTTGGAAAAAGGTGTAACCCCGAAACCGTTCGACGGATCTTGCGAAATAATAATTTACATGGTCGAACTGCTAGAAATAAGCCTTTCATTAGCCAAAGAAATAGACGCGTGAGATTGGAATTTGCCAGAGAGCATATCAATAAAGACTTCTTGAACTTCTGGAATTCAGTAATATTTGCTGATGAGACCAAAATAAACTTATTTGGGTCCGATGGAAAAATATCAGTGTGGAGAAGGCCTAACAAAAAAATTAAAATTGAAAAATATGAAAGCTACGGTAAAGCACGGTGGAGGTGGAGTGATGTTATGGGGCTGTATGTCATCTGCAGGAGTAGGTAACATGCATTTCGTCGAAGGGAATATGAACCAATATGTGTACTTGGATATACTAAGGCAGCATCTCTTCGCTAGTGCCCAAAAATTAAATATTGAAAACAATTATCGGTTCTATCACGACAATAATCCAAAGCACACGTCATTTCGAGTCCGCAGTTGGTTGCTTTCTAACTGTCCAAATGTTATTAAAACACCAGCCCAGTCACCAGACTTAAATGTAATTGAAAATTTGTGGCTGACATTCAAAAATAAAGTAAATAGTGCCCCAATATCAAATAAAACTGAATTAAAAGTAAAAATTACTGAAGCATGGAACACTATTTCCCCGGAGTATACTAGAAAGTTAGTTGAATCAATGTCCAGAAGATTACAAGCCGTTATTGATAATGAGGGAGACCCGACCAAATATTAGCAGGCTTATTTCAAATTCTACAGTTTGTTTTCTCTAATAATTTTGGTATATTGAATTTTGCATCATTTAAGCTGTGACGTTAAAATCGCATATAATTTAATTAATTATTTATTGTTAATTAAGTAAGGCATATTTAAGACAAAAAGTAATTCATACTTTTTTAGAAAACTCTTTACTAATTTAATTTCAATAAGTTGTTTTTTTTTTTTTTTTTCCAAATAAATAAAGAGGCACTGAGACCAGTTAGTCTTTTCTTATAGCGACTGCATCATTTAAGCTGTGAGTCACTGTATATATATATATATATATATATATATATATATATATATATATATATATATATATATATATATATATTATTACCATCGATTATCAGAGAGTCTTGCGATATGACCCTCCCATCTCCACTTTAACCTGCTTACAGCTACATCAGTTATCTCGGACCTTCCTCGAATTTCCCCATTAGTCAGCCTATCCCTCAGCGATATTCCCAACAGCCTTCTTTCCATCACTCGTTGAGCTAATTGTAGGCGTTTTATAATGTCTTGGCTCAAAGTCCACGTTTCCGTTCCGTATGTCAGTACTGGCAACACGCATCGATCAAGTAGCGGGTAGTCACTTCATCACGATCCTGGTGATGAACAGGTCTACTTCAGGGACGCAATCCTGCTTACCCGAGCCTGGTTTTTCTCCCAATAAGGATTCGGGAGAAAATCACTCCTAACCTTACTTCCGACCCCTACCCCAACATCCCTCTCTCCAACCATATCCATCCTCCAACTCGCCTTTAGCCAGCGCGGAGGATTATGCCTAAAACCCCCATGTTTTATTACACAGGTGGATTTTACTTAAAATTCGAGACATTGGGCAAAACAGCGTTATTCGAACATCATTTACGCAATAATGGCTTTCATGTTTCTTCAGAGAAAGTTATTGACGAGTAGCAGTCGACGGGTTTCGTTTTAATATATTCACTAATAATGCTTGTGTACCCCAAGGCTTCATACTGACTTCTACTCTCTTTCTCCTTTACATTAACGATTTGCTGGAAAGAAGCAGAAATCCAGTCTATAACGATGACAGTACGACTATTTCTCCATTTACTTTATACGCTCGAATATTAGCCACTCATGCAAATATCCGTAGACACCAGGAAGAAATTCTGTCTTGACTTGACAGTAACCAAACATAATTTAACGCTGGAAAAACCCAGGCGGCAATATTTTCTAATAAAAGTTTTTTTTATGGGTCTAGCACACGTGCTGCAGGGACATCCCTAAAGCGCTACAGGAGCGGCACGTGTGCGAAAAAAGCGATTCACGCTGCTCTTGAATCGCTGTAAATTGTACTCGGTGGGAAACACAGTCCTGGGCAAATTATTCCAAAGGGTTGATGTTCTCCATATAAAAGACTGCTTGAAAAGCATTGTACGTGGAGTAACAAGCTGAACCTCATACGGATGTGAAGTATCAACGCAACGTATATTTCTAACATGCACCCCTCTGGGAGGAATTAAACGGACCACATTCTCCGAGCACTTTCCATGGAAATACTTGTAGAATAGGCTTAAGTCGCCAACCGTTCTTCGATGTTCCAGCGAATCAAGGCCGCCGGTCAGTTCCGGGTCCCCAATCAGACGAACAGCTCTTCTCTGAATAGAATCCAACAAATGCAGTGTATGTTTGGGAGTGGAGCCCCAAACATGGGAGCAGTATTCCATAGTTGGTCGAATTTGAGCTTTGTAAAGAATTAACAGTTGTTTTGGAGTGTAAAGCTTTCTGGTTCGAAATATATATAAACGGTATGGAACCCGACATAGTTATGCCGGGATACTCCGTTCCTCTAGTATCAGCACTGGGCGTTAAATTGAAGCCAAATATGTCTTGGCATAAACATGTTTACACTTTACCAACTTTTATTCTTGTAACTCAAATTCGACCAACGATGGAATCTCTGATGTTTAAGGCTCCGCTCCCAAACATATGCCGCATTTGAGTGATTACAAAAGAGAGCTTTTCGTCTGATTGAAGACCTATAACTCACCAGTAACCTTGATTACCTGGAACATCTTCAGATGTTCAAATAAGAAGTCCCAGGACGCTAAATCATAGTTATAGGGTGAATGTCGTAACACGGTGAATCCTTAGCTTAGTGGTTATTTTTTGGTAAAAAGGTGGGTAAAAAGGCATTAGAAGAGGGTTGATGTGTGCGTGGGTATATGTGAAAAAGGCATTAATGAAGTTAGTGTGGTTGTTTTTTTTTATATAACGTTGATGAAAGAGGCCTAATAAGAGGTGTTTTTGTCAGAAAGGTTGGTTTTTGCTAAAAAGCAGTTGAGAAAGGTCTGATATGAGGGTAGAAGAGGATGACGATCGTCGGACCAAAAAATCCTTATTTGTTTAAATATCATATGGGGGTAGAAGACGGTAAGCCAAAAGTCCTTTTTATTGCGGAGAAGATGATGATGATGACGACGACTAGGGGTAGGCTAGACTAGACCAAAATGTCCTTATTATGACAATGAGGAATCGGCTGACCAGAAAGACAATGAAGGGTATGCTAAAAATAATTTTTTATGACGGTAATTAACTCCTATTTTTGGATGGCATTAAGTATTACTATATAATATAAAACAAAGTTCTCCGCCGCGTCTGTTTGTTTATTTGTCTGTCTGCCTATCGATCGATTTTCTTAGTAACTACTGAACGGATTTTATTCCGGTTTTCATTAATTAGTAGAATGTTTCACGAAGACTGTTTGTTCTAGCACCCGGGGAAGAGACACTTATTGTGGTGTATAAAGAAATATTTTAAACTATCTTAAAAAAATCTTTTAGACATGCTATTTTTGTCTACACTAAATTATAACGAAGAGGTAAACAGTAATATAACAAATCCCGGGCGAAGCCGGGCGGGTCACTAGTACATTTATAAAGAAAGATAATTGAATACTAAATGATGAGATTGTATTTGTGGTTAAGGGGTAGTGGTAACTATTTTTCAAAAAATCGATTTTCTACAAACATTTTCTTATAGTAAATATATGTAGAAATAGGGTAGAAACTATTAGTTGCTCTGAAAAGGCCGAAAAGAGGCTGAAAACTACGATAGAATAAAAACGTCTCGACCCACTCAGTGTATACCTGGTGCGCCGAATATGCAGCTACCGTATATTTACCGTCTCCGCCCCATTTTTGTAAATCCTCGGTCTATAGGCATTTCAGTTTCTGTTTTCGAGCTAGTCCAGTCACATTAGGGGTTTCACCTCGGAATGAGAGATAATAAGCTGTAAACTTGTATAAACCTTTATTTTGGCATTCTAAAAGTTGTCTCAAAAGTCTCATAAAATCTCGTGTCCGCGTCTTAAGATATTCAAGATCAAAGATCACAAAAATAGGTTTTTCGCAAATATCTCACTTCCTATGGTTCCAATAATATTTACATCTATTATGAAAATTGTAGAGCATAAAATTCTCTACAAATTTTGTTCTAAACATTTTTTATACGCTTAACCGTTTTTGAGATAAAGCGCGGAGAGCGCGCAGCGCTCAGCCTTACATAGCATAATGCAATATCAACCGTAAGTCCCGGTAAATAATACGTCGTATAAAGTTAATTAATCACTAAAAAATCCATAATTATGAATAATTAGCATTATTTATTAATTAATACATTATATTTATTAATATTTTTCATTTGTCAAATATATTCGTTTAATAATACTTACCTACTTCGTGTAATTAAAAAATTGTTAAGTTAAATACTTTAAGTATATTTTAATTACATTCTAATATATTTTAATTATATTTTAAGTAGAAAAAGAATTAAGTACTTTTTCTGTAAAATGTGTAAACTCTTAAATACTTATATTACTACCAAGTAAACGAATCATGAAAAAACAAAAAAAAATCTGTTAGTTTAAGACCTCTAGTATTATGTATAAAAATATTAAAATTCACAAATAAATTTTATTATGAAAAAAAAATCTTAAAGAAAGAATACGAGTTACCAGACTACCCCCTTAATATTGTAAATAAGTTTTTTTTTATTTTGAGAATTTTGTTGCTTTTTAGGTAAAAGCCATTTCAAAACAATGGGCACAACGTGCTGAACTCCCACCTCATGTTGTAACCATGCTCAACAATCTCCCAACCCACGTTCATCCCATGACTCAATTATCCGCAGCTATTACAGTTCTAAACAGTGAAAGTAAGTTTACCAAGGCATACAATAGTGGTGTCCATAAATCCAAGTATTGGGAATATGTGTATGAAGATTCTATGGACCTTATTGCCAGGCTTCCTGTAGTGGCGGCCACAATTTACAGGAATTTATACAGGGATGGATCAGGTACGTTCACATAGGTATTTTATTTACTTACTTAATGCAATAATTTTCGAACAAATCATTTATTAAACCATTTTTTTTCAAACATGGCACATGTTTCTCTTTGATTTGATTGGTGAATTTATCACCTGTACCAACACGAAATCTAAAAAATTTTGACTTATACCGAGTTTTTCCTCAAGTATTTGTAAGATTAAGTTTTTAAAAACAGTTCATACAACAGTTTTAATCACTTGCTTAATTAATAAATAATAAAGAAAAGTATTGTATTCGTCAAAAAATTTCCACCGAGATTTTTAATTTCTTTATTTTTTGGGGACTTTGGATCACCAAAAACATAGTCCCCCATTTCCGTCAGTCTATCTGTGTATTGGCATTAAAACCCTCGCACGAAATGAGGTATTGATTTCAAATTTGTTAGGAATATATGTATATATATATATATATATATATATATATATATATATATATATATATATATATATATACATACATATATATACAGTCGACACTCTATATAGTGAAAGACCAAAATGTTGACCAATATTTCACTATAGAAAGTTTTTCACTATATAACGAAAAAATGCGTATATATTGCTATGTATGTATTTTATATTGGTAATCATTTACTTGTATTTTATAAGATACAAGCAACAAAAAAAATTGCAAAATTGAATTATTAGAAAAGATTTTATTAAACATTTGAAAGTTTAAATAGTACATAGCATGTACAGGGCTAAATACATACATAAAGTCCGTACGTTATATCTTTACCCGTGGGTCATAGTTTTCAGGCCATATAACAGACAACTATTATATTATTTGTCTCTTTTCACCAATAAATCGTAGGTATTG